>CAWUFW010000269.1:4624764-4974459 GCA_963921515.1 Calotriton arnoldi | reverse complement strand
AAACCGGTCCCAGGATGCTTGTTTCCGGTCCAGGGAGGACCTGGCTTGGCAGTTCGGGCTGGACTGTTCCCACAAGGAACAGGGTCAAGACTGATTTGCATATGGCTGGGTCCAAACTGGGGTGGTGTGGTGAGCAAAAGAATGATGGATTAAACCCAGATCCTTGTGACTGGGGGTGAATGTTTGCATTGTCCAGCATTCCGTCCATCAATTGTTTCTTTTGCATATGTCACCCTAAGTGGGAAGGGTATGCCCAGACGTGGGTCCCGTGCTCACTACACCACTGGATTCAAGCTAGCCTGGCTGATGAAGGGTGATGCCCTGAAACCGGTCCCAGGATGCTTGTTTCCGGTCCAGGGAGGACCTGGCTTGGCAGTTCGGGCTGGACTGTTCCCACAAGGAACAGGGTCAAGACTGATTTGCATATGGCTGGGTCCAAACTGGGGTGGTGTGGTGAGCAAAAGAATGATGGATTAAACCCAGATCTTTGTGACTGGGGGTGAATGTTTGCATTGTCCAGCATTCCGTCCATCAATTGTTTCTTTTGCATATGTCGCACTAAGTGGGATGGGTATGCCCAGACGTGGGTCCCGTGCTCACTACACCACTGGATTCAAGCTAGCCTGGCTGACAAAGGGTGATGCCCTGAAACCGGTCCCATGATGCTTGTTTCCGGTCCAGGGAGGACCTGGCTTGGCAGTTCGGGCTGGACTGTTCCCACAAGGAACAGGGTCAAGACTGATTTGCATATGGCTGGGTCCAAACTGGGGTGGGGTGGTGAGCAAAAGAATGATGGATTAAACCCAGATCCTTGTGACTGGGGGTGAATGTTTGCATTGTCCAGCATTCCGTCCATCAATTGTTTCTTTTGCATATGTCGCCCTAAGTGGGAAGGGTATGCCCAGACGTGGGTCCCGTGCTCACTACACCACTGGATTCAAGCTAACCTGGCTGATGAAGGGTGATGCTCTGAAACCGGTCCCAGGATGCTTGTTTCTGGTCCAGGGAGGACCTGGCTTGGCAGTTCGGGCTGGACTGTTCCCACAAGGAACAGGGTCCAGACTGATTTGCATATGGCTGGGTCCAAACTGGGGTGGTGTGGTGAGCAAAAGAATGATGGATTAAACGCAGATCCTTGTGACTGGGGGTGAATGTTTGCATTGTCCAGCATTCCGTCCATCAATTGTTTCTTTTGCATATGTCGCCCTAAGTGGGAAGGGTATGCCCAGACGTGGGTCCCGTGGTCACTACACCACTGGATTCAAGCTAGCCTGGCTGATGAAGGGTGATGCCCTGAAACCGGTCCCAGGATGCTTGTTTCCGGTCCAGGGAGGACCTGGCTTGGCAGTTCGGGCTGGACTGTTCCCACAAGGAACAGGGTCAAGACTGATTTGCATATGGCTGGATGAAACTGGGGTGGTGTGGTGAGCGAAAGAATGATAGATTAAACCCAGATCCTTGTGACTGGGGGTGAATGTTTGCATTGTCCAGAATTCCGCCCATCAATTGTTTCTTTTGCATATGTCGCCCTAAGTGGGAAGGTTATGCCCAGACGTGGGTCCCGTGCTCACTACACCACAGGATTCAAGCTAGCCTGGCTGATCAAGGGTGATGCCCTGAAACAGGTCCCAAGATGCTTGTTTCCGGTCCAGGGAGGACCTGGCTTGGCAGTTCGGGCTGGACTGTTCCCACAAGGAACAGGGTCAAGACTGATTTGCATATGGCTGGGTCCAAACTGGTGTGGTGTGGTGTGGTGAGCAAAAGAATGATGGATTAAACCCAGATCTTTGTGACTGGGGGTGAATGTTTGCATTGTCCAGCATTCCGTCCATCAATTGTTTCTTTTGCATATGTCGCCCATAGTGGGAAGGGTATGCCCAGTCGTGGGTCCCGTGCTCACTACACCACTGGATTCAAGCTAGCCTGGCTGATCAAGGGTGATGCCCTGAAACCGGTCCCAGGATGCTTGTTTCCGGTCCAGGGAGGACCTGGCTTGGCAGTTCGGGCTGGACTGTTCCCACAAGGAACAGGGTCAAGACTGATTTGCATATGGCTGGGTCCAAACTGGTGTGGTGTGGTGTGGTGAGCAAAAGAATGATGGATTAAACCCAGATCCTTGTGACTGGGGGTGAATGTTTGCATTGTCCAGCATTCCGTCCATCAATTGTTTCTTTTGCATATGTTGCCCTAAGTGGGAAGGATATGCCCAGACGTGGTTCCCGTGCTCACTACACCACTGGATTCAAGCTAGCCTGGCTGATCAAGGGTGATGCCCTGAAACCGGTCCCAGGATGCTTGTTTCCGGTCCAGGGAGGACCTGGCTTGGCAGTTCGGGCTGGACTGTTCCCACAAGGAACAGGGTCAAGACTGATTTGCATATGGCTGGGTCCAAACTGGGGTGGTGTGGTGAGCAAAAGAATGATGGATTAAACCCAGATCCTTGTGACTGGGGGTGAATGTTTGCATTGTCCAGCATTCCGTCCATCAATTGTTTCTTTTCCATATGTCGCCCTAAGTGGGAAGGGTATGCCCAGACGTGGGTCCCGTGCTCACTACACCACTGGATTCAAGCTAGCCTGGCTGATGAAGGGTGATGCCCTGAAACCGGTCCCAGGATGCTTGTTTCCGGTCCAGGGAGGACCTGGCTAGGCAGTTCGGGCTGGACTGTTCCCACAAGGAACAGGGTCAAGACTGATTTGCATATGGCTGGGTCCAAACTGGTGTGGTGTGGTGAGCAAAAGAATGATGGATTAAACCCAGATCCTTGTGACTGGGGGTGAATGTTTGCATTGTCCAGCATTCCGTCCATCAATTGTTTCTTTTGCATATGTCGCCCATAGTGGGAAGGGTATGCCCAGACGTGGGTCCCGTGCTCACTACACCACTGGATTCAAGCAAGCCTGGCTGATGAAGGGTGATGCCCTGAAACCGGTCCCAGGATGCTTGTTTCCGGTCCAGGGAGGACCTGGCTTGGCAGTTCAGGCTGGACTGTTCCCACAAGGAACAGGGTCAAGACTGATTTGCATATGGCTGGGTCCAAACTGGTGTGGTGTGGTGAGCAAAAGAATGATGGATTAAACCCAGATCCTTGTGACTGGGGGTGAATGTTTGCATTGTCCAGCATTCCGTCCATCAATTGTTTCTTTTGCATATGTCGCCCTATAGTGGGAAGGGTATGCCCAGACGTGGGTCCCGTGCTCACTACACCACTGGATTCAAGCTAGCCTGGCTGATGAAGGGTGATGCCCTGAAACCGGTCCCAGGATGCTTGTTTCCGGTCCAGGGAGGACCTGGCTTGGCAGTTCAGGCTGGACTGTTCCCACAAGGAACAGGGTCAAGACTGATTTGCATATGGCTGGGTCCAAACTGGGGTGGTGTGGTGAGCAAAAGAATGATGGATTAAACCCAGATCCTTGTGACTGGGGGTGAATGTTTGCATTGTCCAGAATTCCGCCCATCAATTGTTTCTTTTGCATATGTCGCCCTAAGTGGGAAGGGTATGCCCAGACGTGGGTCCCGTGCTCACTACACCACAGGATTCAAGCTAGCCTGGCTGATCAAGGGTGATGCCCTGAAACCGGTCCCAGGATGCTTGTTTCCGGTCCAGGGAGGACCTGGCTTGGCAGTTCGGGCTGGACTGTTCCCACAAGGAACAGGGTCAAGACTGATTTGCATATGGCTGGGTCCAAACTGGGGTGGTGTGGTGAGCAAAAGAATGATGGATTAAACCCAGATCCTTGTGACTGGGGGTGAATGTTTGCATTGTCCAGCATTCCGTCCATCAATTGTTTCTTTTGCATATGTCGCCCTAAGTGGGAAGGGTATGCCCAGACGTGGGTCCCGTGCTCACTACACCACTGGATTCAAGCTAGCCTGGCTGATGAAGGGTGATGCCCTGAAACCGGTCCCAGGATGCTTGTTTCCGGTCCAGGGAGGACCTGGCTTGGCAGTTCGGGCTGGACTGTTCCCACAAGGAACAGGGTCAAGACTGATTTGCATATGGCTGGGTCCAAACTGGGGTGGTGTGGTGAGCAAAAGAATGATGGATTAAACCCAGATCTTTGTGACTGGGGGTGAATGTTTGCATTGTCCAGCATTCCGTCCATCAATTGTTTCTTTTGCATATGTCGCCCTAAGTGGGATGGGTATGCCCAGACGTGGGTCCCGTGCTCACTACACCACTGGATTCAAGCTAGCCTGGCTGATGAAGGGTGATGCCCTGAAACCGGTCCCAGGATGCTTGTTTCCGGTCCAGGGAGGACCTGGCTTGGCAGTTCGGGCTGGACTGTTCCCACAAGGAACAGGGTCAAGACTGATTTGCATATGGCTGGGTCCAAACTGGGGTGGTGTGGTGAGCAAAAGAATGATGGATTAAACCCAGATCCTTGTGACTGGGGGTGAATGTTTGCATTGTCCAGTATTCCGTCCATCAATTGTTTCTTTTGCATATGTCGCCCTAAGTGGGAAGGGTATGCCCAGACTTGGGTCCAGTGCTCACTACACCACTGGATTCAAGCTAGCCTGGCTGATGAAGGGTGATGCCATGAAACCGGTCCCAGGATGCTTGTTTCCGGTCCAGGGAGGACCCGGCTTGGCAGTTCGGGCTGGCTGTTCCCACAAGGAACAGGGTCAAGACTGATTTGCATATGGCTGGGTCCAAACTGGGGTGGTGTTGTGAGCAAAAGAACGATGGATTAAACCCAGATCCTTGTGACTGGGGGTGAATGTTTGCATTGTCCAGCATTCCGTCCATCAATTGTTTCTTTTGCATATGTCGCCCTAAGTGGGAAGGGTATGCCCAGACGTGGGTCCCGTGCTCACTACACCACTGGATTCAAGCTAGCCTGGCTGATGAAGGGTGATGCCCTGAAACCGGTCCCAGGATGCTTGTTTCCGGTCCAGGGAGGACCTGGCTTGGCAGTTCGGGCTGGACTGTTCCCACAAGGAACAGGGTCAAGACTGATTTACATATGGCTGGGTCCAAACTGGGGTGGTGTGGTGAGAAAAAGAATGATGGATTAAACCCAGATCCTTGTGACTGGGGGTGAAAGTTTGCATTGTCCAGAATTCCGCCCATCAATTGTTTCTTTTGCATATGTCGCCCTAAGTGGGAAGGTTATGCCCAGACGTGGGTCCCGTGCTCTCTACACCACAGGATTCAAGCTAGCCTGGCTGATCAAGGGTGATGCCCTGAAACCGGTCCCAGGATGCTTGTTTCCGGTCCAGGGAGGACCTGGCTTGGCAGTTCGGGCTGGACTGTTCCCACAAGGAACAGGGTCAAGACTGATTTGCATATGGCTGGGTCCAAACTGGGGTGGGGTGGTGAGCAAAAGAATGATGGATTAAACCCAGATCCTTGTGACTGGGGGTGAATGTTTGCATTGTCCAGCATTCCGTCCATCAATTGTTTCTTTTCCATATGTCGCCCTAAGTGGGAAGGGTATGCCCAGACGTGGGTCCCGTGCTCACTACACCACTGGATTCAAGCTAGCCTGGCTGATGAAGGGTGATGCCCTGAAACCGGTCCCAGGATGCTTGTTTCCGGTCCAGGGAGGACCTGGCTTGGCAGTTCGGGCTGGACTGTTCCCACAAGGAACAGGGTCAAGACTGATTTGCATATGGCTGGGTCCAAACTGGGGTGGTGTGGTGAGCAAAAGAATGATGGATTAAACCCAGATCCTTGTGACTGGGGGTGAATGTTTGCATTGTCCAGCATTCCGTCCATCAATTGTTTCTTTTGCATATGTCGCCCTAAGTGGGAAGGGTATGCCCAGACGTGGGTCCCGTGCTCACTACACCACTGGATTCAAGCTAGCCTGGCTGATGAAGGGTGATGCCCTGAAACCGGTCCCAGGATGCTTGTTTCCGGTCCAGGGAGGACCTGGCTTGGCAGTTCGGGCTGGACTGTTCCCACAAGGAACAGGGTCAAGACTGATTTGCATATGGCTGGGTCCAAACTGGGGTGGTGTGGTGAGCAAAAGAATGATGGATTAAACCCAGATCCTTGTGACTGGGGGTGAATGTTTGCATTGTCCAGCATTCCGTCCATCAATTGTTTCTTTTGCATATGTCGCCCTAAGTGGGAAGGGTATGCCCAGACGTGGGTCCCGTGCTCACTACACCACTGGATTCAAGCTAGCCTGGCTGATGAAGGGTGATGCCCTGAAACCGGTCCCAGGATGCTTGTTTCCGGTCCAGGGAGGACCTGGCTTGGCAGTTCGGGCTGGACTGTTCCCACAAGGAACAGGGTCAAGACTGATTTGCATATGGCTGGGTCCAAACTGGGGTGGTGTGGTGAGCAAAAGAATGATGGATTAAACCCAGATCCTTGTGACTGGGGGTGAATGTTTGCATTGTCCAGAATTCCGCCCATCAATTGTTTCTTTTGCATATGTCGCCCTAAGTGGGAAGGGTATGCCCAGACGTGGGTCCCGTGCTCACTACACCACAGGATTCAAGCTAGCCTGGCTGATCAAGGGTGATGCCCTGAAACCGGTCCCAGGATGCTTGTTTCCGGTCCAGGGAGGACCTGGCTTGGCAGTTCGGGCTGGACTGTTCCCACAAGGAACAGGGTCAAGACTGATTTGCATATGGCTGGGTCCAAACTGGGGTGGTGTGGTGAGCAAAAGAATGATGGATTAAACCCAGATCCTTGTGACTGGGGGTGAATGTTTGCATTGTCCAGCATTCCGTCCATCAATTGTTTCTTTTGCATATGTCGCCCTAAGTGGGAAGGGTATGCCCAGACGTGGGTCCCGTGCTCACTACACCACTGGATTCAAGCTAGCCTGGCTGATGAAGTGTGATGTCCTGAAACCGGTCCCAGGATGCTTGTTTCCGGTCCAGGGAGGACCTGGCTTGGCAGTTCGGGCTGGACTGTTCCCACAAGGAACAGGGTCAAGACTGATTTGCATATGGCTGGGTCCAAACTGGGGTGGTGTGGTGAGCAAAAGAATGATGGATTAAACCCAGATCTTTGTGACTGGGGGTGAATGTTTGCATTGTCCAGCATTCCGTCCATCAATTGTTTCTTTTGCATATGTTGCCCTAAGTGGGATGGGTATGCCCAGACGTGGGTCCCGTGCTCACTACACCACTGGATTCAAGCTAGCCTGGCTGATGAAAGGTGATGCCCTGAAACCGGTCCCAGGATGCTTGTTTCCGGTCCAGGGAGGACCTGGCTTGGCAGTTCGGGCTGGACTGTTCCCACAAGGAACAGGGTCAAGACTGATTTGCATATGGCTGGGTCCAAACTGGGGTGGTGTGGTGAGCAAAAGAATGATGGATTAAACCCAGATCCTTGTGACTGGGGGTGAATGTTTGCATTGTCCAGAATTCCGCCCATCAATTGTTTCTTTTGCATATGTCGCCCTAAGTGGGAAGGGTATGCCCAGACGTGGGTCCCGTGCTCACTACACCACAGGATTCAAGCTAGCCTGGCTGATGAAGGGTGATGCCCTGAAACCGGTCCCAGGATGCTTGTTTCCGGTCCAGGGAGGACCTGGCTTGGCAGTTCGGGCTGGACTGTTCCCACAAGGAACAGGGTCAAGACTGATTTGCATATGGCTGGGTCCAAACTGGGGTGGTGTGGTGAGCAAAAGAATGATGGATTAAACCCAGATCCTTGTGACTGGGGGTGAATGTTTGCATTGTCTAGCATTCCGTCCATCAATTGTTTCTTTTGCATATGTCGCCCTAAGTGGGAAGGGTATGCCCAGACGTGGGTCCCGTGCTCACTACACCACTGGATTCAAGCTAGCCTGGCTGATGAAAGGTGATGCCCTGAAACCGGTCCCAGGATGCTTGTTTCCAGTCCAGGGAGGACCTGGCTTGGCAGTTCGGGCTGGACTGTTCCCACCAGGAACAGGGTCAAGACTGATTTGCATATGGCTGGGTCCAAACTGGGGTGGTGTGGTGAGCAAAAGAATGATGGATTAAACCCAGATCCTTGTGACTGGGGGTGAATGTTTGCATTGTCCAGCATTCCGTCCATCAATTGTTTCTTTTGCATATGTCGCCCTAAGTGGGAAGGGTATGCCCAGACGTGGGTCCCGTGCTCACTACACCACTGGATTCAAGCTAGCCTGGCTGATGAAGGGTGATGCCCTGAAACCGGTCCCAGGATGCTTGTTTCCGGTCCAGGGAGGACCTGGCTTGGCAGTTCGGGCTGGACTGTTCCCACAAGGAACAGGGTCAAGACTGATTTGCATATGGCTGGGTCCAAACTGGGGTGGTGTGGTGAGCAAAAGAATGATGGATTAAACCCAGATCCTTGTGACTGGGGGTGAATGTTTGCATTGTCCAGCATTCCGTCCATCAATTGTTTCTTTTGCATATGTCGCCCTAAGTGGGAAGGGTATGCCCAGACGTGGGTCCCGTGCTCACTACACCACTGGATTCAAGCTAGCCTGGCTGATGAAGGGTGATGCCCTGAAACCGGTCCCAGGATGCTTGTTTCCGGTCCAGGGAGGACCTGGCTTGGCAGTTCGGGCTGGACTGTTCCCACAAGGAACAGGGTCAAGACTGATTTGCATATGGCTGGGTCCAAACTGGGGTGGTGTGGTGAGCAAAAGAATGATGGATTAAACCCAGATCCTTGTGACTGGGGGTGAATGTTTGCATTGTCCAGCATTCCGTCCATCAATTGTTTCTTTTGCATATGTCGCCCTAAGTGGGAAGGGTATGCCCAGACGTGGGTCCCGTGCTCACTACACCACTGGATTCAAGCTAGCCTGGCTGATGAAGGGTGATGCCCTGAAACCGGTCCCAGGATGCTTGTTTCCGGTCCAGGGAGGACCTGGCTTGGCAGTTTGGGCTGGACTGTTCCCACAAGGAACAGGGTCAAGACTGATTTGCATATGGCTGGGTCCAAACTGGGGTGGTGTGGTGAGCAAAAGAATGATGGATTAAACCCAGATCCTTGTGACTGGGGGTGAATGTTTGCATTGTCCAGCATTCCGTCCATCAATTGTTTCTTTTGCATATGTCGCCCTATAGTGGGAAGGGTATGCCCAGACGTGGGTCCCGTGCTCACTACACCACTGGATTCAAGCTAGCCTGGCTGATGAAGGGTGATGCCCTGAAACCGGTCCCAGGATGCTTGTTTCCGGTCCAGGGAGGACCTGGCTTGGCAGTTCGGGCTGGACTGTTCCCACAAGGAACAGGGTCAAGACTGATTTGCATATGGCTGGGTCCAAACTGGGGTGGTGTGGTGAGCAAAAGAATGATGGATTAAACCCAGATCCTTGTGACTGGGGGTGAATGTTTGCATTGTCCAGAATTCCGCCCATCAATTGTTTCTTTTGCATATGTCGCCCTAAGTGGGAAGGGTATGCCCAGACGTGGGTCCCGTGCTCACTACACCACAGGATTCAAGCTAGCCTGGCTGATCAAGGGTGATGCCCTGAAACCGGTCCCAGGATGCTTGTTTCCGGTCCAGGGAGGACCTGGCTTGGCAGTTCGGGCTGGACTGTTCCCACAAGGAACAGGGTCAAGACTGATTTGCATATGGCTGGGTCCAAACTGGGGTGGTGTGTGTGAGCAAAAGAATGATGGATTAAACCCAGATCCTTGTGACTGGGGGTGAATGTTTGCATTGTCCAGCATTCCGTCCATCAATTGTTTCTTTTGCATATGTCGCCCAAAGTGGGAAGGGTATGCCCAGACGTGGGTCCCGTGCTCAATACACCACTGGATTCAAGCTAGCCTGGCTGATGAAGGGTGATGCCCTGAAACCGGTCCCAGGATGCTTGTTTCCGGTCCAGGGAGGACCTGGCTTGGCAGTTCGGGCTGGACTGTTCCCACAAGGAACAGGGTCAAGACTGATTTGCATATGGCTGGGTCCAAACTGGGGTGGTGTGGTGAGCAAAAGAATGATGGATTAAACCCAGATCCTTGTGACTGGGGGTGAATGTTTGCATTGTCCAGCATTCCGTCCATCAATTGTTTCTTTTGCATATGTTGCCCTAAGTGGGAAGGGTATGCCCAGACGTGGGTCCCGTGCTCACTACACCACTGGATTCAAGCTAGCCTGGCTGATGAAGGGTGATGCCCTGAAACCGGTCCCAGGATGCTTGTTTCCGGTCCAGGGAGGACCTGGCTTGGCAGTTCGGGCTGGACTGTTCCCACAAGGAACAGGGTCAAGACTGATTTGCATATGGCTGGGTCCAAACTGGGGTGGTGTGGTGAGCAAAAGAATGATGGATTAAACCCAGATCCTTGTGACTGGGGGTGAATGTTTGCATTGTCCAGCATTCCGTCCATCAATTGTTTCTTTTGCATATGTCGCCCTAAGTGGGAAGGGTATGCCCAGACGTGGGTCCCGTGCTCACTACACCACTGGATTCAAGCTAGCCTGGCTGATGAAGGGTGATGCCCTGAAACCGGTCCCAGGATGCTTGTTTCCGGTCCAGGGAGGACCTGGCTTGGCAGTTCGGGCTGGACTGTTCCCACAAGGAACAGGGTCAAGACTGATTTGCATATGGCTGGGTCCAAACTGGGGTGGTGTGGTGAGCAAAAGAATGATGGATTAAACCCAGATCCTTGTGACTGGGGGTGAATGTTTGCATTGTCCAGAATTCCGCCCATCAATTGTTTCTTTTGCATATGTCGCCCTAAGTGGGAAGGGTATGCCCAGACGTGGGTCCCGTGCTCACTACACCACAGGATTCAAGCTAGCCTGGCTGATCAAGGGTGATGCCCTGAAACCGGTCCCAGGATGCTTGTTTCCGGTCCAGGGAGGACCTGGCTTGGCAGTTCGGGCTGGACTGTTCCCACAAGGAACAGGGTCAAGACTGATTTGCATATGGCTGGGTCCAAACTGGGGTGGTGTGGTGAGCAAAAGAATGATGGATTAAACCCAGATCCTTGTGACTGGGGGTGAATGTTTGCATTGTCCAGCATTCCGTCCATCAATTGTTTCTTTTGCATATGTCGCCCTAAGTGGGAAGGGTATGCCCAGACGTGGGTCCCGTGCTCACTACACCACTGGATTCAAGCTAGCCTGGCTGATGAAGGGTGATGCCCTGAAACCGGTCCCAGGATGCTTGTTTCCGGTCCAGGGAGGACCTGGCTTGGCAGTTCGGGCTGGACTGTTCCCACAAGGAACAGGGTCAAGACTGATTTGCATATGGCTGGGTCCAAACTGGGGTGGTGTGGTGAGCAAAAGAATGATGGATTAAACCCAGATCCTTGTGACTGGGGGTGAATGTTTGCATTGTCCAGCATTCCGTCCATCAATTGTTTCTTTTGCATATGTCGCCCTAAGTGGGAAGGGTATGCCCAGACGTGGGTCCCGTGCTCACTACACCACTGGATTCAAGCTAGCCTGGCTGATGAAGGGTGATGCCCTGAAACCGGTCCCAGGATGCTTGTTTCCGGTCCAGGGAGGACCTGGCTTGGCAGTTCGGGCTGGACTGTTCCCACAAGGAACAGGGTCAAGACTGATTTGCATATGGCTGGGTCCAAACTGGGGTGGTGTGGTGAGCAAAAGAATGATGGATTAAACCCAGATCCTTGTGACTGGGGGTGAATGTTTGCATTGTCCAGCATTCCGTCCATCAATTGTTTCTTTTGCATATGTCGCCCTAAGTGGGAAGGGTATGCCCAGACGTGGGTCCCGTGCTCACTACACCACTGGATTCAAGCTAGCCTGGCTGATGAAGGGTGATGCCCTGAAACCGGTCCCAGGATGCTTGTTTCCGGTCCAGGGAGGACCTGGCTTGGCAGTTCGGGCTGGACTGTTCCCACAAGGAACAGGGTCAAGACTGATTTGCATATGGCTGGGTCCAAACTGGGGTGGTGTGGTGAGCAAAAGAATGATGGATTAAACCCAGATCCTTGTGACTGGGGGTGAATGTTTGCATTGTCCAGCATTCCGTCCATCAATTGTTTCTTTTGCATATGTCGCCCTAAGTGGGAAGGGTATGCCCAGACGTGGGTCCCGTGCTCACTACACCACTGGATTCAAGCTAGCCTGGCTGATGAAGGGTGATGCCCTGAAACCGGTCCCAGGATGCTTGTTTCCGGTCCAGGGAGGACCTGGCTTGGCAGTTCGGGCTGGACTGTTCCCACAAGGAACAGGGTCAAGACTGATTTGCATATGGCTGGGTCCAAACTGGGGTGGTGTGGTGAGCAAAAGAATGATGGATTAAACCCAGATCCTTGTGACTGGGGGTGAATGTTTGCATTGTCCAGAATTCCGCCCATCAATTGTTTCTTTTGCATATGTCGCCCTAAGTGGGAAGGGTATGCCCAGACGTGGGTCCCGTGCTCACTAGACCACAGGATTCAAGCTAGCCTGGCTGATCAAGGGTGATGCCCTGAAACCGGTCCCAGGATGCTTGTTTCCGGTCCAGGGAGGACTTGGCTTGGCAGTTCGGGCTGGACTGTTCCCACAAGGAACAGGGTCAAGACTGATTTGCATATGGCTGGGTCCAAACTGGGGTGGTGTGGTGAGCAAAAGAATGATGGATTAAACCCAGATCCTTGTGACTGGGGGTGAATGTTTGCATTGTCCAGCATTCCGTCCATCAATTGTTTCTTTTGCATATGTCGCCCTAAGTGGGATGGGTATGCCCAGACGTGGGTCCCGTGCTCACTACACCACTGGATTCAAACTAGCCTGGCTGATGAAAGGTGATGCCCTGAAACCGGTCCCAGGATGCTTGTTTCCGGTCCAGGGAGGACCTTGCTTGGCAGTTCGGGCTGGAATGTTCCCACAAGGAACAGGGTCAAGACTGATTTGCATATGGCTGGGTCCAAACTGGGGTGGTGTGGTGAGCAAAAGAATGATGGATTAAACCCAGATCCTTGTGACTGGGGGTGAATGTTTGCATTGTCCAGCATTCCGTCCATCAATTGTTTCTTTTGCATATGTCGCCCTAAGTGGGAAGGGTATGCCCAGACGTGGGTCCCGTGCTCACTACACCACTGGATTCAAGCTAGCCTGGCTGATAAAGGGTGATGCCCTGAAACCGGTCCCAGGATGCTTGTTTCCGGTCCAGGGAGGACCTGGCTTGGCAGTTCGGGCTGGACTGTTCCCACAAGGAACAGGGTCAAGACTGATTTGCATATGGCTGGGTCCAAACTGGGGTGGTGTGGTGAGCAAAAGAATGATGGATTAAACCCAGATCCTTGTGACTGGGGGTGAATGTTTGCATTGTCCAGCATTCCGTCCATCAATTGTTTCTTTTGCATATGTTGCCCTAAGTGGGAAGGGTATGCCCAGACGTGGGTCCCGTGCTCACTACACCACTGGATTCAAGCTAGCCTGGCTGATGAAGGGTGATGCCCTGAAACCGGTCCCAGGATGCTTGTTTCCGGTCCAGGGAGGACCTGGCTTGGCAGTTCGGGCTGGACTGTTCCCACAAGGAACAGGGTCAAGACTGATTTGCATATGGCTGGGTCCAAACTGGGGTGGTGTGGTGAGCAAAAGAATGATGGATTAAACCCAGATCCTTGTGACTGGGGGTGAATGTTTGCATTGTCCAGCATTCCGTCCATCAATTGTTTCTTTTGCATATGTCGCCCTAAGTGGGAAGGGTATGCCCAGACGTGGGTCCCGTGCTCACTACACCACTGGATTCAAGCTAGCCTGGCTGATGAAGGGTGATGCCCTGAAACCGGTCCCAGGATGCTTGTTTCCGGTCCAGGGAGGACCTGGCTTGGCAGTTTGGGCTGGACTGTTCCCACAAGGAACAGGGTCAAGACTGATTTGCATATGGCTGGGTCCAAACTGGGGTGGTGTGGTGAGCAAAAGAATGATGGATTAAACCCAGATCCTTGTGACTGGGGGTGAATGTTTGCATTGTCCAGCATTCCGTCCATCAATTGTTTCATTTGCATATGTCGCCCATAGTGGGAAGGGTATGCCCAGACATGGGTCCCGTGCTCACTACACCACTGGATTCAAGCTAGCCTGGCTGATGAAGGGTGATGCCCTGAAACCGGTCCCAGGATGCTTGTTTCCGGTCCAGGGAGGACCTGGCTTGGCAGTTCGGGCTGGACTGTTCCCACAAGGAACAGGGTGAAGACTGATTTGCATATGGCTGGGTCCAAACTGGGGTGGTGTGGTGAGCAAAAGAATGATGGATTAAACCCAGATCCTTGTGACTGGGGGTGAATGTTTGCATTGTCCAGAATTCCGCCCATCAATTGTTTCTTTTGCATATGTCGCCCTAAGTGGGAAGGTTATGCCCAGACGTGGGTCCCGTGCTCACTACACCACAGGATTCAAGCTAGCCTGGCTGATCGAAGGGTGATGCCCTGAAACCGGTCCCAGGATGCTTGTTTCCGGTCCAGGGAGGACCTGGCTTGGCAGTTCGGGCTGGACTGTTCCCACAAGGAACAGGGTCAAGACTGATTTGCATATGGCTGGGTCCAAACTGGGGTGGTGTGGTGAGCAAAAGAATGATGGATTAAACCCAGATCCTTGTGACTGGGGGTGAATGTTTGCATTGTCCAGCATTCCGTCCATCAATTGTTTCTTTTGCATATGTCGCCCTAAGTGGGAAGGGTATGCCCAGACGTGGGTCCCGTGCTCACTTCACCACTGGATTCAAGCTAGCCTGGCTGATGAAGGGTGATGTCCTGAAACCGGTCCCAGGATGCTTGTTTCCGGTCCAGGGAGGACCTGGCTTGGCAGTTCGGGCTGGACTGTTCCCACAAGGAACAGGGTCAAGACTGATTTGCATATGGCTGGGTCCAAACTGGGGTGGTGTGGTGAGCAAAAGAATGATGGATTAAACCCAGATCCTTGTGACTGGGGGTGAATGTTTGCATTGTCCAGCATTCCGTCCATCAATTGTTTCTTTTGCATATGTCGCCCTAAGTGGGATGGGTATGCCCAGACGTGGGTCCCATGCTCACTACACCACTGTATTCAAGCTAGCCTGGCTGATGAAAGGTGATGCCCTGAAACCGGTCCCAGGATGCTTGTTTCCGGTCCAGGGAAGACCTGGCTTGGCAGTTCGGGCTGGACAGTTCCCACAAGGAACAGGGTCAAGACTGATTTGCATATGCTGGGTCCAAACTGGGGTGGTGTGGTGAGCAAAAGAATTATGGATTAAACCCAGATCCTTGTGACTGGGGGTGAATGTTTGCATTGTCCAGCATTCCGTCCATCAATTGTTTCTTTTGCATATGTTGCCCAAAGTGGGAAGGAAATGCCCAGACGTCGGTCCCGTGCTCACTACACCACTGGATTCAAGCTAGCCTGGCTGATGAAGAGTGATGCCCTGAAACCGGTCCCAGGATGCTTGTTTCCGGTCCAGGGAGGACCTGGCTTGGCAGTTCGAGCTGGACTGTTCCCACAAGGAACAGGGTGAAGACTGATTTGCATATGGCTGGGTCCAAACTGGGGTGGTGTGGTGAGCAAAAGAATGATGGATTAAACCCAGATCCTTGTGACAGGGGGTGAATGTTTGCATTGTCGAGCATTCCGTCCATCAATTGTTTCTATTGCATATGTCGCCCTAAGTGGGAAGGGAATGCCCAGACGTAGGTCCCGTGCTCAATACACCACTGGATTCAAGCTAGCCTGGCTGATGAAGGGTGATGCCCTGAAACCGGTCCCAGGATGCTTGTTTCCGGTCCAGGGAGGACCTGGCTTGGCAGTTTGGGCTGGACTGTTCCCACAAGGAACAGGGTCAAGACTGATTTGCATATGGCTGGGTGAAACTGGGGTGGTGTGGTGAGCAAAAGAATGATGGATTAAACCCAGATCCTTGTGACTGGGGGTGAATGTTTGCATTGTCCAGCATTCCGTCCATCAATTGTTTCTATTGCATATGTCGCCCTAAGTGGGAAGGGTATGCCCAGACGTAGGTCCCGTGCTCACTACACCACTGGATTCAAGCTAGCCTGGCTGATGAAGGGTGATGCCCTGAAACCGGTCCCAGGATGCTTGTTTCCGGTCCAGGGAGGACCTGGCTTGGCAGTTCGGGCTGGACTGTTCCCACAAGGAACAGGGTCAAGACTGATTTGCATATGGCTGGGTCCAAACTGGGGTGGTGTGGTGAGCAAAAGAATGATGGATTAAACCCAGATCCTTGTGACTGGGGGTGAATGTTTGCATTGTCCAGAATTCCGCCCATCAATTGTTTCTTTTGCATATGTCGCCCTAAGTGGGAAGGGTATGCCCAGACGTGGGTCCCGTGCTCACTACACCACAGGATTCAAGCTAGCCTGGCTGATCAAGGGTGATGCCCTGAAACAGGTCCCAGGATGCTTGTTTCCGGTCCAGGGAGGACCTGGCTTGGCAGTTCGGGCTGGACTGTTCCCACAAGGAAGAGGGTCAAGACTGATTTGCATATGGCTGGGTCCAAACTGGGGTGGTGTGGTGAGCAAAAGAATGATGGATTAAACCTAGATCCTTGTGACTGGGTGTGAATGTTTGCATTGTCCAGCATTCCGTCCATCAATTGTTTCTTTTGCATATGTCGCCCTAAGTGGGAAGAGTATGCCCAGACTTGGGTCCCGTGTTCACTTCACCACTGGATTCAAGGTAGCCTGGCTGATGAAGGGTGATGTCCTGAAACCGGTCCCAGGATGCTTGTTTCCGGTCCAGGGAGGACCTGGCTTGGCAGTTCGGGCTGGACTGTTCCCACAAGGAACAGGGTCAAGACTGATTTGCATATGGCTGTGTCCAAACTGGGGTGTTGTGGTGAGCAAAAGAATGATGGATTAAACCCAGATCCTTGTGACTGGGGGTGAATGTTTGCATTGTCCAGCATTCCGTCCATCAATTGTTTCTTTTGCATATGTCGCCCTAAGTGGGAAAGGTATGCCCAGACGTGGGTCCCGTGCTCACTACACCACTGGATTCAAGCTAGCCTGGCTGATGAAGGGTGATGCCCTGAAACCGGTCCCAGGATGCTTGTTTCCGGTCCAGGGAGGACCTGGCTTGGCAGTTTGGGCTGGACTGTTCCCACAAGGAACAGGGTCAAGACTGATTTGCATATGGCTGGGTCCAAACTGGGGTGGTGTGGTGAGCAAAAGAATGATGGATTAAACCCAGATCCTTGTGACTGGGGGTGAATGTTTGCATTGTCCAGAATTCCGCCCATCAATTGTTTCTTTTGCATATGTCGCCCTAAGTGGGAAGGTTATGCCCAGACGTGGGTCCCGTGCTCACTACACCACAGGATTCAAGCTAGCCTGGCTGATCAAGGGTGATGCCCTGAAACCGGTCCCAGGATGCTTGTTTCCGGTCCAGGGAGGACCTGGCTTGGCAGTTCGGGCTGGACTGTTCCCACAAGGAACAGGGTCAAGACTGATTTGCATATGGCTGGGTCCAAACTGGGGTGGTGTGGTGAGAAAAAGATGATGGATTAAACCTAGATCCTTGTGACTGGGGGTGAATGTCTGCATTGTCCAGCATTCCGTCCATCAATTGTTTCTTTTGCATATGTCGCCCTAAGTGGGAAGGGTATGCCCAGACGTGGGTCCCGTGCTCACTACACCCCTGGATTCAAGCTAGCCAGGCTGATGAAGGGTGATGCCCTGAAACCGGTCCCAGGATGCTTGTTTCCGGTCCAGGGAGGACCTGGCTTGGCAGTTCGGGCTGGACTGTTCCCACAAGGAACAGCGTCAAGAATGATTTGCATATGGCTGGGTCCAAACTGCGGTGGGGTGGTGAGCAAAAGAATGATGGATTAAACCCAGATCCTTGTGACTGGGGGTGAATGTTTGCATTGTCCAGCATTCCGTCCATCAATTGTTTCTTTTGCATATGTCGCCCTAAGTGGGAAGGGTATGCCCAGATGTGGGTCCCGTGCTCACTACACCACTGGATTCAAGCTAGCCTGGCTGATGAAGGGTGATGCTCTGAAACCGGTCCCAGGATGCTTGTTTCTGGTCCAGGGAGGACCTGGCTTGGCAGTTCGGGCTGGACTGTTCCCACAAGGAACAGGGTCCAGACTGATTTGCATATGGCTGTGTCCAAACTGGGGTGGTGTTTTGAGCAAAAGAACGATGGATTAAACCCAGATCCTTGTGACTGGGAGTGAATGTTTGCATTGTCCAGCATTCCGTCCATCAATTGTTTCTTTTGCATATGTCGCCCTAAGAGGGAAGGGTATGCCCAGACGTGGTTCCCGTGCTCACTACACCACTGGATTCAAGCTAGCCTGGCTGATGAAAGGTGATGTCCTGAAACCGGTCCCAGGATGCTTGTTTCCGGTCCAGGGAAGACCTGGCTTGGCAGTTCGGGCTGGACTGTTCCCACAAGGAACAGGGTCAAGACTGATTTGCATATGGCTGGGTCCAAACTGCGGTAGGGTGGTGAGCAAAAGAATGATGGATTAAACCCAGATCCTTGTGACTGGGGGTGAATGTTTGCATTGTCCAGAATTCCGTCCATCAATTGTTTCTTTTGCATATGTCGCCCTAAGTGGGAAGGGTATGCCCAGACATGGGTCCCGTGCTCACTACACCACTGGATTCAAGCTAGCCTGGCTGATGAAGGGTGATGCCCTGAAACCGGTCCCAGGATGCTTGTTTCCGGTCCAGGGAGGACCTGGCTTGGCAGTTCGGGCTGGATTGTTCCCACAAGGAAAAGGGTCAAGACTGATTTGCATATGGCTGGGTCCAAACTGGGGTGGGGTGGTGAGCAAAACAATGATGGATTAAACCCAGATCCTTGTGACTGGGGGTGAATGTTTGCATTGTCCAGCATTCCGTCCATCAATTGTTTCTTTTGCAAATGTCGCCCTAAGTGGGAAGGGTATGCCCAGACGTGGGTCCCGTGCTCACTACACCACTGGATTGAAGCTAGCCTGGCTGATGAAGGGTGATGCCCTGAAACCGGTCCCAGGATGCTTGTTTCCGGTCCAGGCAGGACCTGGCTTGGCAGTTCGGGCTGGACTGTTCCCACAAGGAACAGGGTCAAAACTGATTTGCATATAGCTGGGTCCAAACTGGGGTGTTGTGGTGAGCAAAAGAATGATGGATTAAACCCAGATCCTTGTGACTGGGGGTGATTGTTTGCATTGTCCAGCATTCCGTCCATCAATTGTTTCTTTTGCATATGTCGCCCTAAGTGGGAAGGGTATGCCCAGACGTGGGTCCCCTGCTCACTACACCACTGGATTCAAGCTAGCCTGGCTGATGAAGGGTGATGCCCTGAAATCGGTCCCAGGATGCTTGTTTCCGGTCCAGGGAGGACCTGGCTTGGCAGTTCAGGCTGGACTGTTCCCACAAGGAACAGGGTTAAGACTGATTTGCATATGGCTGGGTCCAAACTGGGGTGGTGTGGTGAGCAAAAGAATGATGGATTAAACCCAGATCCTTGTGACTGGGGGTGAATGTTTGCATTGTCCAGAATTCCGTTCATCAATTGTTTCTTTTGCATATGTCGCCCTAAGTGGGAAGGTTATGCCCAGACGTGGGTCCCATGCTCACTATACCACAGGATTCAAGCTAGCCTGGCTGATCAAGGGTGATGCCCTGAAACCGGTACCAGGATGCTTGTTTCCGGTCCAGGGAGGACCTGGCTTGGCAGTTCGGGCTGGACTGTTCCCACAAGGAACAGGGTCAAGACTGATTTGCATATGGCTGGGTCCAAACTGGGGTGGTGTGGTGAGCAAAAGAATGATGGATTAAACCTAGATCCTTGTGACTGGGGGTGAATGTTTGCATTGTCCAGCATTTCGTCCATCAATTGTTTCTTTTGCATATGTCGCCCTAAGTGGGAAGGGTATGCCCAGACGTGGGTACCGTGCTCACTACACCACTGGATTCAAGCTAGCCAGGCTGATGAAGGGTGATGCCCTGAAACCGGTCCCAGGATGCTTGTTTCCGGTCCAGGGAGGACCTGGCTTGGCAGTTCCGGCTGGACTGTTCACACAAGGAACAGGGTCAAGACTGACTTGCATATGGCTGGGTACAAACTGGGGTGGTGTGGTGAGCAAAAGAATGATGGATTAAACCCAGATCTTTGTGACTGGGGGTGAATGTTTGCATTGTCCAGCATTCCGTCCATCAATTGTTTCTTTTGCATATGTCGCCCTAAGTGGGATGGGTATGCTCAGACGTGGGTCCCGTGCTCACTACACCACTGGATTCAAGCTAGCCTGGCTGATGAAGGGTGATGCCCTGAAACCGGTCCCAGGATGCTTGTTTCCGGTCCAGGGAGGACCTGGCTTGGCAGTTCGGGCTGGACTGTTCCCACAAGGAACAGGGTCAAGACTGATTTGCATATCGCTGGGTCCAAACTGCGGTGGGGTGGTGAGCAAAAGAATGATGGATTAAACCCAGATCCTTGTGACTGGGGGTGAATGTTTGCATTGTCCAGCATTCCGTCCATCAATTGTTTCTTTTGCATATGTCGCCCTAAGTGGGAAGGGTATGTCCAGATGTGGGTCCCGTGCTCACTACACCACTGGATTCAAGCTAGCCTGGCTGATGAAGGTTGATGCTCTGAAACCGGTCCCAGGATGCTTGTTTCTGGTCCAGGGAGGACCTGGCTTGGCAGTTCGGGCTGGACTGTTCCCACAAGGAACAGGGTCCAGACTGATTTGCATATGGCTGTGTCCAAACTGGGGTGGTGTTTTGAGCAAAAGAATGATGGATTAAACCCAGATCCTTGTGACTGGGAGTGAATGTTTGCATTGTCCAGCATTCCGTCCATCAATTGTTTCTTTTGCATATGTCGCCCTAAGTGGGAAGGGTATGCCCAGACATGGTTCCCGTGCTCACTACACCACTGGATTCAAGCTAGCCTGGCTGATGAAAGGTGATGCAGTGAAACCGGTCCCAGGATGCTTGTTTCCGGTCCAGGGAAGACCTGGCTTGGCAGTTCGGGCTGGACTGTTCCCACAAGGAACAGGGTCAAGACTGATTTGCATATGGCTGGGTCCAAACTGGGGTGGTGTGGTGAGCAAAATAATGATGGATTAAACCCAGATCCTTGTGACTGGGGGTGAATGTTTACATTGTCGAGCATTCCGTCCATCAATTGTTTCTTTTGCATATGTTGCCCTAAGTGGGAAGGGTATGCCCAGACGTGGGTCCCGCGCTCACTACACCACTGGATTCAAGCTAGCCTGGCTGATGAAGGGTGATGCCCTGAAACCGGTCCCAGGATGCTTGTTTCCGGTCCAGGGAGGACCTGGCTTGGCAGTTCGGGCTGGACTGTTCCCACAAGGAACAGGGTCAAGACTGATTTGCATATGGCTGGGTCCAAACTGGGGTGGTGTGGTGAGCAAAAGAATGATGGATTAAACCCAGATCCTTGTGACTGGTGGTGAATGTTTGCATTGTCCAGCATTCCGTCCATCAATTGTTTCTTTTGCATATGTCGCCCTAATTGGGATGGGTGTGCTCAGACGTGGGTCCCGTGCTCACTACACCACTGGATTCAAGCTAGCCTGGCTGATGAAGGGTGATGCCCTGAAACCGGTCCCAGGATGCTTGTTTCCGGTCCAGGGAGGACCTGGCTTGGCAGTTTGGGCTGTACTGTTCCCACAAGGAACAGGGTCAAGACTGATTTGCATATGGCTGGGTCCAAACTGCGGTGGGGTTGTGAGCAAAAGAATGATGGATTAAACCCAGATCCTTGTGACTGGGGGTGAATGTTTGCATTGTCCAGCATTCCGTCCATCAATTGTTTCTTTTGCATATGTCGCCCTAAGTGGGAAGGGTATGCCCAGATGTGGGTCCCGTGCTCACTACACCACTGGATTCAAGCTAGCCTGGCTGATGAAGGTTGATGCTCTGAAACCGGTCCCAGGATGCTTGTTTCTGGTCCAGGGAGGACCTGGCTTGGCAGTTCGGGCTGGACTGTTCCCACAAGGAACAGGGTCCAGACTGATTTGCATATGGCTGTGTCCAAACTGGGGTGGTGTTTTGAGCAAAAGAATGATGGATTAAACCCAGATCCTTGTGACTGGGAGTGAATATTTGCATTGTCCAGCATTCCGTCCATCAATTGTTTCTTTTGCATATGTCGCCCTAAGTGGGAAGGGTATGCCCAGACATGGTTCCCGTGCTCACTACACCACTGAATTCAAGCTAGCCTGGCTGATGAAAGGTGATGCCCTGAAACCGGTCCCAGGATGCTTGTTTCCGGTCCAGGGAAGACCTGGCTTGGCAGTTCGGGCTGGACTGTTCCCAGAAGGAACAGGGTCAAGACTGATTTGCATATGGCTGGGTCCAAACTGGGGTGGTGTGGTGAGCAAAAGAATGATGGATTAAACCCAGATCCTTGTGACTGGGGGTGAATGTTTGCATTGTCCAGCATTCCGTCCATCAATTGTTTCTTTTGCATATGTCGCCCAAAGTGGGAAGGGTATGCCCAGACGTGGGTCCCGTGCTCACTACACCACTGGATTCAAGCTAGCCTGGCTGATGAAGAGTGATGCCCTGAAACCGGTCCCACGATGCTTGTTTCCGGTCCAGGGAGGACCTGGCTTGGCAGTTCGGGCTGGACTGTTCCCACAAGGAACAGGGTCAAGACTGATTTGCATATGTCTGGGTCCAAACTGGGGTGGTGTGGTGAGCAAAAGAATGATGGATTAAACCCAGATCCTTGTGACTGGGGGTGAATGTTTACATTGTCGAGCATTCCGTCCATCAATTGTTTCTTTTGCATATGTCGCCCTAAGTGCGAAGGGTATGCCCAGACGTGGGTCCCGTGCTCACTACACCACTGGATTCAAGCTAGCCTGGCTGATGAAGGGTGATGCCCTGAAACCGGTCCCAGGATGCTTGTTTCCGGTCCAGGGAGGACCTGGCTTGGCAGTTCGGGCTGGACTGTTCCCACAAGGAACAGGGTCAAGACTGATTTGCATATGGCTGGGTCCAAACTGGGGTGGTGTGGTGAGCAAAAGAATGATGGATTAAACCCAGATCCTTGTGACTGGGGGTGAATGTTTGCATTGTCCAGCATTCCGTCCATCAATTGTTTCTTTTGCATATGTCGCCCATAGTGGGAAGGGTATGCCCAGACGTGGGTCCCGTGCTCACTACACCACTGGATTCAAGCTAGCCTGGCTGATAAAGGGTGATGCCCTGAAACCGGTCCCAGGATGCTTGTTTCCGGTCCAGGGAGGACCTGGCTTGGCAGTTTGGGCTGGACTGTTCCCACAAGGAACAGGGTCAAGACTGATTTGCATATGGCTGGGTCCAAACTGCGGTGGGGTTGTGAGCAAAAGAATGATGGATTAAACCCAGATCCTTGTGACTGGGGGTGAATGTTTGCATTGTCCAGCATTCCGTCCATCAATTGTTTCTTTTGCATATGTCGCCCTAAGTGGGAAGGGTATGCCCAGATGTGGGTCCCGTGCTCACTACACCACTGGATTCAAGCTAGCCTGGCTGATGAAGGTTGATGCTCTGAAACCGGTCCCAGGATGCTTGTTTCTGGTCCAGGGAGGACCTGGCTTGGCAGTTCGGGCTGGACTGTTCCCACAAGGAACAGGGTCCAGACTGATTTGCATATGGCTGTGTCCAAACTGGGGTGGTGTTTTGAGCAAAAGAATGATGGATTAAACCCAGATCCTTGTGACTGGGAGTGAATATTTGCATTGTCCAGCATTCCGTCCATCAATTGTTTCTTTTGCATATGTCGCCCTAAGTGGGAAGGGTATGCCCAGACATGGTTCCCGTGCTCACTACACCACTGAATTCAAGCTAGCCTGGCTGATGAAAGGTGATGCCCTGAAACCGGTCCCAGGATGCTTGTTTCCGGTCCAGGGAAGACCTGGCTTGGCAGTTCGGGCTGGACTGTTCCCAGAAGGAACAGGGTCAAGACTGATTTGCATATGGCTGGGTCCAAACTGGGGTGGTGTGGTGAGCAAAAGAATGATGGATTAAACCCAGATCCTTGTGACTGGGGGTGAATGTTTGCATTGTCCAGCATTCCGTCCATCAATTGTTTCTTTTGCATATGTCGCCCAAAGTGGGAAGGGTATGCCCAGACGTGGGTCCCGTGCTCACTACACCACTGGATTCAAGCTAGCCTGGCTGATGAAGAGTGATGCCCTGAAACCGGTCCCACGATGCTTGTTTCCGGTCCAGGGAGGACCTGGCTTGGCAGTTCGGGCTGGACTGTTCCCACAAGGAACAGGGTCAAGACTGATTTGCATATGGCTGGGTCCAAACTGGGGTGGTGTGGTGAGCAAATGAATGATGGATTAAACCCAGATCTTTGTGACTGGGGGTGAATGTTTGCATTGTCGAGCATTCCGTCCATCAATTGTTTCTTTTGCATATGCCGCCCTAAGTGGGAAGGGTATGCCCAGACGTGGGTCCCGTGCTCAATACACCACTGGATTCAAGCTAGCCTGGCTCATGAAGGGTGATGCCCTGAAACCGGTCCCATGATGCTTGTTTCCGGTCCAGGGTGGACCTGGCTTGGCAGTTCGGGCTGGACTGTTCCCACAAGGAACAGGGTCAAGACTGATTTGCATATGGCTGGGTGAAACTGGGGTGGTGTGGTGAGCAAAAGAATGATGGATTAAACCCAGATCCTTGTGACTGGGGGTGAATGTTTGCATTGTCCATAATTCCGCCCATCAATTGTTTCTTTTGCAAATGTCGCACTAAGTGGGAAGGGTATGCACAGACGTGGGTCCCGTGCTCACTACACCCTAGGATGCAAGCTAGCCTGGCTGATCAAGGGTGATGCCCTGAAACCGGTCCCAGGATGCTTGTTTCCGGTCCAGGGAGGACTTGGCAGTTCGGGCTGGACTGTTCCCACAAGGAACAGGGTCAAGACTGATTTGCATATGGCTGGGTCCAAACTGGGGTGGTGTGGTGAGCAAAAGAATGATGGATTAAACCCAGATCCTTGTGACTGGGGGTGAATGTTTGCATTGTCCAGCATTCCGTCCATCAATTGTTTCTTTTGCATATGTCGCCCTAAGTGGGAAGGGTATGCCCAGACATGGGTCCCGTGCTCACTACACCACTGGATTCAAGCTAGCCTGGCTGATAAAGGGTGATGCCCTGAAACCGGTCCCAGGATGCTTGTTTCCGGTCCAGGGAGGACCTGGCTTGGCAGTTCGGGCTGGATTGTTCCCACAAGAAAAAGGGTCAAGACTGATTTGCATATGGCTGGGTCCAAACTGGGGTGGGGTGGTGAGCAAAAGAATGATGGATTAAACCCAGATCCTTGTGACTGGGGGTGAATGTTTGCATTGTCCAGCATTCCGTCCATCAATTGTTTCTTTTGCATATGTCGCCCTAAGTGGGAAGGGTATGCCCAGATGTGGGTCCCGTGCTCACTACACCACTGGATTGAAGCTAGCCTGGCTGATGAAGGGTGATGCCCTGAAACCGGTCCTATGATGCTTGTTTCCGGTCCAGGCAGGACCTGGCTTGGCAGTTCGGGCTGGACTGTTCCCACAAGGAACAGGGTCAAGACTGATTTGCATATGGCTGGGTCCAAACTGGGGTGGTGTGGTGAGCAAAAGAATGATGGATTAAACCCAGATCCTTGTGACTGGGGGTGAATGTTTGCATTGTCCGGAATTCCGCCCATCAATTTTTTCTTTTGCATATGTCGCCCTAAGTGGGAAGGTTATGCCCAGACGTGGGTCCCGTGCTCACTACACCACAGGATTCAAGCTAGCTTGGCTGATCAAGGGTGATGCCCTGAAACAGGTCCCAGGATGCTTTTTTCCGGTCCACGGAGGACCTGGCTTGGCAGTTCGGGCTGGACTGTTCCCACAAGGAACAGGGTCAAGACTGATTTGCATATGGCTGGGTCCAAACTGGGGTGGTGTGTTGAGCAAAAGAATGATGGATTAAACCTAGATCCTTGTGACTGGGGGTGAATGTTTGCATTGTCCAGCATTCCGTCCATCAATTGTTTCTTTTGCAAATGTCGCCCTAAGTGGGAAGGGTATGCCCAGACTTGGGTCCCGTGTTCACTTCACCACTGGATTCAAGGTAGCCTGGCTGATGAAGGGTGATGTCCTGAAACCGGTCCCAGGATGCTTGTTTCCGGTCCAGGGAGGACCTGGCTTGGCAGTTCGGGCTGGACTGTTCCCACAAGGAACAGGGTCAAGACTGATTTGCATATGGCTGGGTCCAAACTGGGGTGGTGTGGTGAGCAAAAGAATGATGGATTAAACCCAGATCTTTGTGACTGGGGGTGAATGTTTGCATTGTCCAGCATTCCGTCCATCAATTGTTTCTTTTGCATATGTCGCCCTAAGTGGGATGGGTATGCCCAGACGTGGGTCCCGTGCTCACTACACCAATGTATTCAAGCTAGCCTGGCTGATGAAAGGTGATCCCCTGAAACCGGTCCCAGGATCCTTGTTTCCGGTCGATGGAGGACCTGGCTTGGCAGTTCGGGCTGGACTGTTCCCACAAGGAACAGGGTCAAGACTGATTTGCATATGGCTGGGTCCAAACTGGGGTGGTGTGGTGAGCAAAAGAATGATGGATTAAACCCAGATCCTTGTGACTGGGGGTGAATGTTTGCATTGTCCATAATTCCGCCCATCAATTGTTTCTTTTGCAAAAGTCGCACTAAGTGGGAAGGGTATGCACAGACGTGGGTCCCGTGCTCACTACACCCTAGGATTCAAGCTAGCCTGGCTGATCAAGGGTGATGCCCTGAAACCGGTCCCAGGATGCTTGTTTCCGGTCCAGGGAGGACCTGGCTTGGCAGTTCGGGCTGGACTGTTCCCACAAGGAACAGGGTCAAGACTGATTTGCATATGGCTGGGTCCAAACTGGGGTGTTGTGGTGAGCAAAAGAATGATGGATTAAACCCAGATCCTTGTGACTGGGGGTGAATGTTTGCATTGTCCAGCATTCCGTCCATCAATTGTTTCTTTTGCGTATGTCGCCCTAAGTGGGAAGGGTATGCCCAGACGTGGGTCCCGTGCTCACTACACCACTGGATTCAAGCTAGCCTGGCTGATGAAGGATGATGCTCTGAAACCGGTCCCAGGATGCTTGTTTCCGGTCCAGGGAGGACCTGGCTTGGCATTTCGGGCTGGACTGTTCCCACAAGGAACAGGGTCAAGACTGATTTGCATATGGCTGGGTCCAAACTGGGGTGGTGTGGTGAGCAAAAGAATTATGGATTAAACCCAGATCCTTGTGACTGGGGGTGAATGTTTGCATTGTCCAGCATTCCGTCCATCAATTGTTTCATTGCATATGTTGCCCAAAGTGGGAAGGTAATGCCCAGACGTCGGTCCCGTGCTCACTACACCACTGGATTCAAGCTAGCCTGGCTGATAAAGGGTGATGCCCTGAAACCGGTCCCAGGATGCTTGTTTCCGGTCCAGGGAGGACCTGGCTTGGCATTTCGGGCTGGACTGTTCCCACAAGGAACAGGGTCCAGACTGATTTGCATATGGCTGTGTCCAAACTGGGGTGGTGTTTTGAGCAAAAGAATGATGGATTAAACCCAGATCCTTGTGACTGGGAGTGAATATTTGCATTGTCCAGCATTCCGTCCATCAATTGTTTCTTTTGCATATGTCGCCCTAAGTGGGAAGGGTATGCCCAGACATGGTTCCCGTGCTCACTACACCACTGAATTCAAGCTAGCCTGGCTGATGAAAGGTGATGCCCTGAAACCGGTCCCAGGATGCTTGTTTCCGGTCCAGGGAAGACCTGGCTTGGCAGTTCGGGCTGGACTGTTCCCAGAAGGAACAGGGTCAAGACTGATTTGCATATGGCTGGGTCCAAACTGGGGTGGTGTGGTGAGCAAAAGAATGATGGATTAAACCCAGATCCTTGTGACTGGGGGTGAATGTTTGCATTGTCCAGCATTCCGTCCATCAATTGTTTCTTTTGCATATGTCGCCCAAAGTGGGAAGGGTATGCCCAGACGTGGGTCCCGTGCTCACTACACCACTGGATTCAAGCTAGCCTGGCTGATGAAGAGTGATGCCCTGAAACCGGTCCCACGATGCTTGTTTCCGGTCCAGGGAGGACCTGGCTTGGCAGTTCGGGCTGGACTGTTCCCACAAGGAACAGGGTCAAGACTGATTTGCATATGTCTGGGTCCAAACTGGGGTGGTGTGGTGAGCAAAAGAATGATGGATTAAACCCAGATCCTTGTGACTGGGGGTGAATGTTTACATTGTCGAGCATTCCGTCCATCAATTGTTTCTTTTGCATATGTCGCCCTAAGTGCGAAGGGTATGCCCAGACGTGGGTCCCGTGCTCACTACACCACTGGATTCAAGCTAGCCTGGCTGATGAAGGGTGATGCCCTGAAACCGGTCCCAGGATGCTTGTTTCCGGTCCAGGGAGGACCTGGCTTGGCAGTTCGGGCTGGACTGTTCCCACAAGGAACAGGGTCAAGACTGATTTGCATATGGCTGGGTCCAAACTGGGGTGGTGTGGTGAGCAAAAGAATGATGGATTAAACCCAGATCCTTGTGACTGGGGGTGAATGTTTGCATTGTCCAGCATTCCGTCCATCAATTGTTTCTTTTGCATATGTCGCCCATAGTGGGAAGGGTATGCCCAGACGTGGGTCCCGTGCTCACTACACCACTGGATTCAAGCTAGCCTGGCTGATAAAGGGTGATGCCCTGAAACCGGTCCCAGGATGCTTGTTTCCGGTCCAGGGAGGACCTGGCTTGGCAGTTTGGGCTGGACTGTTCCCACAAGGAACAGGGTCAAGACTGATTTGCATATGGCTGGGTCCAAACTGCGGTGGGGTTGTGAGCAAAAGAATGATGGATTAAACCCAGATCCTTGTGACTGGGGGTGAATGTTTGCATTGTCCAGCATTCCGTCCATCAATTGTTTCTTTTGCATATGTCGCCCTAAGTGGGAAGGGTATGCCCAGATGTGGGTCCCGTGCTCACTACACCACTGGATTCAAGCTAGCCTGGCTGATGAAGGTTGATGCTCTGAAACCGGTCCCAGGATGCTTGTTTCTGGTCCAGGGAGGACCTGGCTTGGCAGTTCGGGCTGGACTGTTCCCACAAGGAACAGGGTCCAGACTGATTTGCATATGGCTGTGTCCAAACTGGGGTGGTGTTTTGAGCAAAAGAATGATGGATTAAACCCAGATCCTTGTGACTGGGAGTGAATATTTGCATTGTCCAGCATTCCGTCCATCAATTGTTTCTTTTGCATATGTCGCCCTAAGTGGGAAGGGTATGCCCAGACATGGTTCCCGTGCTCACTACACCACTGAATTCAAGCTAGCCTGGCTGATGAAAGGTGATGCCCTGAAACCGGTCCCAGGATGCTTGTTTCCGGTCCAGGGAAGACCTGGCTTGGCAGTTCGGGCTGGACTGTTCCCAGAAGGAACAGGGTCAAGACTGATTTGCATATGGCTGGGTCCAAACTGGGGTGGTGTGGTGAGCAAAAGAATGATGGATTAAACCCAGATCCTTGTGACTGGGGGTGAATGTTTGCATTGTCCAGCATTCCGTCCATCAATTGTTTCTTTTGCATATGTCGCCCAAAGTGGGAAGGGTATGCCCAGACGTGGGTCCCGTGCTCACTACACCACTGGATTCAAGCTAGCCTGGCTGATGAAGAGTGATGCCCTGAAACCGGTCCCACGATGCTTGTTTCCGGTCCAGGGAGGACCTGGCTTGGCAGTTCGGGCTGGACTGTTCCCACAAGGAACAGGGTCAAGACTGATTTGCATATGGCTGGGTCCAAACTGGGGTGGTGTGGTGAGCAAAAGAATGATGGATTAAACCCAGATCTTTGTGACTGGGGGTGAATGTTTGCATTGTCGAGCATTCCGTCCATCAATTGTTTCTTTTGCATATGCCGCCCTAAGTGGGAAGGGTATGCCCAGACGTGGGTCCCGTGCTCAATACACCACTGGATTCAAGCTAGCCTGGCTCATGAAGGGTGATGCCCTGAAACCGGTCCCATGATGCTTGTTTCCGGTCCAGGGTGGACCTGGCTTGGCAGTTCGGGCTGGACTGTTCCCACAAGGAACAGGGTCAAGACTGATTTGCATATGGCTGGGTGAAACTGGGGTGGTGTGGTGAGCAAAAGAATGATGGATTAAACCCAGATCCTTGTGACTGGGGGTGAATGTTTGCATTGTCCATAATTCCGCCCATCAATTGTTTCTTTTGCAAATGTCGCACTAAGTGGGAAGGGTATGCACAGACGTGGGTCCCGTGCTCACTACACCCTAGGATTCAAGCTAGCCTGGCTGATCAAGGGTGATGCCCTGAAACCGGTCCCAGGATGCTTGTTTCCGGTCCAGGGAGGACTTGGCAGTTCGGGCTGGACTGTTCCCACAAGGAACAGGGTCAAGACTGATTTGCATATGGCTGGGTCCAAACTGGGGTGGTGTGGTGAGCAAAAGAATGATGGATTAAACCCAGATCCTTGTGACTGGGGGTGAATGTTTGCATTGTCCAGCATTCCGTCCATCAATTGTTTCTTTTGCATATGTCGCCCTAAGTGGGAAGGGTATGCCCAGACATGGGTCCCGTGCTCACTACACCACTGGATTCAAGCTAGCCTGGCTGATAAAGGGTGATGCCCTGAAACCGGTCCCAGGATGCTTGTTTCCGGTCCAGGGAGGACCTGGCTTGGCAGTTCGGGCTGGATTGTTCCCACAAGAAAAAGGGTCAAGACTGATTTGCATATGGCTGGGTCCAAACTGGGGTGGGGTGGTGAGCAAAAGAATGATGGATTAAACCCAGATCCTTGTGACTGGGGGTGAATGTTTGCATTGTCCAGCATTCCATCCATCAATTGTTTCTTTTGCATATGTCGCCCTAAGTGGGAAGGGTATGCCCAGATGTGGGTCCCGTGCTCACTACACCACTGGATTGAAGCTAGCCTGGCTGATGAAGGGTGATGCCCTGAAACCGGTCCTATGATGCTTGTTTCCGGTCCAGGCAGGACCTGGCTTGGCAGTTCGGGCTGGACTGTTCCCACAAGGAACAGGGTCAAGACTGATTTGCATATGGCTGGGTCCAAACTGGGGTGGTGTGGTGAGCAAAAGAATGATGGATTAAACCCAGATCCTTGTGACTGGGGGTGAATGTTTGCATTGTCCAGAATTCCGCCCATCAATTTTTTCTTTTGCATATGTCGCCCTAAGTGGGAAGGTTATGCCCAGACGTGGGTCCCGTGCTCACTACACCACAGGATTCAAGCTAGCTTGGCTGATCAAGGGTGATGCCCTGAAACAGGTCCCAGGATGCTTTTTCCGGTCCACGGAGGACCTGGCTTGGCAGTTCGGGCTGGACTGTTCCCACAAGGAACAGGGTCAAGACTGATTTGCATATGGCTGGGTCCAAACTGGGGTGGTGTGTTGAGCAAAAGAATGATGGATTAAACCTAGATCCTTGTGACTGGGGGTGAATGTTTGCATTGTCCAGCATTCCGTCCATCAATTGTTTCTTTTGCAAATGTCGCCCTAAGTGGGAAGGGTATGCCCAGACTTGGGTCCCGTGTTCACTTCACCACTGGATTCAAGGTAGCCTGGCTGATGAAGGGTGATGTCCTGAAACCGGTCCCAGGATGCTTGTTTCCGGTCCAGGGAGGACCTGGCTTGGCAGTTCGGGCTGGACTGTTCCCACAAGGAACAGGGTCAAGACTGATTTGCATATGGCTGGGTCCAAACTGGGGTGGTGTGGTGAGCAAAAGAATGATGGATTAAACCCAGATCTTTGTGACTGGGGGTGAATGTTTGCATTGTCCAGCATTCCGTCCATCAATTGTTTCTTTTGCATATGTCGCCCTAAGTGGGATGGGTATGCCCAGACGTGGGTCCCATGCTCACTACACCACTGTATTCAAGCTAGCCTGGCTGATGAAAGGTGATCCCCTGAAACCGGTCCCAGGATCCTTGTTTCCGGTCGATGGAGGACCTGGCTTGGCAGTTCGGGCTGGACTGTTCCCACAAGGAACAGGGTCAAGACTGATTTGCATATGGCTGGGTCCAAACTGGGGTGGTGTGGTGAGCAAAAGAATGATGGATTAAACCCAGATCCTTGTGACTGGGGGTGAATGTTTGCATTGTCCATAATTCCGCCCATCAATTGTTTCTTTTGCAAAAGTCGCACTAAGTGGGAAGGGTATGCACAGACGTGGGTCCCGTGCTCACTACACCCTAGGATTCAAGCTAGCCTGGCTGATCAAGGGTGATGCCCTGAAACCGGTCCCAGGATGCTTGTTTCCGGTCCAGGGAGGACCTGGCTTGGCAGTTCGGGCTGGACTGTTCCCACAAGGAACAGGGTCAAGACTGATTTGCATATGGCTGGGTCCAAACTGGGGTGTTGTGGTGAGCAAAAGAATGATGGATTAAACCCAGATCCTTGTGACTGGGGGTGAATGTTTGCATTGTCCAGCATTCCGTCCATCAATTGTTTCTTTTGCGTATGTCGCCCTAAGTGGGAAGGGTATGCCCAGACGTGGGTCCCGTGCTCACTACACCACTGGATTCAAGCTAGCCTGGCTGATGAAGGATGATGCTCTGAAACCGGTCCCAGGATGCTTGTTTCCGGTCCAGGGAGGACCTGGCTTGGCATTTCGGGCTGGACTGTTCCCACAAGGAACAGGGTCAAGACTGATTTGCATATGGCTGGGTCCAAACTGGGGTGGTGTGGTGAGCAAAAGAATTATGGATTAAACCCAGATCCTTGTGACTGGGGGTGAATGTTTGCATTGTCCAGCATTCCGTCCATCAATTGTTTCATTGCATATGTTGCCCAAAGTGGGAAGGTAATGCCCAGACGTCGGTCCCGTGCTCACTACACCACTGGATTCAAGCTAGCCTGGCTGATGAAGAGTGATGCCCTGAAACCGGTCCCAGGGTGCTTGTTTCCGGTCCAGGGAGGACCTGGCTTGGCAGTTCGGGCTGGACTGTTCCCACAAGGAACAGGGTCAAGACTGATTTGCATATGGCTGGGTCCAAACTGGGGTGGTGTGGTGAGCAAAAGAATGATGGATTAAACCCAGATCCTTGTGACTGGGGGTGAATGTTTGCATTGTCGAGCATTCCGCCCATCAATTGTTTCTTTTGCATATGTCGCCCTAAGTGGGAAAGGTATGCCGAGACGTGGGTCCCGTGCTCAATACACCACTGGATTCAAGCTAGCCTGGCTGATGAAGGGTGATGCCCTGAAACCGGTCCCAGGATGCTTGTTTCCGGTCCAGGGAGGACCTGGCTTGGCAGTTCGGGCTGGACTGTTCCCACAAGGAACAGGGTCAAGACTGATTTGCATATGGCTGGGTCCAAACTGGGGTGGTGTGGTGAGCAAAAGAATGATGGATTAAACCTAGATCCTTGTGACTGGGGGTGAATGTTTGCATTGTCCAGCATTCCGTCCATCAATTGTTTCTTTTGCATATGTCGCCCTAAGTGGGATGGGTATGCCCAGAAGAAAGTCCCGTGCTCACTACACCACTGTATTCAAGCTAGCCTGGCTGATGAAAGGTGATCCCCTGAAACCGGTCCCAGGATGCTTGTTTCCGGTCCAGGGAGGACCTGGCTTGGCAGTTCGGGCTGGACTGTTCCCACAAGGAACAGGGTCAAGACTGATTTGCATATGGCTGGGTCCAAACTGGGGTGGTGTGGTGAGCAAAAGAATGATGGATTAAACCCAGATCCTAATGACTGGGGGTGAATGTTTGCATTGTCCATAATTCCGCCCATCAATTGTTTCTTTTGCAAATTTCGCACTAAGTGGGAAGGGTATGCACAGACGTGGGTCCCGTGCTCACTACACCACAGGATTCAAGCTAGCCTGGCTGATCAAGGGTGATGCCCTGAAACCGGTCCCAGGATGCTTGTTTCCGGTCCAGTGAGGACCTGGCTTGGCAGTTTGGGCTGGACTGTTCCCACAAGGAACAGGGTCAAGACTGATTTGCATATGGCTGGGTCCAAACTGGGGTGGTGTGGTGAGCAAAAGAATGATGGATTAAACCCAGATCCTTGTGACTGGGGGTGAATGTTTGCATTGTCGAGCATTCCGTCCATCAATTGTTTCTTTTGCATATGTCGCCCTAAGTGGGAAGGGTATGCCCAGACATGGGTCCCGTGCTCACTACACCACTGGATTCAAGCTAGCCTGGCTGATGAAGGGTGATGCCCTGAAACCGGTCCCAGGATGCTTGTTTCCGGTCCAGGGAGGATCTGGCTTGGCAGTTTGGGCTGGACTGTTCCCACAAGGAACAGGCTCAAGACTGATTTGCATATGGCTGGGTCCAAACTGGGGTGGTGTGGTGAGCAAAAGAATGATGGATTAAACCCAGATCTTTGTGACTGGGGGTGAATGTTTGCATTGTCCAGCATTCCGTCCATCAATTGTTTCTTTTGCATATGTCGCTCTAAGTGGGATGGGTATGCACAGACGTGGGTCCCGTGCTCACTACACCACTGGATTCAAGCTAGCATGGCTGATCAAGGGTGATGCCCTGAAACCGGTCCCAGGATGCTTGTTTCCGGTCCAGGGAGGACCTGGCTTGGCAGTTCGGGCTGGACTGTTCCCAAAAGGAAAAGAGTCAAGACTGATTTGCATATGGCTGGGTCCAAACTGGGGTGGGGTGGTGAGCAAAAGAATGATGGATTAAACCCAGATCCTTGTGACTGGGGGTGAATGTTTGCATTGTCCAGCATTCCGTCCATCAATTGTTTCTTTTGCATATGTCGCCCTAAGTGGGAAGGGTATGCGCAGACGTGGGTCCCGTGCTCACTACACCACTGGATTGAAGCTAGCCTGGCTGATCAAGGGTGATGCCCTGAAACCGGTCCCAGGATGCTTGTTTCCGGTCCAGGCAGGACCTGGCTTGGCAGTTCGGGCTGGACTGTTGCCACAAGGAACAGGGTCAAGAATGATTTGCATATGGCTGGGTCAAAACTGGGGTGTTGTGGTGAGCAAAAGAATGATGGATTAAACCCAGATCCTTGTGACTGGGGGTGAATGTTTGCATTGTCCAGCATTCCGTCCATCAATTGTTTCTTTTGCATATGTCGCCCTAAGTGGGATGGGTATACTCAGACTTGGGTCCCGTGCTCACTACACCACTGGATTCAAGCTAGCCTGGCTGATGAAGGGTGATGCCCTGAAACCGGTCCCAGGATGCTTGTTTCCGCTCCATGGAGGACCTGGCTTGGCAGTTCGGGCTGGACTGTTCGCACAAGGAACAGGGTCAAGACTGATTTGCATATGGCTGGGTCCAAACTGCGGTGGGGTGGTGAGCAAAAGAATGATGGATTAATCCCAGATCCTTGTGACTGTTGGTGAATGTTTGCATTGCCCAGCATTCCGTCCATCAATTGTTTCTTTTGCATATGTCGCCCTAAGTGGGAAGGGTATGCCCAGATGTGGGTCCTGTGCTCACTACACCACTGGATTAAAGCTAGCCTGGCTGATGAAGGGTGATGCTCTGAAACCGGTCCCAGGATGCTTGTTTGTGGTCCAGGGAGGACCTGGCTTGGCAGTTCGGGCTGGACTGTTCCCACAAGGAACAGGGTCCAGACTGATTTGCATATGGCTAGGTCCAAACTGGGGTGGTGTTTTGAGCAAAAGAATGATGGATTAAACCCAGATTCTTGTGACTGGGAGTGAATGCTTGCATTGTCCAGCATTCCGTCCATCAATTGTTTCTTTTGCATATGTCGCCCAAAGTGGGAAGGGTATGCCCAGACGTGGGTCCCGTGCTCACTACACCACTGGATTCAAGCTAGCCTGGCTGATGAAGGGTGATGCCCTGAAACCGGTCCCAGGATGCTTGTTTCCGGTCCAGGGAGGACCTGGCTTGGCAGTTCGGGCTGGACTGATCCCACAAGGGACAGGGTCAAGACTGATTTGCATATGGCTGGGTCCAAACTGGGGTGGTGTGGTGAGCAAAAGAATGATGGATTAAACCCAGATCCTTGTGACTGGGGGTGAATGTTTGCATTGTCGAGCATTCCGTCCATCAATTGTTTCTTTTGCATATGTCGCCCTAAGTGGGAAGGGTATGCCCAGACGTGGGTCCCGTGTTCACTACACAACTGGATTCAAGCTAGCCTGGCTGATGAAGGGTGATGCCCTGAAACCGGTCCCAGAATGCTTGTTTCCGGTCCAGGGAGGACCTGGCTTGGCAGTTCGGGCTGGACTGTTCCCACAAGAAACAGGGTCAAGACTGATTTGCATATGGCTGGGTCCAAACTGGGGTGGTGTGGTGAGCAAAAGAATGATGGATTAAACCCAGAACCTTGTGACTGGGGGTGAATGTTTGCATTGTCCAGCCTTCCGTCCATCAATTGTTTCTTTTGCATATGTCACACTAAGTGGGATGGGTATTCCCAGACGTGGGTCCCGTGCTCACTACACCACTGGATTCAAGCTAGCCTGGCTGATCAAGGGTGATGCCCTGAAACCGGTCCCAGGATGCTTGTTTCCGGTCCAGGGAGGACCTGGCTTGGCAGTTCGGGCTGCACTGTTCCCACAAGGAACTGGGTCAAGACTGATTTGCATATGGCTGGGTCCAAACTGGGGTGGGGTGGTGAGCAAAAGAATGATGGATTAAACCCAGATCCTTGTGACTGGGGGTGAATGTTTGCATTGTCCAGCATTCCGTCCATCAATTGTTTCTTTTGCATATGTCGCCCTAAGTGGGAAGGGTATGCCCAGACGTGGGTCCCGTGCTCACTACACCACTGGATTCAAGCTAGCCTGGCTGATGAAGGGTGATGCCCTGAAACCGGTCCCAGGATGCTTGTTTCCGGTCCAGGGAGGACCTGGCTTGGCAGTTCGGACTGGACTGTTCCCACATGGAACAGGGTCAAGACTGATTTGCATATGGCTGGGTCCAAACTGGTGTGGTGTGGTGAGCAAAAGAATGATGGATTAAACCCAGATCCTTGTGACTGGGGGTGAATGTTTGCATTGTCCAGCAATCCGTCCATCAATTGTTTCTTTTGCATATGTCGCCCATAGTGGGAAGGGTATGCCCAGACGTGGGCCCCATGCTCACTACACCACTGGATTCAAGCTAGCCTGGCTGATCAAGGGTGATGCCCTGAAACCGGTCCCAGGATGCTTGTTTCCGGTCCAGGGAGGACCTGGCTTGGCAGTTCGGGCTGGACTGTTCCCACAAGGAACAGGGTCAAGACTGATTTGCATATGGCTGGGTCCAAACTTGGGTGGTGTTGTGAGCAAAAGAATGATGGATTAAACCCAGATCCTTGTGACTGGGGGTGAATGTTTGCATTGTCCAGCATTCCGTCCATCAATTGTTTCTTTTGCATAAGCTAAACATCAATCACATGTAAGAGAAGAAGTTTGGGGGAGGTATAATTAATAATATTAATTAATTAATTCACACACCCCTTGAGTCCAGTTGCACAATGCATAGACTAGGAGGAGAGACTGACAGTACTAGTAGGACTAGTCACTCAGAAAGGTGTACCGCATCTATCTGTTTGTGTGTTACAAAAACCTCAGATTATTTAAATCAAACACTGGCTGTGGCCCTGCAGCAGCAACTAAACAGTGTGATGTAAAACAGTAGCACCCACAAAACATTAACATCGTATGTAAAGTATAAATATAATTTAATCCCCTAACAAAAATAAACTATGTAAAAAATCCCACAACAGCACCTGACCCACCCCTCTCCCTAACCCCAACCAATGTCCAAAACGAAAAAGTCCAATTGTCCATAAACCCCAATGCCCAATTTCCACCCACCAAAAAAAGGAATAAAAAAGGGGCAATCTAACAGGGTCTCATTCTCTATCGGTGGGTAAGTTTCTCCTCCAGGACCTTTATCCGCTCCTCTAGGCGGGCATTTTGAAGGAGCATGTGGCGCTGGAATTTCCGGCAGTTGCATCCACAGGGGGGGGCAGCAGTGCTGGTGGAAGTACGGCGGCGGACGGCTGCCAGACCGCAGCGCCGTACTACTTGAGGACCAGGGGCCTGGCTGGGGCCCGGGGCATTGGAGGAGGCTGCAGCTGCTGCCGCATCCTCCTCCTCCTCCGCCAGAACCACCAGCCGCCGGTACTCTTTTTGGATGGCCTCAAGCTTCCGGCGCCGGGCCATGGCTGCCAAATCCTTCCTGTACGGTTTGGCTTTGGGATGGGAAGGAGTAGCTATATCAAGGAGAAAAAAGTGTTTTGTAAAAAACTAACAATATACTCTTAGCAAAACAGTAAGACCAATTAATTCGACACAGAGTGGCACAGTAGCACTAGCAAGCACAGTACATAACATTTGTGGTATGTATGTATCTAATGTATCCTCCCACTTCCTTGGCCTCTAACATTTGTGGGAGTTTCAGGCATTATACTAGGACTATGGACTCGAGTACACAGTTCACCAGTCTTCTTCTTCTCTCTTGTTTAGCGAAATTACGTAACCTTGTTGTATCCGGCCTGCCAGCTCAGTCAGCTTGCGCCCAAGACAAACCTACTCGTGACGCAGACTCATGTTAGTTTTATTTACTACTGTCTGCAGGTGGGGACGCTGACTACACAATCATCGTATTTTTCTATTACGGGTGACACTGGCCATACTCTGTTACATGATCATCAAGGGAAACTGCTCCATTTCACTTTCACCCTGCCCTACTACTACAAAAAGGCAGATGATATCTGATCCAAATGATCACTGCTTATATATGGGACAACATGAGGTACTTTGTTTGGATTGATTGTGTAACCATGCAGCCGATAGCTAGGCCACCCATGGCAGGTTGACACAGTTGAAAATAAATTAACATAGGTATCGAGTGGGCCTCTGAGTCGGAGGGAGGCGCTTCATAACAACATACATACACAATATATATGCTGTGCTTGCAAACCAAGGGTGAGTCAAGGGTGTATTCTGAAAATACAACTTCTATTCTCCTTGGCTTTGCTACTCTGGCGCGGTTTCTTTTACATTCTCTTCAAAGTAAGACTCTTCATCCAGTCACAGTCTCCACCTATGCTATCTATGATGAATACCATCCAGGCATCCATCCATTCAAAGTAAAAATGTCTATCATTCTTCTTAATCTCTCAACAAACCTTAGTTTGTTTCACCAACAACAAACATTTATTCTTTTTATTTTAAACCACCGCCCATGCGTCCTTCCTTCCTTGCTTGCCTTGGAGTTTGACCCAAACACCCTGGAGGATTCTTGCTATCCAGTATCCATATCCACCCATACAGTTTCATCCACCCAGGCAGGCATCTTTTCTTTCACCTTCCACACATCCTTCAACCACCCATGCATCTGATTCCTATCAGCCACCTATGCATGCATCCCACGTATCATTCTCTGCCAGTCATAAATATTACATCTCGCACGTCCTTACTCCTTCCACCCCTCTTTCCCTTTTCGTTCAACCCATCCATTAAGGTCATCTGATCTGACTTTTAGTCTTCTCCATAAAACTTTCACAGCTGAGTTGAAGTCAGATAGAAGAGGCCATTGGTTACTCAACTCCTGCCGCTAATGCTAATGCTAAGTAAAGGGTGTCTTCTTCAACCGTTGTTCACAACAACTTCTTACTTACTAAGTCTCAACAGTACAGTGTACACCCTTGCAGCGAGTGTAATGTCAATAAGTAAGGAATATAACTTACCACCGCCCACCACTGCTGCTGGCTCACCCCTGCAGCTCCTGCAGATGCCGCATCTCCTCCTGCTCCCTCGGAAGTGCCCGCGTCGCCGCTGGCCCCGGCACTGGTGGTCGGTAGTACGTCTAGAAAAACATTACACATTTTTTAGATGCCATATACACCTCCCCTATTTATTCTTTTTCACTAGCAAGATTGAAAAAAGTTAATACATACATATACAACATACATCACTAGTACAAATCAGGTACTAGAGTAGAGTAGACACTAGTAGTGTTATATGGTCCCTAGGGTAATTCTAGTCTTTGCTAAGTTAGCCTGAGCCATGCAACCATGTTAGCTTTGTGTCTTTTATTTTTGCGCACGTTACCTCGCAGCTTGTTGTGTAAGACGCCTTTGAGCCCACATGAGCTCATACTGCTACTGTCTGAGCGCTGCGTACAAGGTCGAAAAACAAGCCGCTTTGTTATGGAGTTCTGGTCAGTCCATATTGCTTAGCCATAACATGCTACACTTTTTGGCACGACTGAGAAATGCTTGCATTATACTAACGCGCACCATTTTTCTCCTAACAGACAGAAGATTCCCTTCTACAAACCAGAGCTTTGCAGAGCTTATGATGTAACCACCAGTACTTATAGGTTCTTCTAAGGTGAGGGGTCCCCAAGAATTCGCTCAGAGATCTTCATTTATAATTTTATATTAACTATATTCCTACCAAGGGAGGGTGGTTCTTCCACCACTGTTCAGTTATCATGATTTCCCTTTTGTCTTCTATGGACTTGTAGTTGTGTAACAATGTTTATTGTTTTAATCTTATGCATTTTGCTGTTGGTGCTGGCTCATATACTGCATTATAGAACAACATACAGAGCTTGTTAGTTGAAAATAAACCTTTTGAACTTACATAGACTCTGTGGTATTTTGGTGTGAACTTACACGAGTGAGTGAGCGAAAGGGTGTGCATTGCTTCCGCGACTCTGAGAGGTCGGGCCTCGGAGTGTTATGTTCTGGGTTGTCTAATCATTGTGTAGCTTCGGGGGGTTCGGGGAGCTAATGAGAGACACTATAGCTAGTCGGTCAGGGGATTGTGGGTGTGGTGTGAGGAAGGTCCAACCTCCTATCACCAACGTCCTATTTTCTTGTGCATAGTTCTGTATGTGCAGAATCCCTACAACAGTAGTAGTATGTCCTATCCTATCAAAAAACCCCAAAAAAGTAAAATAATATCTGGTTTGGCATTTTGTTAGTGGGAATTGTCGAAAAGCCTCAAGATTAAGAAGACTAGAACTTGTGGACAACCCAAAGGACTGGACTCAGTGGCTCGAGCTATTGGTGAATCTGAGTTTTAATAAAACCTTTTAAATAAAGAGTGGCCAACTGGGCAAGCTTAGCTACAGACAGACTAATAGTAGTAGTACAGAGAGTCATAGCACAGGCAGTTAGAGACAGGGATAACAAGAATTTAGAAACAGATAGTCTAGATCGAAGAAGAATTGGTAAAAAATTGCATTAGGAAACAGAAACTATAGTTCTGAAAAAATAAGGTGCAGTAAAAGTTAGGGAAATAATTATTAATATTAACAACAGCAAGACTTACTGGGGCCAGCAGCAGAGCCCTCGGTAGAGGAGCCGTCCTGGTCCTGTCCTTGGTGTTCTCCATCTCCATCTCCTGCAACTGCTCCCGCCGACTCCGACCCCGTCTTCATGCCCCTGGATGCTGATCATGAAAGATATAAGAAAGAGACAAACATTGATAATTGGTGTGAAACAAATAAAACATTTTTAAAAACGGTCCAAAAAACATTTATGGAAACAACAATTGCAATAAATTTGACCTATCTAATCTGGTCGACTAGTAGTATCGGAGGATTTGCGGACCGTCTAGTTATTATTTATCAACACTAATCCAGTGTTCCATTCTGATTCCAGAATACTAACTAAGCCTAAGTACCACCTGACCTAGCCCACCTATTCCAGATGGGCCGATTGTTCACTAAGTCTGCATTTCCATTTATTTTAGTCCTCAAAAATGCATAGATGGAGGACACATGCATACATTTTTGCATACACCAAATTGTTGTTTGGTTGCTGCTGATGATCTGCTAGTGATAAGCCTATTACCAGTTTTACCACTCACTAAACAAACTACAAAAGGTTCTACTAAGGACTAGGGTAAGCAGCACTCAGCAGCATCCTCTGTCTGACGTGACAGAGGATGCGTCACGCAGACCACTAACAAATTACCAACTAAACCTATCAATCCACCACTATCTCTTCTTAGTGGCAGGAGGACAAAGGAAGGACTAGAGTCTCTCTAGCATTACCTAACTTAAGTTCTCTAAAGTAAACTGTTACATAATCAGGCCAAGCGAGCGCGAAGTTGCAAACTAGTAAAATTAGTAGCGCCGAGCACCTGTGTCATACTCATAACAATCACAGAAGATTTTTAAACGTAATTTGCCTGCAATGTAAGCAGCAGCATTCTTGCTGTTCGGAAAAAATATATATTCGCAATATATAACACGGAGCAGAAGAACACACAGGGGCCGATTCCAATTCGGGCCGGAAATCTCTCCGACCGAGCCGGACCCGGAGAGATTTCCGACCGAATCGGACCCGTGCAGTCTGACCGAACGAGTACGATGCGCACGTATGCCATCGGACTCGAGTCGGTCGGACTCCCATTGAAGTCAATGGGAGCCTGTCGTACAACGCGTACGCGGGCTCCCATTGACTCAATGGGTGCGATGCGGACAAGTGCGCCCCCTACAGCATGTACGCGGCGAAGCGATTCGTGCCGTACACGCACAGGTAGGGGGACCCATGGGTCCCCCTGTGTGCGACTCGCGTGGCTACGCATACAGGGGGTCCGACACGGACCCCCAAAGTACGGCTCCGACAGCTCTTTCGAGCCGGAGTGCGCGGCTCGGTCGGACTGCTCACGGCGCGCATCGTACTTACCCGGCCGGGGAACGTCTCCATTGCGCGGTGCGAGTCGTGTCCGTGCGAGTCGGTCGGTGCGGTTCGACCCGGGCTCGTGTCGGTCGGAGCGGTCGGGACGCCCGGACGAGTCGGTCGGCGAATACGCATCGTACTCGCTCGCCCGGACGCGCGTACGAATCGGTCGGGAAATAGGGCTCCGAATCGGATCCGGTTAAGACGAATCCGATTCGGAGCCCTACCGGCCGAGATCGGAATCGGCCCCAAAGTAGTAATATTAAATAGCTACTCACCAAGCCCCGGGACCTCAACTCCTAGCAGGTCCAGCAGGTCCTGCTCCCGGTCCAGGATATCGGGCCACCAGTGCGTCAATTGGTTATGGGTGCGCCGGACCCCAGAGCAGCGAAACACAGCCCGGCGCACCATTCCCCACCGCTGCTGACGCTCCCGGAGCCAGAACCCGGACCCAGGCCTGCCGCCTGCTGCCAGGGTTAAGGAGAGGTGGCGCTGCACAAAAAAAACAAGTGCGGCCACCTCCGCCTCATCGAATAAGGCCCGTGGCTGCACCCCATCTGGTCGCCGCCTTCCGCAGGGAAGGCGGTCACGGCTCTGGCTGCGGCTGTGATGGCGAGCCGCCTTGCCCTTCGCCTTTGGCATGGTTCTGGTCTGGAAGAAGTGGTAGGGTAGGCGGAAAACAAAAAGGTAGGAAATAGGAATTAAAAAAGTAAGAAAAAAAATGAAAAAAGCAAGTTATAGAAAAAGAGTGAAAAAGTAGTGAAAAACACAAAAAAAAGTTGATAAAAACTCAAAATATAGAATCAGGAAAATAGAGAGATAGATAATAAATAAAAAAGATTTTTTAAAAATGTACAGAAACAAAGGATTGCAAAGATAGAGTCAGGATAGAAAAGCAGGCCCAGAACCATGCAACAGAGTGAAAAACAAGATGGCCGCGCCCATTTGCGACCGCATGGGCAAGTTTGCGCGCTATTTCCCACCGAGCAAGCAAAAAGCGTTGCCAACACGTAATACGCGTTCCCGAACAGGAAATACTCATCGCGAATGGGCGGGAGCAAGCAATACGCGACCCGGAACTGGAAATAAGCATCGCGAACGGGCGGGACAAGTGGAAAACAAGATGGCCTCGCCCATTAGCTACCGCATGGGCAAGTTCGCGAGATATTTCCCCGCGAGCACGCAAACAGCGTCCCCAAACTGGAAAAACACATTGCGAACTGGCGGAACAAACAATTCCGCGTGTTCGTGGAATTTTGCGTAGCTCGATGAACATTTTTACCTTTTCGCTGAACTTTGCGTAACGCGATTACGCAAATTCCGCCCACCCTTAGTGACTATTGGAGGCTCATGTGTCACAGTGAATATTAGTGACATTAACAGGTCCTAAAAGTTTGTTCCTAGGGTGTTCTCCTATCACAGTACCCATTGGTTTAGAAAACACAGAATGAATACTCAGTGAAGGTAGTAAGATGTCGTCCTTTAAAGCATCTAGAGCACTCGAAGACTCATCTTACCACTCATAGAATGCAACTGCTATCATTAACATGTGCACCTCACATCACTGGATGACACACGAGTCATGTTAATGAAAAATCACACATCACACATAAGTGTACATTTAGCTCTCATGTATCCCATTCACCCACCAATTTGACATTAGCATCTCACTTTCTACAATGAACCAGGGCAGGAGTTAAACACCCACCAATGTGTACTCAGTCATAGCAGTGGTGAAACATCAACTGTAGTAACACAATTAACTCAGTGGCCAAGAACCACATGTGTCTAAATGACTCAGACATCAAGCTAACTATGCAGTCACATCATGTTGAACACATAACCTTTGTGGTTACACAACTACAGGAGTAGGCTCACAGGCAAACATGTAGGGACAATTAGCTATTGAACCTGTCACTGCATCCAAGGTGCACATCTGACTATGTCAAATGTGATAGGCCTACCATCACATAACACACAGGGGCCGATTCCGATCTCGGCCGGTAGGGCTCCGAATCGGATTCGGCTTTACCGGATCCGATTCGGAGCCCTGTTTCCCGACCGAACCGTACGCGGGTCCGGCCGAGCGAGTACGATGCGAAATCGCCGACCGACTCGTCCGGGCGTCCTGACCTCTCCGACCGATTCGCTCCCGGCTCGAACCGCTCCGACCGACTCGCTCGGACTCGACTCGCACCGCGCAATGGAGACGTTTCCCGGCCGGGTAAGTACGATGCGCGCCGCGAGCAGTCCGACCGAGCCGCGCACTCCGGCTCGTAAGAGCTGTCGGAGCCGTACTTTGGGGGTCCGTGTCGGACCCCCCTGTACACGTAGCCGCGCGAGTCGCACACAGGGGGGACCCATGGGTCCCCCCTACCTGTGCGTGTACGGCGCAAATCGCTTCGCCGCGTACCCGCTGTAGGGGGCGCCCTTGTCCGACTTCGCACCCATTGAGTCAATGGGAGCCCGCGTACGCGTTGTACGACCGGCTCCCATTGACATCAATGGGAGTCCGACCGACTCGAGTCCGATAACATACGGACGCATCGTACTCGTTCGGTCGGACTGCACGGGTCCGATTCGGTCGGAAATCTCTCCGGGTCCGGCTCGGTCGGAGAAATTTCCGGCCCGAATCGGAATCGACCCCACAGTAGTGAATGAGCATCACTCATCACAAAATTTAGACATTTTGCCTGTCTGGTCCAGTCGTCAGCAGGGACATTTCCACAACACCAGAACTATCCTTTCTTGAGTAAAACATGTGACAGGCCAAGCCTGGTTCATGGATATGTAATTTAACACTGCTGTGTCCAAGGTCAATGCAGACAATAGTCAAAACACATCATCATTCACCTACCACCTTATCTAAACATTTAAGACCAACACTTGTGGTTTGGACTTTGGGTCAGCCTCAGCTCAGATTGTGACATGCATGCCTGTAACCCAAAAATGTGGTTAGGACACTTGTGCAACTCTGGTTATGACTTACCCCCTTGTGCCTGCTGTTGGGCTCGCAACTGCCAATCAAGGCCGGGATAAGCCAGAGCTAAGATTCGGGCAATTAGGAGGGTCAGGGTGTGGCACATGCCCCGCACACGTTGGGAGGACATCCCCAGCTGAACCTCCCTGATCTTCCTGGTCCAGCGTCTCAGGTCCTCGGACCTCTTTCGGCAATGGACGCTACGCCGCCTGTAAACCTCCAGGGATCGCACCTTCTTCACAAAGGCCTTCCACATATCCCTCTTCTGATGGGTGTTGACCTGTATAGAAACAAGAGAAGAAGCAAACATTAACCTACTGTAAGTTAATCTTTATCAGTTTTGTAGTCACACCTTAGTATCACATCTGCCACAAGCTAATACCATGAGTAAAAACATCACAGGGTTGATTTACACATGCTGAGATACACATACACACCAAAACACATTTTCCCAAGTAAATGATTAGTCACAAATCCCTGGTCATAACCCAAAAACACCTATGTAGAGCCACTCACATGAAGTACCCCAGGGGCGCACCACATGCACTGAGATGTGAGCCACAATGATACTTTGTTGTGACCTTGTGATCTTGATCAGGCTGCACAGCTTTGTAATAAATTGGACATCCACTTGTAAAGGCAGAAACATTGACTTGAGGCCTGCAGTCCATAGAGAATACTATCAGGGTATATCTGTAGGAAAGTGGGTTTCTGTTGCAGTAAAAAAAAAACTTTTTGCCAGATTTCTGATGCCAATCAGGTGCCCAGGGCCTGTGTTCTTTCCCTAAACTTCTACCATTGTTTCCACAATTGGCACAACTCTGGGCTACCTGTAAGTCCCTTGTGAGGGGGTACCATTGGTACCAAGGGCATGGTAGCCAGGGAAAGGCCTCTGAGGGCTGCAGCATGTATTATGAAATAAATTATTTGTTGTTTTACTGTAACTATACGAAAAGTTGAGTTATTTAAAAAGTGCTCTAAAATTCCTGATGCAGCAGAAAACATGAGACTAAATAGAAAAATTGAAAAAAAATGACTGAGCCCATCCTTGGTTTCTTTTGTGAATGGTTTGAGTGAGATCTAATGTGACAGCAGTGACAATTCATTTTACAGGGAAGGTTTTCCAATTAAACACATTATAGGCTGGAGATAAATTAATTGTTGAGCATGATCTGATTCACATATGGCAGCAGGGCCGGCTCTTGGGCGGTGTGATTGGTGCCACTGCACCGGGTGCCGACTTTGGAAGGGGGCGCCATGTTTATGGTTTTAAAAGCACCTGATGCTGCGTTCCTTGTCTCCGACAATTTTCAGGCCTCAACAAAAGTGTCAAGATAACTCCAGTGATTAATGTTTTTCCTGCGGAGAGACCTGAGTTTTGTCTAGTGGAAGTTTTGACTCATCGTTAGGTAGCGCAGAGGGTTAAAATGCCTGCTGCAGAGAATGTGTACCATGCAGATCACAAAGTGCATATAATATAAATAGGTCAGTGGGTTACCGCTTTTGTCAGAGAGATCCTTTTGTTACTTGCAGTTTATAAATTAAAATCTTAACATAGAACAATGAGCTATTAATTAACTGTAATCAAAGAGCTGCATGCAAACTGCAAGGACGATATTGGATCTATATGTTTCTTTGCCCAGCAGTCTTTCCTTATCCTAATATTGCAAAAAGGTTAATTTGGGTAGAAATCAATTCTTATTATTAAAGAAAACCTCTAACAATGGTGTTACATTTTAAATTCAGAATTTGTGCTTTTCCACACCAAGGACTCAAACTATAATGTCTACCAGTATAGATGACATGTTACTCCTACACCTTGTAGGCCTCTGTCTTATGTAACATTTCTTATACACTGATTTACACACATATGTTTGTCTCTGTGTGATGTAAAGTGTTCTGACACCTTAAACTGGTATGAGTGGCACTATAAAACTAAATGAATCTAAGGGACAGTGGTTATGGAAACTTGAGGGGCACTGTCAAATGGTAGTAGTGAGAGAATCCATGGCAGAGGTGTTCATTGGGGGACACCGACAAACATTGTCGCACAGGGCGCCACCAGTGTTAAAGCAAGTCCTGCATGGCACACACGTTTCTGGAAACAGGGCCATAAACAAATATTGGTCTCCAGTTACCCAATCCAGGATGCCCTATTTTCCTGCCATCCAAGTATGCATGTGTATTTAGATAGCCCAAAATAACTAAGGAGCAACGGAGTACCATGCGTATTAAGAAGGAAACCAACCTTCTGGGAGTTGCTTTACAATCCTCTGTAGTAGAAGGTGAGAGCAGCCCTTTTCACGGATATTTCAATTGGTGAACATAGGGGCTAGAAATTCCACAGGTAATGTGTAGGAATTTCCATAGCAGTGGTACATTTTATTCAATATTTTGTCGTATGCTGTTCCATTATCAATTCAAAACTGTTCTGCTTAACAGGAGTGCTGGTGTGACTATTGATTGCTTCCATGATATGACTGACTTCCTTAATCTATCCCCATTACCAGGAGGATTTGTCTGCCTCTTCTTGAAGACTAAGGGGCATATTTAGAAGCCCCTTGTGCCACCGGAGCGTCACTTTTTTTGATGCTCCAGTTGCGCACAGTGCAAGCCCATATCTACAAGGCCATGCAAAGCCACCCTGCATGGCTTTTCATGGCCTTGTAGATAAGGTGGAAGGCCACGCAGCGCAAGTCACTGCATTGCCTTACATTGTGGCAGGGAGGCATGCCATGGGTGTTGCTTAGGGTGTTCCCAAGCAACACCCATGGATTTTGACCCTGCCCCAGATCTACAAAATAGCGTTAATCTGGGGAAGCGCCAAAAACATAAGCCGCCCTAGAGCAGATTTAATGAGGAGAAATGTTTATATTTCTCCTCGTTTTTCCTCTTTCCACATGTGCTGCATTCTGGAGCACACATAGGGGCCGATTCCGATCTCGGCCGGTAGGGCTCCGAATCGGATTCGGCTTCACCGGATCCGATTCGGAACCCTGTTTCCCGACCGATTCGTACGCGGGTCCGGACGAGCGAGTACGATGCAAGCGCCCACTAATTCGCCGACCGACTCCTACGCGGCTTCAACACGCTCCGACCGACTCACACGGACCCGACTCGCACCACGCAATGGAGACGTTCCCCGGCCGGGTAAGTACGATGCGCACCGCGAGCAGTCCGACCGACTCGCGCCATCCGGCTCGAAAGAGCTGTCGGAGCCGGACTTTTGGGGTCCGCGTCGGACCCCCCTGTACGCGTGGCCGCGCGAGTCGCACACAGGGGGAGCCATGGGTCCCCCTACCTGTGCATGTTCGGCACGATGCGCTCGCCGCGTACACGCTGTAGGGGCGCCCTTGTTCGCCTCGCACCCATTGAGTCAATGGGAGCCCGCGTACGCGTTGTACGACCGGCTCCCATTGACTTCAATGGGAGTCCGACCGAACCGAGTCCGATAGCCTACGAACGCATCGTACTCGTCCGGTCAGACTGCCAGAGTCCGATTCGGTCGGAATTCTCTCCGGGTCCGGCTCGGTCGGAGAGATTTCCGGCCCGAATCGGAATTGGCCCCTTAGAATGAGGAAAACGTCTCTTGTGATTGGTTTTGTGCACAAAGGTGCTCCTTCCTGCACAAAAACAATCATGTCATCAACTTAGACACCCTTACACTGTTGTTAATCACATGCACTTTCTATGCACCTTGTAAGAAAATTGTATTGTTATCCTAGTCAGTGGTACTCGCTTTATCAGCTTTCGAAGGGTGAAAGGCTGAGTGGATGCATGACACAGCAATTTGTGACAATGTGGTCAAACTCTGTATATAGCGATACCAAAGGGGATGATGGATGGAGCGTTTGAGCAAATCAAACAATCACCCCCAGTCAACTGATCTGGGTTTAATCCATCATCATTCTTTAGCTCACTCCACCACCCCAGTTCAGACATGGCCATATGCAAATCAGTCTGACCCTGTGCCTCATGGGAACAGTCCAGCCCGAACTGCCAAGCCATGTCTTCCCTGGACCGGAAACAAGCATCCTGGGACCGGTTTCTGGCTAATCAGCCGTCATCAGCCAGGCTAGCTTGAATCCAGTGGCAAAGTGAGCAAGGGACCCAAGTCTGGGCATACCCTGCCAACTTAGGGCGAACAAAGCGATACCAAAGGGGATGATGGACGGAGCGTTTGAGCAAATCAAACACTCACCCCCAGTCAACTGATCTGGGTTTAATCCATCATCATTCTTTAGCTCACTCCACCACCCCAGTTCAGACATGGCCATATGCAAATCAGTCTGACCCTGTGCCTCATGGGAACAGTCCAGCCCGAACTGCCAAGCCATGTCTTCCCTGGACCGGAAACAAGCATCCTGGGACCGGTTTCTGGCTAATCAGCTGTCATCAGCCAGGCTAGCTTGAATCCAGTGGCAAAGTGAGCAAGGGACCCACGTCCGGGCATACCCTGCCAACTTAGGGCGAACAAAGCGATACCAAAGGGGATGATGGACGGAGCGTTTGAGCAATTCAAACACTCACCCCCAGTCAACTGATCTGGGTTTAATCCATCATCATTCTTTAGCTCACTCCACCACCCCAGTTCAGACATGGCCATATGCAAATCAGTCTAAGTTGGCAGGGTATGCCCAGACGTGGGTCCCTTGCTCACTTTGCCACTGGATTCAAGATAGCCTGGCTGATGAGGGTTTTGAACCCAAAACCGGTCCCAGGATGCTTGTTTCCGGTCCAGGGAAGACATGGCTTGGCAGTTCGGGCTGGACTGTTCCCATGAGGCACAGGGTCAGACTGATTTGCATATGGCCATGTCTGAACTGGGGTGGTGGAGTGAGCTAAAGAATGATGATGGATTAAACCCAGATCAGTTGACTGGGGTGAGTGTTTGATTTGCTCTAACGCTCCGTCCATCATCCCCTTTGGTATCGCCAAACTCTGTATATAGACACACACATGCACAGACAGATATTCAATGGAAATGCAAAGGTTAAAGTGACATTATAGTTAGGTGAAAATATCAGTTAAAAGTAACATTTTAAACTCAGAAAAAAACCTGAAATTCACCAGTTATAGTTTACTGAGCGGACTAGAACTTGTGAATTTCTGAGGTTTTTCTAATGCAAGGTAAGACATTATTATCATACATAACCATACCGTCACTTTAACCTTTGGATTTAGTAGTGAATTTGCAGTGCTTCTTTAATGTAAAGTAAGTTCTTATTACCATACCCAACCTCAAGTAAGTAGCCAAAGCCAGGTTTTGCACTCACCCCCGTGGGCATCCAACCACCAAGGACATCCAACACTCATTTAAAAAAAAATAATCATTTTCTGCTATTGATCTGCATTATAAATGTACCCCCGTATAAGAAGTGCGTTATATACTATGGCACTTCAAATAGGGCACATGAGATATCAGTCATGTATCTTTTAAATAATTTTTAACATGGCATTCTGTCTTTGTTTACTTGAATTACTAATTAAGGGTCAAAAAGACAGCTCTAGAACAGATTTTAAGTTTCTTCTTATATTTACTGTTTTATGCATGTATTGATAAGTGAAATAAATATATGCTTTAGGTGATTTTCCAAATGTTTTGTACCTATTGGGACATTAAAGTACTGGTCATGCCTGTAAAAACCAGCCAGGTGGCAGCCCTAGTCATATTTGTGATGGAGTATTCCATCTGCCAAATTCTTTGATGCACAAAAGACTGCTAACCTAACAGTTTCCAACCCATTCATGACACAAAACTTTGACTCAACTTGAGGAAAATGTTCAACAAAATGGTGCAGTGCAGCGCTGCAAGCAATTTAGCTGCGACACGCTGAATCATTTAGAAAACACAGTGATGGGCTGTATTTACAAGAATACGACTCACCCCTGTGTTTTCCCTTAAGCCAGCGCTAAAAAGCTGGCTAGCACCAGCGCAGACATCCTTGCACCATGGTGCAGGGGTGACTGCATTGCAGGGTTGATTGTGTTTGTGCAGGAAGGGACACCTTCCGTCACAAAAACAATTATTGATGACATTTTCCCACTTCTATGTGTGCTGCAATATGCGGCACTCATAGAAAGAGCAAAAAACAAGGAGAAATTAAAGTATTTCTCATCAATGCGCCACTCTAAAGCCTCCTTTTCAAAGGCGTTAGTTTTTCGCTCTGCCTCAGATTTACAGATCCTTGCAAATCTGGGGTAGTGTCAAAAAGCAATGGGTGTTGTGTGGGAACGCCGACAGCAACACCCATTGCACACCCCTTTGCCGCAGAAAACTGCAGTGAGGAGGTCCATATTTACAAGGGATCACTGACAGAATATCGAGTACCATAATATCAAGATACAAAAATATTGGGACATAAATATAGTTGTCAAAAATTTTGACCTCCTATCTTCATAATGGTAAGTACAAAAATATCAGAAAAAATATCGTTGTTAAAAATATCGAAGTACAAAATATCGTTTTTTTTATATGTATAAAAATAATGTAAAATAAATTAAATAATACATTTAACTTAAATTTTTTTTAGATTTATTTGTAAATTTTAACAATTATAAGTAATACATTTAATTTAAAAATAAATTAAACATACATATACAAAATGTAATATATATATTTACTTAAAAATAATTAATAAATAATAATTTTAATTAATTATAAAATGTTACAAATTCATTAAAGATTATAAATAAATATATATATACATACGACTGTAACATAAAAATTATTTAAAAATTATATTATAAATTAAAATATTTAATATTTTTTAAACCTACATTTTATACTACATTTAGGGCCTGATTCTGATCTCGCTCGGAAGGGCTCCTAGCGGCATCCGTCAGTAGCGAGTCCGAGTCGTACGCGTGATTTCTGTGTGACTCGTACAGCTGTACGAGCGAGCAAGTACAATGCGCTTCAAGCCTCGCGCTACGACCGACTCGTACCCTTCAGCGATGCCTCCCGAGCGACACAAATCTGTCCGACGCATACAGTGCAAGGCGTACAGTTTCCAGCCGGCCAAGTACGATGCACGTTACGAGTAGCCGGAGCGAGTTGGAGCCTCCGGCTCGAAAAGCTCCGGCAAGCGTACTTCGGGGGTCCGCGCCGGACCCCCCTTCACCCGGGGCCCTACGACTCGGACAGCGGGCCCATGCATGTACGTTGCGGGGGGCACCGACGTCAACACGCGACAGGGGGCGCCCTTTTCCAAGACGTACATTTTTCACGATGGAAGCCTATGTACGTGACGTACAACAGGCTCCCATTGACTTCAATGGGGCTCCGAGCGACCCGAGTCCGTCAGCGCTGCAGCGCATCGTACTCTGTCGCTCGGATCCCTGGAGCACGAGTCGGTCGGAAAGCTCTACAGGACGGAGTCGGTCGTAGGGCTTTCCAAGCGAGATCGGAATCGGGCACTGAGTGCAACAGGAGGGAAAGTGTTGGATAGCGTAGGGGAAAAAATTACAATTTCCACTCCAGTGAGTGCAACAGTAGGGAAAGTGTTGGACAGCTGAGAGGAATAATTTACTATTCCCACTCCAATGAGTGCGACAGTAGGGAAAGTGTTGGATAGCGGAGGGGAATAATTTACTATTCCCACTCCAATGAGTGTAACAGTAGGGAAAGTGCTGGATAGGGGAGGAGAAAAAATTACTATTCCTACTCCAGCAAGTGCAACAGTAGGGAAAATGTTGGATAGCGGAGGGATAAAAATAACTATTCCCACTCCAGCGAGTGCAACAGTAGAGAAAGTGTTGGATAGCGTAGTGGTAAAAATTACTATTCCCACTCCAGCGAATGCAACAGTAGGGAAAGTGTTGGATAGCGGAGGGGAATCATTTACTATTCCCACTCCAATGAGTGCAACAGTAGGGAAAGTGTTGGATAGTGGAGGGGATAAAATTACTATTTCCACTCCAGCAAATGCAACAGTAGGGAAAGGGTTGGATAGCGGAGGGGAATAATTTACTATTCCCACTCCAACAAGTGCAACAGTAGGGAAAGTGTTGGTTAGCGGAGGGGATAAAATTACTATTCCCACTCCTGTGGGTGCAACAGTACGGAAAGTGTTGGATAGCGGAGGGGTAAAAATAATTATTCCCACTCCAGCGAGTGCAACAGTAGGCAAAGTGTTGGATAGCGTAGGGGTAAAAATTACTATTCCCACTCCAACGAGTGCAACATTTGGGAAAGTGTTGGATAGTGGAGGGGTAAAAATTACTATTTCCACTCCAGTGAGTGCAACAGTAGGGAAAGTGTTGGATAGTGCAGAGGTATAAATTACTATTCCCACTCCTGCGAATGCAGCAGTAGGTAAAGTGTTGGATAGCGGAGTGTTAAAAATTACTATTCCCACTAAATAAAATACAAATTTAAAAACAAACAAAATATCAACTACAATACAAAATATAATGAAAAAACCAAAAACAAAACATATATAAAAATTTAAAAATTTACAAAACATTTTATAATGTAGAAAAAATCTAAAATTTACATAAAAAGATTTTTTTTTTAATTTAACAAAAAATTAACAAACAAATATTTTGTAATAGAAATTAATTTTAATAAAAATATATATTTATTACATGAATGTAATATTTTTTTCCTACCCTATAACACCAGACAATTTTACAACACACATCTAAATTTTAAAAAAAGTGTACCTCCATAATTAACACAATTAATTATCAATTAAACAGTTATTAATAATTAAAAAACACATTTAAAAAGGGAACAAATTAATGTACTAACCAAACTTTACAGCTATAGAACCTAAATCCCCAAACAAAAAAAAAATAAACAATTGCCAAAAATATTTAACAATTACTAAATTAATATTAATGATCAAGTAATGATTAATTAATTTAAACTAAATTACTTTTCACCCTCTACCCCAATAAACACCAAAACACACACCTAAAAATATTTACACAATTTCAATAACTAATTTACATTAATAAATGAATATCAATTAACAACAAATCATTAATTAATTAAAAAAAATTACTTCCCACCATTTACCACTATAAACCCCACAACTCACACATCAAAATAATTACACAATTGCCATATTTAAATTTTAATTAATTAATTAGCATTAATTAACAAATAATTAATTAATTATAAATAAATTACCTCCCACAATATTCCCCTATAAATGCCACCACCAATTTCTTAAAACTTGACATAATTAACCTAATTAATTAACAATTAATTAATTAATTAATAACAGTTAACAAGCAAAATATAAATAATTATTGATAAATTAATTCACACACTATAAAATAAAATTAAATAAATATATCAAAAGTATTAATAAATGTATTAAAATTAAATTACTTCCCACACTACTCCCCTATCATCCCACAACCCGCTCCTAAAAAATAACACAATTAACATAATTACCAATTAATTAATAATAATTAACAACCAATTAATAAATAATTAATAATAAATTAATTTCCACAATTAACAATATAAAATATTGAGTAAATAAATATTATTTAATAAAAAAATATTAATAATTTAATAATAAATAAATTACTTCCCACCCTATTTCCCTATAAACCCACAACCCGCTTCTAAAAAATGACACAATTAACATATTTACCAATTAATTAATCAATAAAAATGAACAGCTAATTATTAATAATTAATAATAAATTAATTCCCACAATTAACACTATAAAATCAAAATTAAATAAATACTAATAAATACAAATTAAGATTCAATTCATTATAATTCAATTACTTCCCACCCTATTCCCCTATAAACCCAAAACCCGCTACGGAACTAAAACGCAAAATGTAATTAAAATAAAATTAATAACTTCTAAAAATTTAACACATATATTAAAAAACAAATGCAATACTTACACAAAAAAATAGAGCACATACATTTAAAATACATACTAAAATACATAACACTGACTAAAAAACGATATTTTTAACAACTATAAGGCCCATTACGATACCGGGCGTGAAAAAATCCGCCAGGCATGAAAGCGGCAAAAATCCGCCCGCACACACCGTCTGAACACCGACCACGCCATTACGATTACACAAACCGAAACCGCCATCGGCGGAAAACCACACAAGATACCGCCCGCCCTCGTCCGAGTCGGAGTCAAACCGCCCGCCACGGACGGAAACACGCACGACAACACAAAACCGCCCGCCCTCACGGCCGACACACCGCACGTGAAATTACGATCGCACCGCCATGAGCGCGGGTAAACCACAAATATACCGCCCGCCAGCGCAAACAACGCCGATGAGAATTGACACGGCAGAAGCCATGGCGCCCATGTCCCTGCACAGAAACCATCCGCTGACAAAAACAATCGCACACAACATGGCCAACAAGTCCACACAGCAAGGCACGCACAAATACACAAGCACAGTACACATCCCGAAAACACCCCCCTGGACAAACAAAAAATACAAAGGCCAGAACACCAGACACAACACACCTGAAAACAACAGACCATGAGGACACACCCACATAGGTAAGTACAAAAGCAGCACTCCCACAGACCACAACCCCTTGCAACATTGCAAACTAGAGAGGAGAGGAGAGGACACAGTGACACAGCAAGGACAGCAGCACACCACAGAAACGCACACATCACAACCACCACCACCACCACCACCACCACCAAACACCGGCACCACAAACCCCCTGCACATTACACAACACCCACCGCACCAGCACCACAAACACCATGGCACCACAAAGAATGCCCAAGTTCACGCCCATTGAGCTGACGGTCATGGTCGACGAGATTATCAAGGTGCACCCACAAATCTATGGGAACCTGGTCCAGCACACACCACTAGCCACCAGAAACAGAATGTGGAACCGGATCGTAGACCAGGTCAATGCAGTCGGGACCCTGCCCAGGAACAGAGTTGAAATCAACAAACGGTGGAATGACGTCAAGAGCCTGGTCAAGAAGAAGGAGAGCAAGAACAGAGAGCTGGCTGCCGTCACTGGCGGAGGGAATCCCGCGCTCTTCAAGACCTTCAAAGCGTGGGAGGAGAAGGTGCGAGTCATTATACATCCGGAGATCCTCGCCGGATTAGAAGGGGAGTGGAGGCTGGTAAGTACAAACTAATGTATACCAGCACACCGCTATGTAATCACATGCACTACCACCATGCCACAGCTCCCAGGGACAAACACCCCCATGTCCAGCACACAATACACAACACATCACACACATATGCAACAGACACCACCACACACAGCCCAAACCTAACAACTGTAAGATACGTGGGGGCATGTGTACACTCAGCCAGCCACGTAACCACCAACAGGTCCCCAAGTATGCCAGAAGCGCCACAACGAGCACCCACCACACCCATGTGTCCGCCATAGCTGCACTAACCGACAAGTAACAGGTAAGTGGCAGGAACACAAAGTGCAGTGGGTGGGAGGGTGGACAGCTCAAGTACAACACACACCAGGCCCCTAGTCCCACAGCACAGCAAGGAGGAGCATCCCCCACACCCCACATCCACGTGTCAGCCACCGCAGTGCACACCGACAGCCGAAAGGTAGACATCACGGTCCACAACAATCGGTGTCAGTGGGTGTCCAGCCATCACCACGACCCACAACACCGCCCCCACCCCCACAGACCTGCAACATGGAGCACCCCCCGCTTAGAACCATGTGGCATCCAGTACAGTGCACTCACGAACAACCTGCAGGTGGGAAACTGGACAGGGCTGGATCACTGGAGGCATGAGGACCGTAACACGACCAACACATGGGACATGTTACGTAGCAGACGAACACGCAGCACCGCCCACTGTCACGAACAAGTGAACAATGTGCACACGGACATGAACCACAGACTCACACCCCACATGACCCATCACAGACACAGCAACACCCAAGGAGCCACGTCTGCATGCACAAGCCACACTGAATATAGTACCACACGGCAGCCACTGTGCAACCCATCACACACAACCGAAACACCATTGAAGTCCTGTCCATGTAGCCCCTACTGCCTGTCAACCACACACCCCACAACTACGCCTATGTAAGACAAACAACACTAGACGCAACAGAGCGGAACAACATAAATGCACACGAACACCACTGAACCCATCAAACACACAGACACACCATGCACATACAACATACCATCCATCCCATCCGTCAGCCCCAGTCTCATGAAAGGCATGTCATCCGCACAGCTGCCACACATACAGCAGTCACGCTAAGATACATGCCCATGACCAACCATGTGCCAGAAGTCAATGAAGCGCACGCCACACTGTGAGCAACAACACACAACATGGGCCACACCCCCCCCCCGAGCACTGCAGTGATGAGCATGGCACAGGGCAGCACGCACACCAAGGAGATGGGACAACTGCAATACGTCGGGTGGCACACAACCATCACACACTCATAACGATGCGTCCAATGCCATTTCCAGTAATCACAACAGACAGCAAATATGCAGGGTATGTCAGGCATGCACACACCTCAGACCATGCACTGTCATGCTGCCACAACACATGTCACGTTCGGCACCCATGGCTCACAGCATGTAGCCCAAAAGCATATTCCATCCCAAATGCGTTTCTGGGGCATGACCCCCATGTTGCCATATGCGTTCCTAAGCGTTCCATTTGCACCCCAAAAGCATATTCCATCCCAAATGCGTTCCTGGGGCATGACCCCCATGTTGCCAAATGCGTTCCTAAGCGTTCCATATGCACCCCAAAAGCAAAGTACAAACCAGACCCAGGTTGGGCCTGGTGCCCGCATACACCAGAGTCACAATAAGTAGGAGCACAGCAACACACCCATCGGCATAGCCAATCCGTCCCATGCCACATGTGCACAGCACACAGTCCCATTGCCAAGCACACACAACAACAGATTGTACAGCCACACACCCGCCTCCGGGACACACGTGCACGAGAGTGCACGAACGGAGAATGTCAGACAACCAATACAGACTTCGCCAGGTGCAACACAATAACAAATCTCATTCTCTCCACAGGTGACGAACTGCTGGATGCTGGGGATGGAGACAGCAGCCAGCACAGCCAGCCTACAAGCCCCCAACGAGGACACACGGATGTGGAGGATCTGTCCTCCTCTTCGGACACGGACCACCAAGCAGGCCCATCTAGTGTGGCAGGGCCCAGCCGCTCCCCAGGACCCCTCCTACCCACCAACCCATCATCCAGGGCTGCTGAACATTCCCAGCCCCCTGCTGCCACTGTCGTTGCGGCCACACCACCGGTCATTGCGGCCACACCCACGGGCATTGCGGCCACACCCACGGTCATTGCGGCCACACCCACGGTCATTGCGGCCACTACCACTGCCGCAACCGCCACCACGTCTTCGCTGGCCCCAGCGCAGGTGGTGGCCCGGACGACTGGATCCACCCTGGGAGCTAGGGCGAGGACCGTGGTGGGCAATGTGGCTAGTGGGCAGGCCGGTGGCAGCAGGACTGGTAGGAGGAGCAGGGTCAGGGAAACGCCAGCCTCCCCTGGGAGCCATGCCCTGCCTCAAATGGCCAGAGTCCTTGGGGCCTATGAAGAGGCCCAAGGACAATGGGCCAGGTCAGCTACAGATACGCGTGAGGTGCTGGGGGTGCTGAGGTCCATGGACGCCCGTATGGGCCAACTCGTGGACCTCATGGGCCAGCTGGTGGTGGCGGTGAGGTCACAGCCAGGGACAGCAGCTCCCCCTCCGCCACCACCTGCCGGGGCGCAGGGTCGAGCAGCAGTGTCCAGTTCCCCTGCATCCACAGCCAGTGAGCACACCTCAACCACCAGCATGTCGCAAGCAGGCACCCCCCCTCGCAAACGTGGAAGGGGCCGTCCGAAGTGGAAACAGATCTCCCGGGAGGACTTCGCACGCTCCAGACGCAAGTGAGGCAGCCAGCCAGCCTTCCTTGACCACCCACTGCATTGACTTGGACTACGATCCCACTCCACACAGCCATCTGGATGGCATGTGTGTGTTGGACTATGGACATAGAACCAGTGGGTACACCCTGAGCATCACGCAGCCATGACCGACAGCTCATTGTCACTGCACGCACCACTTTTGTCATCACCTTACACACAATCACATGTCACAGTTTGAAATAAATGCACCTCTTCCACAAACTGCTGTCTGTGCCCTGTGTTTTAATTGTACGGAATACAACGGCCACCTTGAGCGGAACGGCACCTGATGCGTGGCATGGCAATGGAACCGGAGGGCCTGTAGGGACCTAGGGGTGGGAGACAGAACAGGAGCACATTCAATGAGTGTGTCACACACCCATCACACAGTACATGTCAACAACTACAAGCAATGTACACACATCGCACAGAGCAATAGGGCACAATGCCACAGCCACCATCAGTGGCATACTAACCTGGGCATGGAGCGTTGACACACAGCACGCAGTGAACAAAAGGCCACCCTGACACAGCACACACACACCTGCACAAATACAGACACATCAGCCGTCGTACATGGACACTCACCGTCAAGTGAAGTAGCGGGCGATGAGCTGCTGGCGCACATTCCCAGCTTCCTCCTCTCCGCTGTCCTCCTCACTCGAGCTGTCCTGGTCTGCGGGCTGGGGCCCTGGTTGATCTCCGTCATCCACAATGAGGGGGATCTGCTTCCGAATGGCCAGATTGTGCAGCATGCAGCACGCCACCACTATCTGGCACACCTTCTGTGGGGAGTACGCCAGCGCACCCCCGGTGCGGTCCAGGCACCTGAACCTGGACTTGAGGAGGCCAAAGGTACGCTCGACCACACGTCTGGTCCTCCCATGTGCCTCATTGTAGCGATCGTCTGCTGGGCTGCGAGGATTCCTCAATGGACTGAGCAGCCATGCCCCATTCGGGTACGCAGAGTCACCTGGGTGTGAGGGACACAGAGAACCGTTGCTATTCCAACTGGACAGGGGACAGCATCGCACAACCAGCACGCTACACCACTCCACATACTCACCGACAATACAGCCACGATCCTGTTGCAGATTGGCCATCAGTCGTGGCAAGATGCTGTTGCGCATTACGTGTGCGTCATGGGCCGAGCCTGGGAACTTTGCACACACGTGGGTTATCACCATGTCCGCAAGGCACACCACTTGCACATTCAGGGAGTGCGTGTGCTTCCTGTTGCGGTACAGGTGCTCAGTGGCCTGTGGTGGAACAAGGCCAACATGTGTGCAATCAATGGCACCAACGACGTGTGGGATCCTGCCAAGGGCATAGAATGCACCCTTCACTGCCGCCAATTCACGAGCCCTGGGGAATCTGATGTACCTGTTTCGGTACAGCATCATGGCTGCCAGTACATCCCTCAGCACCTTGCTGAACATGGGCTGGGACATCCCTCCTCCACTGCCCACTGTGTGCTGGAATGACCCAGTGGCGAAGAAATGCATGGCGGCCATCACCTTAGCCGTGGGGGTGAATGCTGTCGGATACACCCTGCGGGGACGGAGATGGGGTTCCAACATGGCACACAGTCGATGCAGGGTTGGCCTGTCCAGCCGAAACTTCCTTATGACCTCAGTATCCTCCATGTCCGCCAGCAATTGGTATGGGCGGTCAATGTTCGGTCTCCGCCTAGGGAAGATGGCAGTGGACACATGTCAGAGCAACACAACACATAGCAATTTCGCATTCACATCACTGACATGACTGAGCAAGCACATGAGTCACAGCCCAGCTGTCAAGCAGGGACGGCACGGCCACAATACACTTACACAGGTCTCCCACCAATGGCAATGGCTAGTGATGCAAACCACTGCCATGGTCATGCACATGGGGATCTAGGCCCCAATGACTTGCGGGGCGTGCTGATGGGGACTGACTGCATATTCGTCAAGCGGCAACGCCACGGCAACATGAATGTCTGCTGAGCATGGCACTGCTTCCGAGGCTGGATGAGTATGGCACACGATGACGACGATGTGGGCACAGGCTGAGCGGCCAAAACAAGTGGGACCTGTGGCACGAGGGGATATGAGACAGTAGTAGGTGTCAGCACTGCACCCTATGTACAGCACTGTACGGATCACACCTCCCGAAACATTGACAGGTGTCCACATTGACAGCCCCATGCCAAGACGGCTGTGTGCTTGCAGTCACATGTCACAGGTGAGAGGTTACATTGCACGTGCCAGGTGGCAGACGTACATAGTGGGAGCTATCATGTGTGTGCATGTGTCTCCTGTTCAGGATCCACCAGATGGGCGCTGACTCTGTACTGACCATTGGACACAGCATGTTCCGTGGAAGGCTTGTGTGTGTGGGATGGTGGCACTGGATGTGCCTCCGTTGGGTGGGGGCCATGCACAGGGCGGGTACGTCGATGATTGCGCATTGTTGGTCACGGTGGGTGCACCCACTAAGATGTGTTGCCCTGTGTACAATTCCTATGTCCGCATGATGATGGACTGTAGATGTGGGCAGACTACACATTGGTCGATGTGCTGTCCATGTGCATGTGCCTTCACACCAGGCACAGCTGCCCCTGCACATGTGACCCCTGCTGGACTCGCTGCTGGGTCTGTGGAGCTGATGCACCTTCTGTGCGTGGGGCGGACAGCTCACCTCACTTCCCTCATTGCGCATGTCATGACTTTGCCGCAGGTGACATGGATCATGGAGGGCCCACATGTACGCGTGGGTAGGCTACACATGTTTGTTCACTGGTCGCCACCCCCAGTCAGTGTTTCGAATGGGAAGGTTGTTGTGCTGGTGGTATATTCGATGTGGCGGAGGGGCGGGCCTAGGTGCGGGCTTACATTCCGGACATGGGGGTAGTTGGATTGGCGACTAGTTGCAGTACACACGGGACACGTCTCTTCCTTTCCACATCTGGGTCATCCCTTGTACTCACTGACAGTGATACAGTCATCTTCGCCCCAGCCCTCATGTCCTCCCCTCGCTCCCCCAATATGCATGTGCACCTGCGAGGCTAGCGCTTGCACAGGCAGCCCCAAGCTCGCACCAGAGAGGGCAAGGAGTGTATGTGTGGGTCCAGTTGCACGAGTGGGCTGTCTCAGGGTATGATGTGTGGCGGGACGCCCGTCCACCTGCGTGGTGCCCCAAATGGAGACCCGGCCTGCATGGACTATGCATCACAGTCTTCGCCTTCCGGATCCGCCACCTGCGACACCCAGTGGCTGTGGCTGCCCTTGCGGCCAGGCCGCATCCGTCTGTGACTGATGGCCCACACATTCACTCTTTGGCCTCTCTGGGGAGGGCTCGGGGGTGGTGGCGCACACGCTTGCACTTAGTCGCAATGGCATGTGGCGTGGTTGGTATAATGGGCAATGGATGGGATGGTGCGAGCCACCTCCCGTGATGTCAGTGCTGCTCGTGCTGAGGTGCGTCCCCCTACACTTCCATTTGACTTGTGCCATGCTACACGTTGAGGTTCTATTGCCTGCGTGATATGACCAGGAGGAGCGCGAGGAGACCTCTCACACACCATGCTCCACTGCTATCCCGTGCCCTGTATCGCCTGTGCGGATTGACTATGTTGGGGTTACACCTAGTCGACTGGGGCTGTGTGTGCCTTGTCAAAGGGCATGGCGGGCGCACAACAGGATCCAGCTAGTGCACGGAGGGTGGGCTGACGTGTGCGCCTGGTTCCGCATTGTTCGTGTGCCCGGCTGCTGTGCACACACGTGTTCACTTCCCCCTGACAGGTGTCCTCTCACAATGCCCAGGGAAGCGGTGGTGTACTGTTCATGACCCCTCCCAACACGGCGTGCTCCAACTTGGCATGTGCGCATCTACCCGTCGCACCCACCCACCTGAGCACTGCGTCCATACGACTTCACACGACACATGTGTGTCTTCCACAGTTGTGCTACTCATTTGCGTTGACATCCAATACCAGTGGACTACATGGTCATGTCACGACTGCTGTGTACTTCACATACTCTCATCCTCTCTCATTCGTACTTGTGAAATGAGTCAGCGGAGACAGTTTTGGTTTCAAACATTATATTGAGTCTTCTGTCCTCTGTGATGCAGTATAGTGGACACTACTGGCAGCGGAATACATGTTGAGGATATACTGAGCATGATTACAAATGGGATAGGGTGTGGGGTTACATGTGATTGGCTGTTGCATGTGGGATGTGGGCTTCAGAGTTACATCTGCTTGGCCATGCTGTGCTAATGTACATTTACGTATAGCTGCGGAGCTGCGGACTTTGACACAGACGGTATACAAGTAGCCTACCAGACCGCTTGGCATCATGGGCACAGTCCACCTCAGTTCCATGTGACAGGTTTGCTGCGGTTGTTCCTCATGCACGCGTGCATGTGAGATGACATCAGGGCATGTGCTTGCGTGCATGCAGCGGCGTGCCACTTGTTGTTGCAATGTGGTGGTTACTGGACATGTCACAGTCACTGGGGTCGTGTTGTTGTTGTTTGCACTTGTCGTCCGTGCAAAGGTCCTGGTATGGGATTCCCGGGGCGGGGGTGGGAGGGGTGCAGCACCCACAGACTCCAGGCGACCTATTCATGTCCACTGAGCGGTGTGTGTGTCCATGGGCGCTGGATCCATGTCGTGTCCTGGTTGTTCGTGCAGTTCCATCCATGTGGGTGCGATACACAGACCCCATGCCACTGCCTCCCACGATGCATGCGGTGTTCCTGGATGTGATGGGGAACAGTGTGCATGTCCCGGTCATATCCGATGTCATGGCGATGTCGTTGATGGTGTGGTAATTGTTGCCGGTCATTTGGTATGGCTGTTGTGGTGGTGACTGGCCAGTCCGTGCGGAAGCTAAGCATGGGTGCGGGGTTGGACATCATAGGTCAATCGGGGAACCTGCGTTGGGGTCCGACGAATTTACAGGTTGTCAGGTATGCGATGCCGTCCAGCAGGGCTTCCATGTCATTGGTGGTGTTTATGTTTGCCAGCCAATGTAGCGGATGGTGGCTGTCAAGGTGTTGTTCGTAAGTTGTCCCTTGGAGGACCATGATGGGGCATGCTGGGTGACATTCGATGTAGCTGTGCTCGATGATCCGTCGTGTGGAGGCACAGTGGTCCCATTTCAGTGCGGGTGCGATGTTGGCCACATACGCCATGCCCCCATAGGCAGAGCAGGCCCTGTCGTGTGCGTCCAGAGGGAGGAGTAGTACTAGCAGGTCCGCCTTTAGACATGCCGGGTTGGAGAGACACATCTCCACGGGATGCTGGTAGGGACACCTCCGACAGTAGAAGACGGGTATGACGCAGCTGAACAATGTGATGCGGTAAGTCAGTCGGTAACTTACGTTCAGCAGGGACAGGAGTTCGCATCCCAATATATGTGTCAGGTTGGTTTTGTTCCACTTGACCTGTCCGGCGTAGTTGGGTAGGTGTGTTGCGGTTGCCATTTTGCAGCGGTGCGTTGTGGTGGCGTGCTCCGGCTGTGTGTGCAGTCTGCAATGTGCACGCTCCGAGGTTGCTGTGAGCTCTGTGTAGTCGTAGGGAGACAGGACTTGTGTTCTGTTGGCTTGTGCGGAGGACACGGGCCCTCATCCCACATGCTTCTCAGACAGTTCAAGGTCAGTGATGTGTGACTCCTTCCAATTAACTTGCATGGGGCCGACATGGGGGAGTGTTTTCTTTATTCTTTCCCGTCCGTTGTGTTCTTCTGTGATATGCGCTATCTGCCCTGTGGTCGGTCTCCTCTGCATGCCTGTGTTGGTCTTTTATTGGACAATGGCTGTATTCACCGGCTTCTTTCGTAGGGCTGTGGTTTCGGAGTTGGAATGGAAGGTCATTCAGTGCTGTCTGCTCTCCCTTGTGTGGGCGGCAGGCTGCCTTTCCGCTCTGCGTTGGGCCTTGTGTGTGAGTGTTATTCTTGGGCCACCTGTTGTCGGTCCCCGGGCTCTTTGGTGTTCCGTTTTGTATGTCTTGTTCATATGTGCAGGGTGGTATGGGTGTTTCAGTGTGGTACTGGCGTTCCTCTTCCCGAAGGGGCCCTGCTTCTCCTAGTTGGTGTTGCCGCCGCTGTGTGCTTCGCCATGTTTGTTGCACTGGGGTGTGTCCTGCTGTTGCGTGACTTCACTGACATGTGTGCGTCGGTTGTGTGACGTTGGGTGTTGTCCGTGAATTGGGCGTTGGGGACATGTCTGTGGCAGGCCTGTCACGTGTCATGTGCGTTCGGGGTGGGGCTGGTGTGTGTGCTGCTTGGTTGTGTCCCTGTGTCTGTGTGCGACGCATGCATGGCGCTGCGGTTGGCCTCTGCGTTGTGCGCATGTGTGGCAGCGTCATCGCCGCTTTGGGTCCGTGACGGGGTGGTTGGTTCCTAGTCCCAGGTGGTGTGTACACATGTGTTACGAGATGTTACAATTTGGCCTGTGTGTCATATGTGGATGCTATGGTAGATGTGTCGTGTACACGCGGGGGTGGGGGGTTGTCCGCTTTTTCCGCCCTTGCACTGTGTGCGCTGTTTGCGTGCACTTGTTGTATGTGTGCCTACCTGCGTCTTCGCGGTACGTTGCGTCCTTGGTGGTGCATCAGATAGAGCATAGGGAGGGCCTGCAGTGCTGGATTCATGCTCGGGGGTGCCGCTTCTTCGGTGTCCGTGCTCGGCGTTCGTGTTACCGCTTCGGTTTGACGTACGGTGTCTCTTAGCCGTGGGTTCAGTTTGTGTGCGGCATCGTAATTTGTACGCCGGGCGGTACGTGTTTCGTCCGGACGGTGTGTGTCAATTGTGCTGCGCCGCTACGTGTACGGGCGCACTTTGATGGTGGACGGTGTCGCTGGCTTGCCGGCGGTGTTTGGCTGACTTTTCGCATCGTAATCGGGCGGGCGTGTGGACTGCTGCGTGCAGGCGGTAACTGGTGGTTTTTGCATCCGCCAGCACGGCGGTTGTGCTTCCGCCCGACATCCTAATGGGCCCCTAAATTTTTGCAAACGATATTAATGACTTCGGTATTTTTGAAAACAATATTTCTTACCTTAAACTCGATATTCTTGACCACAATATTCTTGCAGTCGATATTTCTGTATCTCAATATTCTTCACTCGATATTAGTGCAAGTCGACATTTCCAACTCGATATTCTGACTCTTTACCATTTAGAAGGCGGCGTTAAGACACAGTGGCTTAGCGCCCCCTTGTAAATATGCAGCAGGGCATTGTGCCACCGGAGCGTCTGAAAAAGTGATGCTCCGGTGGCGCAATGCCCTTGTAATTATGCCCCTTTGTTTGGTAATGGTCTAAAATGTCTTAAGTTTCTCCTTTACATATCCATTAAACTGATGACCTAGGGCCTCATTAGGATGGCGGGAGGACTTACGTCTGCCTGCCACCCTAATGGTGCTGGGACCGGCCGCCAGACGTGTGGTGAGCCCGCACCACTGATTAGGATGCGACCGCCACCCTGGCGGTCGCATCCTGCATCTTTGACATTGTGGTGGGTGCTGCTTACAGCAGCACCCGCCGCAATGCCAAAATGGCATGTTGTGCATTTGCATGCACAATGTGGCAGGCACCGCGCGGTGCCTGCCACCTTGTGCATGGCAATGTAGGGGGTACCATGGGTACCCCCAAGTGCAGCCCCCCACCCACCCCACACTTCCGGGGGCCCACAACGGGCCCCCAAAGCGATTCCCACCAGCCTTTCCATGGAAAGGCTCTGAATGCCACACATCCTAATATGGATGGTGGTGCCTGCTAGGCACCGCCACCAATTAGGCCCCCAGTCCGCCCGGCCGGCAATCGTAACGCAAAGTGCGTCCGCCGCGATACCCCCCGCCATAATAATATGGCGGGGGTAATTCTGGTTATGATGGCGGGCGGATCGCCACCGCCGGCGATGGCGATCCGCCCGCCATCGTAATCAGCCCCTTGATGTTTTGAGTACTGAGTGCCCAAGTGAAAATATTGAGTAAATGGCTACTTCTTTCACAGTTTTATCAAGTACGCTTTCACATTTTTCCATTTAATTTAAAATTCTTGATGAAATGTGAAGGGCAAGAAAAGTGGTAGGGAGGTTGGTGTCAGACAGGACTAACAATTGTCACAAATCTGGGAGGTCTGTCTGAACTGTCAAAGGCTGAGTTTAAGGGGATAGGGCCAAACAGTAAACAGTTCGGAACTGGAGATGGTAGGCCTGTCAAGGCTATGGAAAACAGGAAGAGAAAGCACTCTTACAAAACTAAGAGTAGCAGAGGTCAGGTCAGACTGATAGGCGTGAGTGAAAGGGGACATGGTAAGACTGTTAAGAGTCTGGAAATGAGTGGACCCTGCTAATAGAGTTAATAGCTGGGGCAAAACTGTGAGTAGTCTTTGAGGAAAGCTAGGGGCAGAATGGTCATTGGCTAGGGGAAAGGGGCTAGCTAAAAATTGTCACCAGTGTAGGGATGAGAGAGGCAGAGCAGGGAAGTCTGGAAAAAATGAGATGGGGAAGCCCGTCCTTTTGCAAGGAGGATTTGAGTGTTGCAGGATCCTCAAGGAGGAAGTAGGGAGAGAGCAAAAAGTAATTGTGAAACATCTGGAATAGAGAGGTAGTATCAGAGGTCTCAAAGTGCTGGGATTGCATCATATGGGTGTCCTTATAATACACCCCTAAGATGAGAGAGGGAGGGTTTGGGACAGAACTGCCATTGGGGCTTAGGAAAGGCAGAGAAATAATGATGGTGCACAGACCTAAAGAGTCCATGCTGCACTTCTTTCCAGTCTTTTACACCTAAGAAAAACAAGTTTAAAGTTCCTTTTTGTGTGTTTTCTGTCTATAATGAAAGGTATACGATGAAATGCCCTATGGAAATAGTACAATAAGAAAAGAGACTTGTAAAAATGATGATTAGTTCGCCAAAGCCAATGTGTGGAGAACTTGATTCATGTTCTTGTTTTTAGGGCTTATTTAGGGTTTTTCTGTTGACCTGTTGTCCCGCCAGGTTGACGGAGGTCACAATCTTTACCACCCTGGTGGATGGCCACCTACTATGTTTAGCCAACTCTGTCCGTTTAACGGAGATGGCTGTGCTTTCAGAGGATCTACCACCATGGCCGCTTCTCTGAAATCATTATATCTTGCTGAATGGCCACAATGGCAATGAGGCAGGTCAGTAAAGTTTTTTGTTTTCTAAAAACAAACTCTCAAAACTTGACTTTGTTTTTGAAAAGCAACAAACTAATGACCCTGATATCCTGGGAGTTTTTTCTGAGCATGTGGAAATCATTCTTACATCTTTAAAATGTGATCAGCCATACTTTTCATGGTGCTTCTGAACAGGAAAAAAGTATGTCAGAATATCTATCACAAATAGGAAGGATGATCTGATTTACTTAGAAAGATGGTTGGATGTCCATTGGGCCATTGGTATAGGTTTTGTGTCAGCAGTCAGAGGTGGCTCAGTCAGAGGAAACATGACTGTTCTCCTGACTCTCAATAGAGCAGGTGGACCGAGGGTTTGGCAGACAGGGTTCTCTGACACATTCGTGGCATAGCACCCTGTCTGCCAAAAACTAGATAAGCCCCTAGAGTCATCATAAAATACAGGCTTTCCTGGCAGCTTTAAACGGGCAATTATACAAGAGTGTGAGCCACCATAAACTGAGGGACATTCACTCAAGCAGTTTGACTTTTTCTCTTGGCGACTCCTTTTTTAATGCTCAATCTTTTCTTTGTTCACTGGCTTTACTGAACTGAGCCAGGCTGTTAAGGGTCTTTGATTGGTTAATCTTCTAGTCTGCTTAGTCTGCCTGCACCATTTTATAGAAAAGTTGCTGCGGAAATTAGATAATCATGGCAAACTTTACAACCACCAATACCTGTTATCTACCTTTGGTGAAGGAATCCTAAATTCTTCTTAAACTGCAGCATTTATTTTTACCTATATTTTAATTTGCACATTAATTTATTTACAAAAATCTAGATTTGGATTTGTTCTTGTAAGTAACCATGTCTGTATGTCAATATATGGTATTTCTATAGAGTGGAGTGCTCTACAGGGTCAAAGACAAGCATAAAGTCAATGAGTGAGAGACAACTGGATTGTGGATGGGTATTGCATTGTGATGCAGTGTTCTTTAAAGAGATGAGGCTTCAACTCCTTCCTAAATTGGAGCTGAGATGGGACAATCCTGACTGTGGGTATTCATTTTGGATAAATGTCTTCAACTATCTTTCCTTGGTCTTGAGCCAATATATCAAATGGAATGCACCAAAATATATTTTCAAAGATGCTTTCTCATTTCATTCATGGACTCCATTCCAAAAAATTGGCTTTTCTAAACTATAACGGTGATGAGGTGCCTTATATTCAGAAACTGGAAGCCCTCATCTAATATTCCAACCCTTGTCCTATGGGAAAGGACCTTCCTTTGCATAATAAAAAGAAAATAATTTTAGAACATTCCCCTACACCTGGAAATCTATGATTATAATACTTTTGACTGCTTTTTAACCTTTCTTTCCATAATTATATTGCATTACTTAGGGTAAAAATGTGTGTACTCAATTTTAGGTCTAGCCTGAAAGTGCAGCTGTCTGCAATATGTATTGAACCTGTTCTTTTAAATGTATATATAAGGTGGGCTTTAGGTCGACTCAGGGGTGTATTTCTCTCTCACCTCATGCTATTGGCTGTTTAACGTATCATTATACCTTCTTGGAAGTGCTTCCTTTGGCATGCAAGAGGGGTACTTTACATTTGAAAAGTACACGCAGCCATCAGATTGCAACTTTCTGTTTTTTTTTTTAATCTTCTCTATTCTTCAGGCCTCTTTTCTCTTTTTTCCAATATTGGAAAAGTAAATAGATGTGACCTTAATATCTTAAGCATCATTTGTGCATGTAAAACATGCAAAAAACCTTTGAGAATGCCTACACTTCCATGAATTAGAAACTTAAAGCCAGATATTTCGGCTTTGTCAATATTTATTTACATGCACGTTACAACTGTATTAATTTAAAACATGTGATTTTACTTTTATCAATAACATTTCTTATTTTTTTTATTATTTTTTATATGGTTTTGTTTTGTCTTCTGTTATTTGGTTACTAATAATTTACATTTTTTTAAATGTGTCAAATAGGTTGCCTTTGTTACTTTATTATTTTATTTGTCAATAAAAGTTTATAATCTCATAAAAAATAAAATGCTGCATCCAAGTTGATCACTCACAGTGGTACACTTCTATGTTTCAAGATCGTTTATTACTGTGAGAAAAACCACTTCTTTAGATTGTTTTTTGCTGGTGTTATGACTCTGTGTTCTATGACTCTGTAGTTAGTGCCACAATGAATGTGCTTTGTCCCTATAAATAATGTTACATTTCTTAGACCCAACTGGCTTATTTAACTTTCCAGTAAAGCCATGGTAGGTAAATGCCCTTGTGGTTTGTAGTATAAATGTACAGCACCTACATGTATGACTATAGAATTATGGCTCCAGGTGGAACAATTTAGCCTGGCTTTCTGCAGGGTAATACAATGCACTGCACATCAGAGAAATGTGTTGTGCCACATAGAAAAAATGCTTTTATACATTAACTAAGGCTCCCCTAAGTGTGCACTATAAGCACATAGAGTTGAGTGCTTAATGTATAAAAGTGGTAGCTGCTAAATAATAAAGAAGAGTATGTCCCTACAGTGAACAGCTACTCAGTGCCGTTTGCCGCTGTGTTGATAAAATTACATTTTCATATGGAGCTATCTGATTGTGAATTCAAGTTTATTTTTACAATTTTAATGAGGAAAAACTGCATAAGGGGCCGATTATGATGGCGGGCGGTCTTTGTCCGCCCGCCATCGCCCCGGTAAATGGGACCGCCCGCTATGTGTACGGCGGTCCCGCACATGTGATTAGGATGCCACCGCCACGGTGGCGGTGGCATCCCCATTTCCAGCATTGTGGCGGGCGGTGCTCACAACACCGCCCGCCACAGTGCTGGAAATGCATGTTAGTGCATCTGCATGCACAATGTGACAGGCACCGCGCAGTGCCTGCCACCTTGTGCATGCAGATGGTACCCCCCATGTGCAGCCCCCACCCCCCCAACACCCTGGGGGCCCGCAACGGGCCCCCAACAGCAAAGACCGCAAGCCTTTCCATGGCGGTGACGCCACCATGGAAAGGCTCATCTCCGCTGGCATCATAATATGGATGGCGGTGTCTTGCAGACACCGCCACCATATTAAACCCTTTTCCGCCCGGTCGACTGTTCGGCCGGGCGGAAAACATGCGGACGGTCTTACCGTCTGCCGGGCTCCCCTCCGCCATGGTAATATGGCGGGGGAATTTGTTGGCGGACGGGCGATTATGGCGGGCGGATCGCCACCGCCATGCGGGCGGTGGCGATCCGCCCGACATCGTAATCGACCCCTAAGAGTGGGAGTTGCTAAATATTAAAATAAAGTGTGTGTCTACAGTGAACAGCTACCGAATGCTATTTGTTATTGTGGAGATATTGGGATGAGAATGTCCCCAGCAACCTGCATGGTGAATGGGAGTGTACCTCTGCTTGGAGTACCGGGCTCTGTGTGAAATCCTAACTTTTATTTTGGCTATGGCCTCAGACTCATCTAGTGTGTGTTCAGAGGCCTGGCCTGTCCCTGGGAATACAGTAATATGGAAGCCCAGAACCTCTGATGTGATCTCACGAGGAGCAACAAGCATACCTTCTTAGTGGTCATTGCACTATTGTCCATGACCTGAGTGCATCACTTAAATGGTGGTTGAAGTAAAATATATTCTTTGAACATATATTGTGACCAGATTCTTTCCTCCATGATAAGGAGAAGCAATCCTACTGGCTCCTCTCTTGAAAAGATCTGCTGTTATTTCACATCCAGAACCCTTCTCTAGCATCCCGTGTGCATGTCGAGTATGTGGATGTGAAGTGAGCGTGTAGCACATGTGTGGTAGTAGGACTCTGTCAAATGTGTCTGAGTACTGGGCTGAGGCTAGTGGGATCAATTTTGGAGGTCCTGGGTTTTAGCATGGCACCAAATAGAGGATGAGAGTAGCTCACCACAGGAAGTAGAAATGGAGTGTTTCTGTTCCACATATATAAGCATAAATTATCAATACTACAGTTTTGTAAAATGACCAAGCACTTAGAAATTAAAGATTTCAAGATTAAATAAAACGCATTTCAATGTTTAGATTAACTGCCATTACTGTATGCATGGTCAACATGTTTATTTTTTCAAAAAACATTTAGTACTCTTTGTTGAAAACTGCATCAAGGTTCACACAGATTACATGGCAGATGGTGTATTTCTAGAGTTTTTATTGTAAATGTTGTAGCTGTTGTTGACAGAAGTAATATCACAGATGATGGATGCTTCCAACAAAATGCACTGCTAGTTCTCCATGTTATCATGCATACTCTATGCTGACAAAGTTGGCTCATGATGGCAGTACAAACATGGTGAATACTTTACATATACATCATGAGCAACAGACTAATGAGTGCAGTTCCTACCTGCCCTTTCCGGCATCAACGGTCCTGCATTGGTTAAAATGATCTGTAATTGATGGAATCCCTCATCCACCATGTAAACCTTCATTGACGTAATTTCTGTCACGTTGGTGGACTTCTTTTTTAAGACCATTTTGTCACGGGTCTCCTAACCATCAAGTGTAGCAGACTTCTTCAACTGTTTCTGTTCATTTTCTTCTGTTGGGACCCATCATGACTGAAGGAACAGGTGACAGGGCTGCAGTTACACTCCTGAGGAGTTGTATGTCCTTGCGGAGGGACCCTAACCCACTATAGCCAGGTATGTGAGCCAGCAGAGAGCTGGGTAATCGCAGAATTTGAAATGCACTTACATTTACATGCTGTGTGGTATTGGTAGTATTTGAGCTTCTTCACAATCTCAAACTAATGTTTTAATAATCACACCCCTCATTACATAAGTGTTTCTTAAGCCTATGATGTGCCAATTTGTGATTTACACACAGCTAAACAACATTTGAATTTTACCTTGTGTGTCTAAAGTACACTTATGCTGACTTGATTAACTATATTTTTCCCTTAGAAATTGGAGAAAAAGAGCTCCTGGGCAACCTCCCATCTTTAAATGTTAGGATCCAATACCAGATACAAAAATATTTTTCCCTTTTGAGTTATATTTTTATACCCCAATACATCAATACTTTGTACTTAACGTACTACACTAACAATATTGATTGCTAAGGCAACTCTACATTTAACTGTTGGGACAGAAAACTTTAGCAGTAAAGTATGTTGTGTTTTTAAAAACAAAAGTATGACATTAGTGAGAGCACGCAGGTCCCCCCTTTGGAAACTTGTGTGGTCAACCAGGCCACAACATATGACACAATGATTAAGATTGATGGTGTAATTAAGCATGCCTTGTTTTAAGGTAAAGGTTGTTTTAATGTCTTATAGGTTTAAAGAAATTCACTGTCAGAGTCAAGGGAGGTGCTGGCTGTGGAAGTTAACTTTCCAACTGCTAAGTCATGCTGAAAGTGAATTTCGCCCTGCATTTGACTTTAATAATGACTAAAAATGTCTCCTTATGTCTTCTTTTGTGGACTTGGTACTTCCTGACATTTTGAAAGGAAGTAACCTCTACGTACAACACAGCGGTTTTGAGTTACTTCTACGCATAATGACTACTCCCACACAATGTGACATTTAGGGCATACCTATAATTCGAAATTCTATACTTTAAAGGGCACTTGTACTATCATGGAGGACCCATCCATCACATTGTCATGGAGAAACTTGGCCTAATAAAAGCAATAAATGTCCCTTAATATTGACCGTAATGCCATCACACAATACTGAGTGATGGTCAGAGAAAATGTAATGTACCCTTTTCTAAACATTAAGATACTAAAAGATTTTTCATCATTAAACTTGTTTGATATTTTATTGCCTTACAAGTTAAAATATATTACAGTCACCCAAAAAAATGTAATACTGTTTTTCACATACTTGGAAGGTATTTCCATCACAGTAGTCATACAGTAATACATCAAGTAAAATGTGAATATCCACCAATGTTGTTAATAAAAATTAATAATATAAAGACATAGGTATGTTAATTAACCTAAATAAACAGGATTATTAATGTATTTTTGTGTTTTTGTTTTGTTTTCTTACTCTCTCTAGGTCAGCCCCCACAACAAGATGAAGATATGTCAGGCTATTGCAAGGCAAATGCTCCAGTATGCGCAGGATACTCTGCCGGAAAAGGTGGGAGGACCTTTGGCGGTGGATGAACCTCATCGTGCTCACAAGACTGGGAAGGCCCTCCTAGCAAAAATAGAAGGTGCAATTATCTCTGACCCCCAAGAAGTGGCTTTTCTAGCAGTGACCTATCCTGCATGGATGTGGAGTTGAATGCCATGGACCAGCAACAAAGGGGTAAGTATAGTCACATTAAAGAACACATGTTGTTCGTTACCATTCTTTCACATTTTCAGGTTTCAATATAACATCACAGTTCTAAGGGCCTGATTTAGAGTTTGGCAGATGGGTTACTCTGTCACGCACATATTGTGATGTAAAGCCCCTAAGGTCCGACTCTATTTTATGTAGGCCCTGAATCAAACTTTGGTAATGGAAGTCGTCATTTTCTCAATGTTAGACAGTGGAAGTCACCATCTTTTCAGATTTATGCAGAATCATTGTCATGTCTGCCATTTAACGCAGATGTCCTCTGATCTTATCTTTCTAAGAACTGTGAAAGCATCAAGTCATTCAACTAATTATAGTTCAACACATGATGTGACATTCCCCTGGGTCAAATGTGTACTTTACACCATGTCAAGATTAAATAAGAACACATACAGACATATAACCAAAATAGTGAAGTCTGAATTGATGTCCTTGAAACATTTGGGACGCACACCTTGATGCACATAATCTATGTTAGATATTCCTAAACTTATGTCAGAAATTCCAATCTCTGATAAGATTTTATATATAAGGACTACCACTTGACCAGCTGTCAAGAGAGGCCCTTCGCTCAGATTATTGCACGAGATTCTGCCAGAGACTGTCTCACCTACTGCATGCACACTTCACACTTAACAGATACTACATCTCGCCTGAAGCCGGAAGCCAATAAAGTGGAGTCCCAAAGGAAGACCGCAGTGTGCTTTTGCCCTTCATGGGGAACACTGCATTCACGCCTCTGCTTATAAAGACTTCCTTTGTTGTCAACAAATTTTTATTCTATTATGTGGTTCTTATAAAATGCACAGCTACACAGAGTTCTCGCAGCGCTAGAACAACTCTTCCGCTGGCCAACAAGACTAAGAAATGGAAAGCCAATTTTTCACAGTCTTACGAAAGAACAGTTCATTAGACAGCTGGCGTAATTTCCAGAGGGAGAGAATCCCAGAGCTTGGAGGCCTGTTAAGAAAAAGACCAGCCTCCCCTGCGAGATTCTCTAACTCTGGAGGCCTGCAGCAAATGGGCGGAGGAGGATCTTAATGACCTTCCAGGAATGTACGGGCTAGCCTGTGACCTTAATAGCGTGGGATCTCTCTTATGAAAAGACCTATGCAAAATGCAGAGGGCCTTAAATTAAAATTCCTGCTCCACTGGGAGCCAGTGGTGATCATTCAAAGCCTGCTTGACAGATTGGTGCCTGGGAATATTCATAAGGAGCCGAGCGGTGGCATTCTGAATAGTCTGAAGCCTTTTTTTCAATACAGCCAAGATAGAGCGCATTACCATAGTCGAGGCGAGAGATGACAAGAGCCTGGACAATAAGTCTTCTGGCTACGAAAGGTAACAGATTAAGGACCTTTCTTAGCAGTCTAAGAACAGCGAAGCAGCTTGCTGCTAATTTGTTTTCTTGGTACCCCATAGTAAGACTGGAGTCCAGCCACACACCCAGACTCTTTATCACCTCTTTGGGACTAGGAAGACCTTCCAGGCAGTCAGGCAGGGAAGTTGGGACATTTTTGCTGAAATTATTTCCCAGTACCATGACCTCGGTCTTATCCTCATTGAGCTTCAGTTTGGAATTGTCCATCCATCTTGCCACTTCCAGAAGACAGGGGGCCAAACTAAGGTGGTTAGAGCTGGAAGCAGGGGAGATGGAAATCACCAGCTGGGTGTCATCTGCATAAGTAAACAGAGACAACCCAAAAGACCAGGCAATTTCAGCCAAGGGGAGCACATAAAGGTTGGAACGAGTTGGGCTCAAAGAAGAGCCCTATGGCACCTCCAGCTCAATGAGAGACTCTCAGAGTGCCAGGAATGGTCAAGCACTTGGAAAGTTCTATTCTTTAGGAAGAAGGAGAGCCATTTCAAGGCTCGACCTTCGATTCCCCTATTTGCCAGAATTGGTAGAAGAGAGATCGGCCTGCAATTATTGAGGCAGAGAGGATCAAGTCCTGTTTTTTTTTACTTGTGTCTCCCTCTTGGAATGGTTCCTCCCGTAGAGGAGTGAAATACCTGGGGAAGCACCTGAGCATGCAATTACACCAGTACACATGGTACGCCTTCTTTGGGAGTTCTCCCTGATGTACTTAAACAGGTATAGAATGAGCATGGAGCTGCACCAGCTATGGACTTAGAAAGGAAGTTAATCGGGAATTTTTCCACAGTGCCATCCTAAGCAATAACAAGGGAGAGACTTCAGTTCTGGCTATACATCAGAGACTGGAAGGAATTACGGAAAAATAATCGCGGAAGTTTACGCCTCTGTGGGTAGAGATACCTTAGACACTCGAGCCTTTAAGCCACATTTAAAACCTAAAAATGATACTGGGGGTTCCGTTAAAGCGAAATCTGCAAGGGGAGGGAAGAATAAACTGAAAAATAAAGACAAAAGACGGACTGGATCACTTTTCTTTTCAGGAATCAGACATGCTTGTTTATAACTTAAGAAACCATGAAAGAATTAAGAAACCAGACCGGTATCAGTATTCTGAAAGTCGCTCTTCACGTTCTTTTCAGGACACTAAAAGTAAAAGCACAAAGTGGGGGAGCCGATCCGAGTACCAAAAAAAAGAGGAGTACAGTAGGAGAAGTGAGGCAGGAATCAAGACTGATGTCAGTGTAAAGAGAGGATTGGACTCCAAAACCCCAGTTAAAAAGAAAAAAGTAGCAGGACTCTCTAAGACACATGCAGATCCAGCCGCTAGTTCTTCTGTGAAACAGGACTTGGGCGAGAGCGCTCCTAGACAGGACAACAGAAGTCAATTCAATTCAATTCAATAAGCTTTATTCGATTTCTTACAAGAAAATCATAAAAGCAAATACAATAAAATAATTAATATTTTCCAAATCCGAAGAACTTATGTAATGACATTAGAAGTCACATTAGCATATCAGACGCTTCAGAGGTTGCTGGATGTGCATCCAACTGATGACTTGATACAGATCGAGACTCCAGACCAACATTAAAATCCTCCTGATTTTATGTTGTACATTTTCAACTTTAATTTTCCATTGTTTAACAGATTTGTAACATTTCTTAAATTGTTTCATGTACATATTTCCCACATCATTTTAACATTTAATTTTCCAGCTTATATTAAATAATTATTTCTATTTTATACTATTATTTAATTTATACTTTACAATTTGTAAACCTTTTTTCACAACAATTTCAGACGTTTTACATGTTTAATAATTGATTAAAATGTTATACATTTATTCAACATTTTTACAATATTTCCCATTCATTTCTTTGGGGATATAGAGCACGATAATGAGTTTGACAGTCCGACCTCTGTACCGTCGCAACAGCGGTCCCTAGAAGTCCTCTCTGCCGGCGATCTTGCGCCTGCCATACTACGAGGCATGCAGCCTGAAATGCAGACCGCAGTGACGTTGTGGTTCCCACGTAGGCCACAGTGGTCTGCAATGTTTGCGATGCTTACTCCATCGCCATCAGGGCCCCGGCTTTCTGCCAAGCCTATTACGACAATACAGTTATACTAGCAGTCTCCTTGCAGCGGTTCCCCAACAGTGGTGGACCTCCTTGAATGCTTGTAGCAAAGTACCACAACAGTGCCCATTGGATGGATTAAAAAACTAGATAGCTGATGTCCTTTGGCCAAGTGCTTATGCCTGCAAATCACACTATAAAACACCCCCCATCCTTGACCATGATCCTGTGCTTCTCAATTGCAGCCCACAACACAGCTTCCACTTACCTTATTTTGTAGTAATGTCTCCCCCAAAAAATCCATGTTTTCGAGAGGCTGAGTTGTCAGTCATGGTGGATGAGATAATAAGAGTAGAGCTACAATTGTTTGGAGCCCAATTACAAAATACTCCTCTCAGTAGGAAAATGGAAATGTGGGACAGAATAGTCAACAGAGTAAATGTTGTTGGTACCACTCTGCTTACTCAGCTGGAAATTAGAAAAATGTATAATGACCTCAGGTTAAAGGTGCATTCCCTGGCCTCCAAGCACCTCCTGGAGGCCCAGAGGACTGGCGGTAGTCTTCCCGGCCCTGGGAGGAGAAGGTCTTGGCCATCATGCAATCTGAAGGCCTGACAGGAATATCTGGGAGAGTGCAGTCTGGCAAGTTACACTTCACGAACTGTCACAATACCTCAACAGTGATCTTGCCCATTCTCACTAGTCTGCCCTGTTACAACTAATGTTGGGAGGAGTGAAAACAATTTAGAACATTGGTTAAAGTGCCCAGAGTAACATATATATATATATATATATATATATATATATATATATATATATATATATATATATATATATATATATATTACCTACTGGTGGTCGCCAGTAGGGAGTTATAGTTAGGACCTCGTTTCTATTCAAAAAGCGTTTGTTCTTTTCCCAATAACTTTGGGGCCGGTTGATGAATCGTTTCGGGGTGATTCGACAAGCGGGGGCCGAGAAAAAAGGGGGGTCCCAAAACGCATTTTCCCATTGTTAATTTCCATAGGAAATTTTAGACAAAGCTACAGCCCAAACTGCTGAACCGAATTACACCAAATTTGGCAAAAAGGTAGATCTTGGTTCAGAAAGAGTCCTTTTTTTTAAATGATGTAAGTCCGTTTAGTAGTTCCTGAGAAATTAGAAAAAGAAAAAGTTTAGATATCTGTGGGTGCGGTGAGTTCGCGAACCCTCCCGAGCACGAGCTTCATTCTGATTGGCTGCCAACACTCCAAACCAGGAAGTGTCGGCAGCCATCTTGTGACTCAGTAGAACCGAGTCACAAGAAAACAGTAAAACAAAGATAAAAAACAAGAAAAGGGGGCAGGGTAGAAACCCCCTGACCCCCTAGGCCTGCTCAGGGGGTCCCACAGGACCCCCAGGGCCAAAAAAAGCATTTTTGTTTTTATAATTTCGGCGGAATTTGTGTTGGGGTCGCGAACCCCGCCGAAAATTTTTAAAACATGAAGCGTGGGCTCCCGTGCTTCATTTTAATGAGGCCCCCGGGTGGGCCAGGTCCCTGGGGCATTGCCAAAAAGGACACAGGTGGACTTCATCCTCCGAGCAGCAGTGTGCCAGAAGCCGTGTTTGCAGCGTGGTGTAAAAAGGGGCGTGGCCTCAGAACACCTCTCTGCAACGCAGCTCTGTGGCGCTTACTGGAGGTACCTGGTGGGCTAGTTGGCCCCAAGGGACCCTCAGGATTCAAGTGAAATGTAAAAACAGGCAGGAAAGGTACAGAAAGAGGGAAGATGAGTGCAGAAAGAGACAACAAGGGTGCAGAAAAAAGCAAATGAGGTGCAGAAAGAGGCAACAGACGTGCAGAAAGAGGGAAGATAGCTGCAGAAAAAGGCAAGAAAAGTGCAGAAAGAGACAAAAGAGGTACATAAAGAGACAACAGGGGTGCAGAAAGAAGCAAGACAGGTGCAGAAAGAAGCATGGAAAGTGCAGAATGAAGCAACGGGTGCAGAAAGAGGCAAGAGAAGTGTAGAAAGGAGAAAGTGAGGTGCAGAAAGAACTAATGGAGGTGCAAAAAGAGGCAAGAGAGGTGCAGAAACAGGCAAGACAAGTGCACAAAGAGGCAAGAGAATTGCTGAAAGAAGCAACAGAGGTGTAGGAAGAAGCAAGAAAAGTGCAGAAAGAAGCATGGAAAGTACAGAATGAAGCAACATAGGTGCAGAAAGAGGCAAGAGAAGTGTAGAAAGGAGCAAGTGAGGTGCAGAAAGAGCCAACAGAGGTGCAAAAAGAGGCAATGGAGGTGCAGAAACAGGCAAGAGAAGTGCACAAAGAAGCAAGAGAATAGCTGAATGAAGCAACAGAGGTGTAGAAAGAAGCAAGGCAAGTGAGATGCAAAAACAAGCAGGAAAGGTACAGAAAGAGGGAAGACGAGTGCAGAAAGAAACAACAGTGGTGCAGAAAGAAGCAAATGAGGTGCAGAAACAGGCAACAGACGTGCAGAAAGATGGAAGAGAACTGCAGAAAAAGGCAAGAAAAGTGCAGAAAGAGGCAAAAGAGGTACATAAAGAGACAACAGGGGTGCAGAAAGAAGCAAGACAGGTGCAGAAAGAAGCATGGAAAGTGCAGAATGAAGCAACAGGGGTGCAGAAAGAGGCAAGAGAGGTGCACAAAGAGGCGAGAGAGTTACAGAAAGAGGCAAGTGACATGCAAAAGGAGGCAAGTGAACTGCAGGAAGAGGCAATAGAGGTGCAGAAAGAGGCAAGTGACATGTAAAAACAGGCCGGAAAGGTACAGAAAGAGGGAAGACGAGTGCAGAAAGAGACAACAAGGGTGCAGAAAGAAGCAAATGAGGTGCAGAAAGAGGCAACAGACGTGCAGAAAGAGGGAAGAGAACTGCAGAAAAAGGCAACAAAAGTGCATAAAGAGACAAAAGAGGTACATAAAGAGACAACAGGGGTGCAGAAAGAAGCAAGACAGGTGCAGAAAGAAGCATGGAAAGTGCAGAATGAAGCAACAGGGGTGCAGAAAGAGGCAAGAGAAGTGTAGAAAGGAGCAAGTGAGGTGCAGAAAGAGCTAACGGAGGTGCAAAAAGAGGCAAGAGAGGTGCAGAAACAGGCAAGACAAGTGCACAAAGAGGCAAGAGAATTGCTGAAAGAAGCAACAGAGGTGTAGAAAGAAGCAAGAAAAGTGCAGATAGAGGTAAGTGAGATGCAAAAACAGGCAGGAAAGGTACAGAAAGAGGGAAGACGAGTGCAGAAAGAGACAACAGGGGTCCAGAAAGAAACAAATGAGATGCAGAAAGAGGCAACGGACGTGCAGAAATATGGAAGTGAACTGCAGAAAAAGGCAAGAAAAGTGCAGAAAGAGGCAAAAGAGGTACATAAAGAGACAACAGGGGTGCAGAAAAAAGCAAGACAGGTGCAGAAAGAAGCATGGAAAGTGCAGAATGAAGCAACAGGGATGCAGAAAGAGGCAAGAGAGGTGCACAAAGAGGAGAGAGAGTTACAGAAAGAGCCAAGTGAAGTGCAGAAGGAGGCAAGAGAACTGCAGAGAGAGGCAATAGAGGTGCAGAAAGAGGCAAGTGAGATACAAAAACAGGCAGGAAAGGTACAGAAAGAGGGAAGACGAGTGCAGAAAGTGACAACAGTGGTGCAGAAAGAAGCAAATGAGGTGCAGAAAGAGGCAACAAACGTGCAGAAAGAGGGAAGAGAGGTGCAGAAAAAGGCAAGAAAAGTGCAGAAACAGGCAAAAGAGGTACATAAAGAGACACCAGGAGTGCAGAAAGAAGCAAGACAGGTGCAGAAAGAAGCATGGAAAGTGCAGGATGACGCAACATGGGTGCAGAAAGAGGCCAGAGAAGTGTAGAAAGGAGCAAGTGAGGTGCAGAAAGAGCCAACAGAGGTGTAAAAAGAGGCAAGGGAGGTGCAGAAACAGGCAAGAGAAGTGCACAAAGAGGCAAGAGAATAGCTGAATGAAGCAACAGAGGTGTAGAAAGAAGCAAGGCAAGTGAGATGCAAAAACAGGCAGGAAAGGTACAGAAAGAGGGAAGACGAGTGCAGAAAGAGACAACAGGGGTGCAGAAAGAAGCAAATGAGGTGCAGAAAGAGGCAACAGACGTGCAGGAAGATGGAAGAGAACTGCCGAAAAAGGCAAGAAATGACCGAAAGAGGCAAAAGAGGTACATAAAGAGACAACAGGGGTGCAGAAAGAAGCAAGACAGGTGCAGAAAGAAGCATGGAAAGTGCAGAATGAAGCAACAGGGGTGCAGAAAGAGGCAAGAGAGGTGCACAAAGAGGCGAGAGAGTTACAGAAAGAGGCAAGTGACATGCAGAAGGAGGCAAGAGAACTGCAGAAAGAGGCAATAGAGGTGCAGAAAGAGGCAAGTGAGATGTAAAAACATGCAGGAAAGGTACAGAAAGAGGGAAGATGAGTGCAGAAAGAGACAACAAGGGTGCAGAAAGAAGCAAATGATGTGCAGAAAGAGGCAACAGACGTGCAGAAAGAGGGAAGAGAACTGCAGAAAAAGGCAAGAAAAGTGCAGAAAGAGACAAAAGAGGGACATAAAGAGACAACAGGGGTGCAGAAAGAAGCAAGACAGGTGCAGAAAGAAGCATGGAAAGTGCAGAATGAAGCAACAGGGGTACAGAAAGAGGCAAGAGAAGTGTAGAAAGAGCAAGTGAGGTGCAGAAAGAGACAACAGAGGTCCAAAAAGAGGCAAGAGAGGTGCAGAAACAGGCAAGAGAAGTGCACAAAGAGGCAAGAGAATAGCTGAATGAAGCAACAGAGGTGTAGAAAGAAGCAAGAAATGTGCAGAAAGAGGCAAGTGAGATGCAAAAACAGGCAGGAAAGGTACAGAAAGAGGAAAGGCGAGTGCAAAAAGAGACAACAGGGGTGCAGAAAGAAGCAAATGAGGTGCAGAAAGAGGCAACAGACGTGCAGAAAGAGGGAAGAGAGGTGCTGAAAAAGGCAAGAAAAGTGCAGAAAGAGGCAAAAGAGGTATCTAAAGAGACAACAGGGGTGCAGAAAGAAGCAAGACAGGTGCAGAAAGAAGCATGGAAAGTGCAGAATGAAGACACAGGGATGCAGAAAGAGGCAAGAGAGGTGCACAAAGAGGCGAGAGAGTTACAGGATGAGGCAAGTGAAGTCCAGAAGGAGGCAAGAGAACTGCAGAAAGAGGCAATAGAGGTGCAGAAAGAGGCAAGTGAGATGCAAAAACAGGCAGGAAAGGTACAGAAAGAGGGAATACGAGTGCAGAGAGAGACAACAGGGGTGCAGAAAGAAGCAAATGAGGTGCAGAAAGAGGCAACAGACGTGCAGAAAGAGGGAACAGAGGTGCAGAAAAAGGCAAGAAAAGTGCAGAAAGAGGCAAAAGAGGTACATAAAGAGATACCAGGGGTGCAGAAAGAAGCAAGATAGGTGCAGAGAGAAGCATGGAAAGTGCAGAATGAAGCAACAGGGGTGCAGAAAGAGGCAAGAGAAGTGTAGAAAGGAGCAAGTGAGGTGCAGAAAGAGCCAACAGAGGAGCAAAAAGAGGCAAGAGAGGTGCAGAAACAGGCAAGAGAAGTGCACAAAGAGGCAAGAGAATTGCTGAAAGAAGCAACAGTGGTGTAGAAAGAAGCAAGAAAAGTGCAGAAAGAGGCAAGTGAGATGCAAAAACAGGCAGGAAAGGTATAGAAAGAGGGAAGACAAGTGCAGAGAGAGACAACAGGTGTGCAGAAAGAAGCAAATGAGGTGCACAAAGAGGCTACAGACGTGCAGAAAGAGGGAAGAGAGGTGCAGAAAAAGGCAAGAAAAGTGCAGAAACAGGCAAAAGAGGTACATTAAGAGACACCAGGGGTGCAGAAAGAAGCAAGACAGGTGCAGAAAGAAGCATGGAAAGTGCAGAATGAAGCTACATGGGTGCAGAAAGAGGCAAGAGAAGTGTAGAAAGGAGCAAGTGAGGTGCAGAAAGAGCCAACAGAGGTGCAAAAAGAGGCAAGAGAGGTGCAGAAACAGGCAAGACAAGTGCACAAAGAGGCAAGAGAATTGCTGAAAGAAACAACAGAGGTGTAGAAAGAAGCAAGAAAAGTGCAGAAAGAGGCAAGTGAGATGCAAAAACAGGCAGGAAAGGCACAGAAAGAGGGAAGGCGAGTGCAGAAAGAGACAACAGGGGTGCAGAAAGAAGCAATGAGGTGCAGAAACAGGCAACAGACGTGCAGAAAGAGGGAAGAGAGGTGCAGAAAAAGGCAAGAAAAGTGCAGAAAGAGGCAAAAGAGGTACATAAAGAGACAACAGGGGTGCAGAAAGAAGCAAGACAGGTACAGAAAGAAGCATGGATAGTGCAGAATGAAACAAAAAGGGATGCAGAAAGAGGCAAGAGAGGTGCACAAAGAGGCGAGAGAGTTACAGAACGAGGCAAGTGAAGTGCAGAAGGAGGCAAGAGAACTGCAGAAAGAGGCAATAGAGGTGCAGAAAGAGGCAAGTGAGATGCAAAAACAGACAGGAAAGGTACAGAAAGAGGGAATACGAGTGCAGAGAGAGACAACAGGGGTGCAGAAAGAAGCAAATGAGGTGCAGAAAGAGGGAACAGAGGTGCAGAAAAAGGCAAGAAAAGTGCAGACAGAGGCAAAAGAGGTACATAAAGAGACACCAGGGGTGCAGAAAGAAGCAAGACAGGTGCAGAAAGAAGCATGGAAAGTGCAGAATGAAGCAACAGGGGTGCAGAAAGAGGCAAGAGAAGTGTAGATAGGAGCAAGTGAGTTGCAGAAAGAGCCAACAGAGGTGCAGAAAGAGGCAAGAGGTGCAGAAACAGCAAGAGAAGTGCACAAAGAGGCAAGAGAATTGCTGAAAGAAGCAACAGAGGTGTAGAAAGAAGCAAGAAAAGTGCAGAATTAGGCAAGTGAGATGCAAAAACAGGCAGGAAAGGTACAGAAAGAGGGAAGACGAGTGCAGAGAGAGAGAACAGGGGTGCAGAAAGAAGCAAATGAGGTGCAGAAAGAGGCAACAGACATGCAGAAAGAGGTAAGAGAGGTGCAGAAAAAGGCAAGAAAAGTGCAGAAAGAGGCAAAAGAGGTACATAAAGAGACACCAGGGGTTCAGAAAGAAGCAAGACAGGTGCAGAGAGAAGCATGGAAAGTGCAGAATGAATCAACAGGTTTGCAGAAAGAGGCAAGAGAAGTGTAGAAAGGAGCAAGTGAGGTGCAGAAAGAGCCAACAGAGGTGCAAAAAGAGGCAAGAGAGGTGCAGAAAGTGGCAAGAGAATTGCACAAAGAGGCAAGAGAATTGCTGAAAGAAGCAACAGAGGTGTAGAAAGAAGCAAGAAAAGTGCAGAAAGAGGCAAGTGAGATGCAAAAACAGGCAGGAAAGGTACAGAAAGAGGGAAGACGAGTGCAGAAAGAGACAAGTGAGATGTAAAAACAGGCAGGAAAGGTACAGAAAAAGGTACACTTGTTATATCAGGCCCCCTCCCTGCACCACTGTGCAAACGCGCCCTGGCGCGTTGTAAGTTGGGGGATTAAGTCCCCTTGAATCCTGAGGGTCCCTGGGGGCCAACTAGCCCACCAGGTACCTCCAGTAAGCGCCACAGAGCTGCGTTGCAGAGAGGTGTTCTGAGGCCATGCCCCTTTTTACACCATGCTGCAAACGCGGCTTCTGGTGCACTGCTGCTCGGAGGATGAATTCCACTTGTGTCCTGAGGTCCTCATCGCCCCACCAGCAGTGAACCAGAAGCTGCGTTTGCAGAGTGGTGTAGAAAGGGGCGTGGCCTCGGACCACCTCTCTTCAACGTAGCTCTGTGGCGCTTACTGGAGGTACTTGGTGGGCTAGTTGGCCCCCAGGGACCCTCATGATTGAAGGGGACTTAATCCCCCAATTTACAACGCGCCAGGGGGCGCGTTTGCACACTTGTTGTTTCAGGCCCCGCCCCCTCGCAGCACCACTGTGCAAACGCGCCCCCTGATGCGTTGTAAGTTGGGGGATTAAGTCCCCTTCAATCCTAAGGGTCCCTGGGGGCCAACTAGCCCACCAGGTACCTCCAGTAACCGCCACTGAGCTGCGCTGCAGAGAGGTGTAAAAAGGGGCGTGGCCTCGGACCACCTCTCTGCAACGCAGCTCTGTGCCGGCTTTTGTTTTATTTTTGTTAAATCTTTTTAGATGGGAGGGGGGCTGCGTGGCCCCTCTTCCCTTGGCCACTTTTGGCCTCGGGGACCCCATCCCCCGGGGCCTGGCAGCCTTCTTTTTTTTTATTGAAATTTTTAGAGGGGGGCCACGTGGCCCCCCTCCAGAGGCCAATTATGGCCCCGGGGACCCCATCCCCCGGCGCCTGGCCAACCTTCTTTTTTATTTTTTTATTTTTTTGAAGGGGGGCCACGTGGCCCCCCTCCTTAGGCCACTTCAGGCCCCGGGGACCCCATCCCCCGGGGCCTGGCCTCTCTGTTGGGGACCCCCAATGCCCCCACGGTCCCGCTGACTCCCCGCGTCCTGCGGGAGCCGGCATTGCTTTTGCACAAGGGAGCTGCTGACATGCAGCTCCCCTTGTGCAAAAGCAATCTGCTTTGCTTCATTGAAGTGAGAGCAGGTTTCCCTGCTCTCGCTTCAATGAAGCAAAGCAGAGTTTGCAATGACAGGGCGGGAGCCGCACGGCTCCCGCACTGTCATTGCAAACAGCAATGTCCTGGGGGTGGGCACCCCGGGACATTGCAGGAGCCGGCCCTGGGGGGTGGCGGTCCCCAGGGCCATCAAGGGCTCCAGGAGGGGGGCCGCGCGGCCCCGCTCCCAACGTTTGCAAAGCCCCGGGGAGGTGGTGGTCCCAGGGGCACGGGGGTCCGTAATGGACCCCTGTATTTAAATACAAAGTGCCCCCGGGAGGTGGTGGTCCCTGGGGCAGTGTGGGGGGGCTTGAGCCCCCCCACACTAATGAATTATGACAGCCCCGAGGAGGTGACGGTCCCCGGGGCTGAGGCCCCCCACCCTTTTTTAAATTAAGCCCCGGGGAGGAGGTGGTCCCCGGGGCTTGGGGGGGCCCGCGAGGCCCCCGCTCTATAATCAATAAAGCCCCGGGGAGTTGGTGGTCCCCGGGGCTGCGGGGGCCCCCGTGGGCCCCCCCTACATAAATAAATTGGCCCCGGGACTTGGCCCACCCAGGGGCTTTGAAAACGAAGTGCGGGAGACCGCACTTCATTTTTTTAAATTTTCGGACGGATTAGCGCACCGGCCAAATTTTTAAAAAAAAAATGCTTTTTTTGGGCATGGGGGTCCCTGTGGGACCCCCTGAGCAGGCCTGAGGGGTCAGGGTGTTTTTACCCTGCCCCCTTTTCTTGTTTTTTTATCTTTCTCTTACCTTTTTATGTCTCGCCTACGCAGCGCGCATGCGCTGCTTAGGAAAGACCTCTTGGAATCAATTCAGTTTTTGCCCTAAAAACGTGCACGCGTTGCATTGCTTTCAATGGCAACGCGTGCACGTTTGGCGATTCCCTTGCGGGAGCGAGCGGCGCCATCTGGTACCAATTATCGCGCTCGCTCCCGCAAGGGAAACGCTGCGCCTCCCTGCTCTCGGCCGCACTCCCCCACCCCTCCCCTCCCACTTGTGAGCGCGAGCACTTGTTATCCTTCTCTTATTTACTCTGATCTGCATTCTGAGCTGTTTATTGGCCACTTTTGATCAAATCATCAGCCAAACGTAACAAGTCTCAAACCTAATCCAACGTTCTGTTTTCTTTCAGGATTTGGGCACTCCTATAGGGTAACCCCAAGTTTTTGTTTTAAAGAGAGCAGTGGTATAGGAGAGCCCTTAATTCCCTCCGAGAGCAGTGGAAGTTGCAGTTGTAATAAGTGCCTACACATCAGAAGATGGGTTAACAGGGAGCTCTGTGAGGAGGGGGTTTGCGCTCTGCCAGCTCATCTGACAGCAGCGGAGGGGAAGAAAAGCTGCACTTTGTCTTCTAACTTTAGCAACACTATAAAGCACATACATCTCTAGCGATAAAATGTTATGCTGCCAAGAACTGGGGCTGTTCAGTGCCAGCATGGGCACGATGTCCTCCCACGAGAAGCTGACATCATTCTACACTTAATGCCAGAAAAAATTAGAGCTTTGTACTCAGAAGTGTCTGAATAGCTATTGATGGTCATTTGAAGGCCACTTCGTCTGCAGGTTTTAACGTCATACAAGTAGATACGCATTTGTTACATTAATCTGTAACTGTGGTTAGCCTAATGGAAAGTGCTCCTACCTTTTCAGAATGGCATATTAATGCTCGGAGAGCTAAAGTGATTTGACCAGAATTTAGCATCTTGTTAAAGTGGTTAAATAAGCATCAGAAGGTGGTCTCCTGGCTTCTCTGTCAACAACTCACCCACCACATCTCATCTCCTCCTCTGAGAGCTGTTGTATGATTAACACATGCAGTTTGAGTCTACCAGCATTGATAGTTTTGTGGCATTCAACTGATTTGTGCAAAAAAAAATTGATCATTGTGATCTACCTTTTGTGGCACAGCCAGTACCTTTTAAACTTGTGCAGTTTTACTTGGAGTACACACTCATCAGTGAACAGACTCAATCTATCCTGAGATCTTTACAGTGTTTCTGATGGTTTTTCCGATAGGAAATTGCTTTTTCCAACCTGCCTGATGTGTTTGTGAATCGTTGCAAATAGCAACTGCTCACACTTCAATATATAACTTTGTGGCTGGAGGTGAAACACCTAATCTAGGGGCACAAGTCGGGGTACACGCGGGTGGACGGCGTCCACCCACTATTTGCACAGGGTGAATGCCGTCCACCCTGCCAAGATATTGAACCCCACTGAATAATGTGCTGAACTCGTCCCGGTGTAATTTTCAAACACCGGGACACATTTAGCAGCTCCCTGAACGTTGTCTGCTTTCAAGAAGCAACAACGTGCAGGTGGGGACGGGATGGGGCTTTCTTGTTTCAGACTCCTGCTGGGCCCATAACAAAGACCGAATTTGAGGGGTCATCGGGCCTCCTTTTGTTGAGTTTTCTGGCTGGGAGCAGTCAGGGGCCTCACACCTAGAAGCAAATGCAGCAGAGGGGGGGGAAAAGGCTCACACCTTGTTAGCACTTCACACATACTTAAGAGGCAGCTTTTCACTTTGTTCAGGCTCTGTTTATGAGCTATGCTTGCACTGTAACAATGTCAGATGTGTTGATCTTTCCCACTATTACACAAAATAAATTTAATTTATATAGCGCTTACTACCCCTGAGGGGCGTTGATATAATTTATGTGCCACTATTTTTCTTGTATAGCGCTACTCATCCCAATGCAGGGTGTCAGAGCGCTTTACATCACATGTACATATTACATATACAATAAATCATATGCATTTGTAAATCATTGTACAGGATGTGTTACACAAAACAGTGGGGTATTACAAGGTGTAGAAGTCACATATCATCTTCCATAGCTCACTGTGCTGTATTAGAAGGTTTACAATGCAACTGCAAGTAACATCAGGATCTCTGTGTTCAAAGAAGTAACCCACTTACCTATCTACATAAAATAAAATCTGTAATTTGCATGTTACATGATGTGCTTTGCTTTAACCCTCTATGCTTCTTTGAGTCAAAACTGAGGCTAGACAAAACACAGATCTTTCCAGCAAGTGCATTAACCTCCAGAGTTATCTTACAAATATTATTCACTCGGATTTACTGTGAACACACAGATCTAAGCAGCAGGTGCCTTGACCCCATAATATATTTTAAAATACAGTCTTTGCAACCAATTAATCAGAACAGTTTTACTGTCCATTTTCTTCTTGTTGCCACTTTCTTTGTGGCAGAGCTAAAATAACAAGCATTTGCAATGCAATAGGTCTCGCATTTGCAAGAGTTTATGCTATTAGCTTTGTGAGTGATAATGTCTTTTACCTATGTGTTTTGGTTTGGAGTGTAGTGGATGTATGTGGTGTGGAGTAGAATTATGTGGGTTCTATTGGAATTGTTAGTTGTGGTATGATGTGTAAATCTGTGGTGTGTATTGGAGGTATATGGTGTGTTGTGGAATTGTGTTGTGTATTTGAAATATGTGGTTTGGTGTGGAATTATGTGGTGTGTGTTGGAAATGTGTAGAGATGAATTGTGTGGTGTTGAGCGAAATTATGCTTATTGTAATTTTGTGTTATGGTTTGGAGTGTGTTTATGTGGATTGCAGGTATGTGGTATAGAGTGCATTTATGTGAGGTGTATTTATGTTGTATTGAGTAGAGTGTAATTATGTGTAGTGTGATTATGTGGCTCTGAGTGGTATGTGGAGTGTAATTATGTTGTGTGCTGCAGAATTGTGTGGTGTGTGGAATCATGTGGCATAGTTTGTAGTGGTATTATGCGGCATGGTGTGGAGTAGTATTATTTGGTGAGGAATTATGTGGCATGTTGTGAAGTTGAATTTTTTTGTGGAGTGTAATTATGTGTTTTGGAACTGAGTGGATATATGTGTAGTGTAAATATATCAGATAGGTGCTGAAAAAAAGGCAAGACACTTCACTTGTGTGACGCAAAAATGATAAATACACACAGAAATAAGATTTCTGCGCATTATCGTTTGTACCTAGGTTTATCAGTAAAGGTGCATGACTGATGCTAATCTAATGGCCATTTCAGTTGAAAATATGCTCTGTAAAAAGCAGCACCCTAGCACACCATGTTTAGTCATATATTTGGGACAATGAGCTGCACAGTGCACCACTGGACACACACTACTCGTGACACCATTCTTGTGCCGAAGGGCGTGGCTCATTTGCTACACTTTGCATAACACTTGGATTTTTACAGCCCCTACACTTCAATGCAGGGCTCTGAGAGTGCTTGTTGGACTGGAGCTGTCAGTTCTCATTCACAAAATTAAGTTGAATTGAGGTTTTCAACCCTCAAATGGGTTATTTGAAAAGTACAGAGATGTCTCCACAGAAAGTAATTCTAAGTCAAAAGACATTTAATTCAGTCAGTTGCAGTTTGAACACCATCAGGCTACTTTATTGGCAAATAAATGAATGAATAATTAAATAAAAACAATAAATACATCTCCATCAGCTTTACAGGTCTTGGGCAATAATTTTAGTTCAATCTAATAATTTAAGTTACAGGTCCTGCATGTATGATGACATTGGCATAGCCAATAGGTCTCGCCTTTGGGACCTTATAAGTGTTTAGCCATGCAACAGTTGATGTTGTTGCACTAAGGATATTGTGCTGCATAACTAAATACTTATAAGGTCCCAAAAGCGAGACCTATTGGCTATGCCAATGCTTGTTCTTTCTCCCTCGTCCGAGGCACAAAGATGGCTGCCAACACTTCCTGGTTTAAAGTGTTGGCAGCCAATCAGAGGCAAGCTCGTGCTCGGGAGGAGATGTGTGGTTAGGCTCCACCCAGATATCGAAAGTTATCTTTTTTTTAATTTCTCAGGAACTACTGAACGGATTTACACCATTTAACAAAAAGGGCTCTTTCTGAACCAAGACCTACCTTTTTGCCAAATTTGGTGGCATTCCTTTCAGCAGTTCGGGCTGTAGCTTTGTCTAAAGTTTCCTAAGGAAATTAACATGGGGAAAACGTGTTTTGGGACCCCCCTTTTTTCTCGCCCCCCACTTGACGAATCACCCCGAAACTTTCAAGACAGGAGCTGACCGGAGCGGGCCACTAGTTTTGAAAATTTGGCGAAGATTCGTTAACCGGCGCCAAAGTTATTGGGAAAACAAAAAACGCTTTTTGAATAGAAACGAGGTCCTAACTATAACTACCTACTGGCGACCGCCAGTAGGTAATATATATATATACACAGTATGCCAAAAGTAATGTGACAAAACACAACTGCTTCAGTAAGCATTACACGTTTCACATGATCATTTTCTACTGATCAACATACATCAATAATCCCCATAGTGGCCTTCACATGTGTCTGTAACATTTATGTGCACATCATCCATTCAGAAATTTACATTTTGCGCAATGATGACGATTTCATTAAATTTAAGGTAAAAAACCATCAACCATGGCGTTTAGTGTATGCACAAATTTTGCCTTTATGCACAGTAATGCACTACACAGATGATTTGTGTACTGAAATTTACATGGGAATGGAGTATTTCAAATGTAAGCAGGTGAGCCATCATTTGTAAAGGTGGTGACACACTTAACAGTCACAAATACTGTAGTTCCAACCGCTAAAATGGCGGATGCCTGACCTCGCATGTAGGACATTTTGAACTGCCACCTCCAGTTGAAGTCGACAGCGTGGTGGGCGGTTTCATCCACAGTGGACACAGCCATAGGCTAATGTTGTTTGTATGGTCGTGGCCCAATGGCTGTGTGTGGCAACGCTGATGACCGCATAACTCACTTGCCTCCTGACTAACCCTGGGCAAAGCACTACGCTACGCTCACGTAGTTTGCGAAGTTTGCACTACTTCGCACAACGCGAATTGCACGTAGCACAGTGCAAACACGCGTAGCGTAGCGTAGTGCAGTGGTCATTTTTTGCTTGCTCGCGGTCCTCAACGTCAAGTTGGCGACCGCGAGCAAGCAAAATGACATCCCGGCGAGACTTTTCTCGTTCGCGATCAGCAACATCAAGTTGCCGATCGCGAGCGTGGAAAATAAACCTCCCGGCGAGATTCTCAACGCGGGGAGGTCAGGTTTCTCATTGCGAGTGGTCGCGTATGCTCGCGACCGCTCGCGATGAGAAACTACCAGTCCGCGTTGAGAAAGCTGCCGCTCGAGTAAAATCTACTCGAGCGGCAGTAAAAGACAGCTCGCACTGTGCAAGATGCCGTTTTCAATGATTGCACAGTGCGGACAAGCATCCGGCACTGTGCAATCATTGCGAACAGTGCACTACGCAGTTCAGCGTGAGTGCTACGCGTAGCTCGCGTAGTGCGAACTGCACTTTGCGTAGCTTCGCGTAGCGCTACTTCGCGAACTACGCCCAGGCTTACTCCTGACACTGCTTCTATCAACACCTCCTCCATTTTAGCTGCTATATGCCACCTCTGGGAGCAATCATGCCAGACCAAGCAGGTGAGAGGGCCTCTGCCTTCTCTCCAGAGGAGCTGGAGAAACTTGTAGAAGAGGTCCTTCTCCTATATAGCCAGCTCTATTGCTCATCAGAGGAGCAGGTAAATAACACACATGCATATTTTGCTCTGTTCAACTCCATCCTTTCCATTCCCGCAGGCTACATTGTGCCTCTGAGTCCAAGAGTGAATTATGATTACTGTTGTTAATATGTTTTGATGCCTACATAGGACAATCATGTAATGACTTGTGTGCCTACTGTACCTTGTGTACTTAACATCATCATTGTGATATGTGTTGTGTGCTGAGCCCTATGTTCTACTTGTGGTGCCTTCACATATCTATGCATGTATATTTTTAATGGTACCTATGACTGATTTGCTAATCAGATCATGGTAAACATGCATCCAAATATATAGGGTTTATTGCATGACCTGTGTATGTATCCTGTAAGAAGCAGATGGGGATGATGCTAGTGATGTGAACTGTCCTACAATTCACTCAGCCCAGTTCAGGGCTAGCCAAACTGTTGCCTGGGAGCTGACTTTATCTCAGAGACCCCTTCTGAGTGCCACACTACCTTAAGGTGACTTATTGGATGGCCACAAGATGTGCATTTATGTTTTGAAGTGTTTGAAATGTGAGGTTCATGTGGGATCACTATGCCAACCTGCAGAGAGCAATGCCTGACAATGAGTTGTGCCCAGTCTGGGCAATGGTCCAGGCTTGGCCAGAATTACTGTGGCAATACAAATGATGCACAGAGTAATGTCCATGTAGACCTGCAGATCCTTGTATGTTCCCAAAAGGAGTTTTCTGAACCACTACTAGATTGGTTTTACATGGACTACATTAGGAATGGTGACTGAGGTAACCCCCTGACCTGATACTTCTCTCAATCGACCCACATTTTCCATGTGTGTTATTTACTTGTGACAGGCCCCTTACTCCCACAAGTCTGGTGTCACTTGTTCATAAGTAATACTTGCATAGGATAGGCCTATTGCACAGGTGACACATTAACAGTGCAGAGAGTTGGTTACTTCCGAATAGTTTTTGATATGTGAATCACCAGCTTTGTTACAATAAACCAATCTAACAAGACATACTCTGGTAGGTTGAATGTCATCCCTGTAGCAGTGCCACATATGGAAAAAGGTGTGTCCTGTGATGGCAGTACATACCACACAAATACAATCAGACGTAGTATGATATCTCATTAAGTGCTGCACATGTCCACAAATCCCCGGAGAGGTGCTCTCAACGACAAACATGTCAGCCCTTCCTTTATGACATAAGTCTTAGGATGTAGTCTACACGACTAACCTGTATGGACTTTATACATCAAGTCAATGGGCCTGGTTGTAAAGGTGTCTGTACAATCATGATAAAGTAGTTTACCCATCAGAAGCTCACAAAGGTGTGTTGTGTTTCATAGTATCTCACATTACAGTTAATGTAGGATGACCCTGTCCTGCATGATGTTAGTGGGCTGTCTTAGTCAGTAGGTCATGACCAGGCTTGATGTTAGTCAGCAGATAACTACAAAAATGTGTATTCATGTCTTTGTAGTGTTTAACATGTGAGACTGACACATGTAGTGTGTTAACTATTGATTAATGCTTGTGGTAGGTGTATACAAAATGTGTGTCAACCAAACAGATATCCTAAGACTTGCAGTTATAATCTGTGTATTCATCTATTGTATCCATGAAGGTCAACGCCCATCAGAAGCAGTCCATTTGGAAAACCTTCACCGGGAAACTGTTTGTATAGGTCTGGTAGTAGGTGCATGCTGATGTGCTATGCCTATTGTCTTTTTACCAGGATCACAGCTGAGTCCAGTCCACTCTGAATTTCCTGTCTTGAGGACACAAGTGGCTGAGTGAAGTAAAGATTCTGCACATGTTGTTTGATGTTGTAGGTGGCAATTGTACCAAACAGGCCACTTGTCTTCCTTATGTAAGGAGTGATGTTCCCTAACTACTGTTGACATTGTTGTCCTGTGTGACTACAGCACTGGGTCCAAGGTCAGATCATATTAACCGCTTCAAATGGATCAGCAATCAGGAATTAAACAAACTGTAGACACACATCACTAACTATACAATAACATCTAATTTAATTTTTTTGTATATCTTTATTTGCATTTTGACAAACATACAGGTAACAGAAAATTATGAAAGCAGAAAAAATACATATATATAAAGTAGGGTACAAATGACCAATGCGAGTGCCACAGAGATTTCAGCGTCTGTTGTTAGGGCAATAGTGAACCATGACCAGTATTAGTTCTGTGCAGCTGGTAAAGAACAACAGTATAAAATAACATCTAATATTAAGAAAAGTAATGGCAGGATTAATGTCTTCCAAAGTATGAGGCTTTTCAATCAATGGAATAAAATATATAATGAAAACAAAGGCCAATGGCCAGTCTATTTATTTACTCTGTGCCATAGCGATGTGCTAGGGTGGATTGGGATGTGGAAGGGATGGGTTGGGGTTTGGGAGAGGATTTATTTTTTTTACTTTGGGAGGGGATTGCATGTCACGGGAAAGGGCAAGGGCAAGGGCAAACAAGACATCTTCACGGGGGAAATGGGTAGGATGTTCGGAAGGGAGTTGGGCTTGGGTGGGAGAGGGAGTAGAAGTGAGGTGTGTGTGCTGCATCTCCTGTGTGTTCTATAGGTGTCTGTTGTGTGGGTGACTGTGAGTGTTAGATATTTGGCTATCCACACATGGAGGCTGTTAAATTGGCATACCTTTGTTGACATTTGTATGGGCATGTGTCCATGTGAGAAGCTGGCCTGCTTTATGATGCACACTTATGCAAGTGGGCAGCCTGCACCAGTCCTGACAACCCTTATGGTGATGTTATTGATCTTATAGAACCTTAGAAGCTCTCCAAGTGGTAGCTGTGGAGAGCAGCCTTCAGACTTAGTCCAGAAGGAGTGTAAAGCAGCTTGTTTTACCAGAACATAATCCTATAGGTGTTGATTAAGTGAAAAAGAACCACACAGTGTATTTATAAAAATATGTATTTATTATAAGACACTCACTAACACATACAGATATCTCCTGGCCGGAGATATACACAATGCACACAATACTTTACGATAGAAACAGGTAAGTAGCACAGAATACACAGTGGTCACCCAGGGGTGACCAAACCATATACTAAAATAGTGGTATGCGAACCACGACTCGAGTCAAGACTATACCCAGAAGACGTAGAAGTGCCGGGGACCCAAGGAACCACCCAAGGTAAGTAACCAGGAGCCACATGGAGGCCGTGTGCAGAGTGGGAACACAACCGCGGGATCAATGCATATCAATTGGTAAGATGCGGTTGCAATTTTAAAGGCAAAGGTCCCTTCCCAGTGAACCCTGAAGAAACCCCTTGTAAGACAGAAGGTTGGAGAGCCAACCCACCCGTGGGTACCTTAGGAACCAGGATACCTGCACCAGGGAAGCTGGGTTCATAGGTGTGAAGTGGCATCGGAAACCGCAGTCGAACCCAATGGAGGACTTAAGGAAGATACCGCTGCTGGGGAAGGTAAAAGTGTCCGGTGGAACCCAAAGGTGGATTTAAGATGTGAAGAACCTGAAAGGAGAGGGGACTGTCTATGCCACTCAGGAGTGACCAGGAGGCATGGAAGACGAATGCGCACCGATGTCGGGTCTTGCAGGAGAGCTGACGGTGACCTTGAAACTGCAGCTGTGTGGACCAGGCGATGCTGTAGAAGACCAGGAGCCATGCACGAGCTGTCCCACGTCGGATGTCAAGAGTTGAGGGGTCGGTGTCCAGTGGGTGCACCAACAAGCCTTGGAAACTGCAACCAACAAAGGAATAGAAGAAGGTGCAATGTCGGGACCAACAAGGACCAGGAGACTCACCACAAGCAGGGGAGTCAGGGCAGGTCCCAAGCAATCAGGGAAGTCCAAAAGAATAAAAAGGTGATCCTCAACAGGACCCACAGGCCGGAGACACTGGAGTCACAGAGGACCTCAAGCAGCTCACCAAAGATGCAAGGCCACGATGCAAGGAATGTGGTGAGGAAAAGATCTTGGTCAATGGAGATGCTTGAGGTTGGAGCTACTTGGAGCCCAAAGATCTTAATGGAAGGAAGCCAACAAGCCTTTGCAATGACAAGTCAATGCTGTGCACAGGGGTTCGGTTCCTGCGACTCCGACGAGGGATACTAGCCTCAAACTTGGTTAGAGGGCAGGGCAGGCCTTGAAGGATGTGAAGAACTCCTACCTGTGTTGCTGAGCCTTTCCGAGTCCGTGGGAGCCCAGGATCAGCAGACCGGTCAGCTTAGTTGTGGTGCCTGCAGATGCAGGGAAGTGACTCCTTCACTTCAAGGGAGATTCCTTCAGGTGTCTTGGATGCCCACAGGCCTTGGAAGGTTTCTGTATGGAGCACAGGCATGGATGTTGCAACAGACGAGAAGGGTGAAGAGATCAGGAGCAGCAGAAGTCTTCCTGGTTGCAGCATTGATGCCCAGAGTGAAGTCAAGCGAAGTCCAGAGTGCTCAGACGGTCGAAGTTGAAGTGGTGTCTGAATTAAATCCTATCCCACGACAAATCTAGGGACCCACCCTCAGGTAAGCCCCTAAATACCCTAAGGAAAGGGTTGGGACGATTCAGGGGTCCCTCCCTAAGGAGGGGCTGGACAAGGGGTTGATACTCCCCTGTCCTTTGTCCAGTTTCGTGCCAGAGCAGGAGCCAATGGCTCTCTGAACTGGTTTGAACTGGGCTATGCATGGAGGGCACCAAATGTGCCCTGCACGCAGACTATGTGGCGCTGGCAAGCGCTCCCACCCGGCCCCAATACACTAAACCCTGTCTGGGAGGTGGTCACAGGACAGAATGCCTATTGTTCTGCCTTCCCCTGCTCGAGCTTGGCTCAGCAGCAGGAGGGCAGAATAGTGCCTCTAGTCGGCAGCAGCCATGTTGTGCCGTCCGGGTCTAGAAGACTGGTACCAGGAGCACTGAGGACCTAATGGAGGGACTTTACAGTGCTTGAATTGTACCTCCCACACCGTTTACGGTGTGGAGGTATGATTCCAATATGTTTGATCCCAAACACGATAGGGTTTGTCGCAGCCAGTTTCGAGATGGTCATCGCACAATAACGCGGTGCCCCTCTATATGTAATATGGCTGTCTCACATACAACACGGGAGGCTTTAGGGGTGTCCGGCTCATGCAGGAGCACCCTCACACTTAGAACCGAGCACCCTGCCTTCAGGATTGAAAAGGCCTGCTGTAGGGGTGACTTATAGGTTTTAAGTGCAGTGACCCTAGATATAGGGAACCTATATATGTCGTAAGTGGAGTTAGCACCAGCTTATACAGGCTGCAATGGCAGGCCTGTAGTGACAGTTTGAATGGTCTCCCATAGGTGGCATAATACATGCTTCAGCCTATGGGGACCTCTGGGGTACCTATGCCCTGGGTACCTTAGTACCATATACTAGGGACTGATAAGGGTAACCCAGTATCCAATCTGGGATGTACCTACTAACAATAACAATTTAGGGGAGAAAGCAGAGAGACTGGGGTCCTGATTAGCAATATCCCAGTCAGACTAGTCAGAAACAGCATAGCACCAGGCAAAAAGTTGGGGTAACCATGCAGAAGGATCAATACCTTCCTACAGTCCATTTTCCCATATGTACCTTACACAGACTTTATCTAGATGTGTGACAAATTCTGGTAGTGCTGTGTTTGCTTTGATGGCTTGCACTTACACGTTACCTACACATTCATGGCACTTGGTTATGCTATTGGTTGTCCCGATATACTGCAATCCACAGGTCCTGTGCACCTAGAATTTTTAAGCCATGCGCAAAATGCACTGTGGCCCAGAGCCCCAGCCTTTCTGGCTTCCCCCTGGTAGAGACATACCTATTATACAGTCAGGGGGATATTCTCAAGGACTTATCGCTGAGTTAGCGGCACTTTATCGCAGCCAAAGTGGTGATAAATCCATCGCACTATTCACAAGCTGGTGCTAACAGCCGATATCACCAGTTTTCCTGCGATAGCAGCCGCAAAAGACATCGCCACAAATGATACCAGCAACTAACGCTAATGATATGCAGAGTAGGCGTTCCCGTGCAAAAAGCTGCGCATACACCACTTCGCAACATTCTCAACGACCAGCCAGATCGGCGAAAAGATTCAAAAACATGCGATAAGGCGCGTTAGCAGCAGGGATTTAACACCTGCTCTTACCTGGTGTTAAGCCGGACGACAATCTGCACCAGAAATGGGAGCCCAGCCCACAGCCACACCAGAAGAACAACAGATGCCATGGAGCTACTGATCATGCAGCTCGGAGCCCCAAGAGGGCCATAACACCCACCGCCACCACCCCCAGGCCCGCCACCCTCCCCAGGACCCCACCCCACCCCCCCGGACTACCACAGAGGCAGCGCAGACAAAGACAGCGGACCTTCAGAAAACGCACAAGCCTCACAGACTTAACACCAGAGGATGTCATTGCCCACTACAAGCTCAAAAGAACAACCATCCTCCGCATGGGCATCCGCAGAAATTTTGCCAGGGGGGGGCAAAATGTTAACGCCATCACCATCCTCCGACATGATGTGTGCCATATCATCCTCAAAAGGATGAATGCAAGTGGTGACCCACTGGAGTTTGAATGCTATATGTAACTGACACTAAGGTCTTTGTGGTATGACCATTAACACACTTCGTTCTATATATTAGAGACAGAAACTGCTAGACTGCATAGCGCACACAAAATGTGGTTGCACGAACCTAAATCACAGCCAAAGCTCAACGCTTACCCCAAAAAATCCCATAGAAGGTTCCATTTGAACCACAGCTTCACTTAGTTTCACAAAGCACAGAAAGCAGCCTGCAGGATTCTGTACCCCAGTTCCAAATTCGGCAGCTCTGGCCATAGTGCCACATCTTCTCCCCCACTGAACACCATACTCTACCACTAAAAGAAACCCGCACTGCCTTTAGATGCAATCCAATTGTGTCCCGCTATAAACGCCTGGAAGCAACTCAATTCAAGTTATGCACTAGACAAGAGTAATCTTCTGTCTGAAAAAACAGTAACAACCTCCTGGAAAAAGCAAACACTCACAGGGAATGCAAGACTAAGTAAGGTATGTGAAATGTAAGCATGGAACAACATGCTTACCTTAATGCTTGTGCACTTGTTATTCAGAAATCAATGTGTGTTTTTGCCTGAAAAGCTAAGGACATGACTACAGGGCCCGGAAGGGACCCGTTTCAATGTCCATTGCTTAGATCCTTACAAAACATAAGGAGTATGGTTTTAAAAGACCACATTCATGAACATAAAGCTGCAGTACACTACACATTTCATAAACTACTAAAAGGAAAACAGCTGATAAGGATCACATGAAACATTTTCTACACCACGCATTAACCAGATATCGCAGTACCTCCAGGAATGGTGAACTTCCTCACCTGAGGAAAAAAATGCCATTCAAAGACGAGAAAAATGAAAGTAATGCTGCCTTCACTGGGAAAGTCTGTTGGCGCTAAGGTGTTTGGGTGTGAATAAAACCAATCTGGCAACTTTTTGACCACTCTGTCTTGCTCATCCATCCAGCCATTTACCCTTTCACTCATTCAGCCACCCTTTCACGTACTCATCCATCCACCTAGTCACTCATCCTTCCACTCATTCACCCTTTCAGGCATCCACACATCCATCCTCCCTTTCTCTCTCAATCGACCCTTTCACTTAGCCATCCACCCAACCATCCATCTACTCATCCACTCATGAATCCATCCATTGACCCTATCACTCATCCATCCTTTCAATCATCCATCCATCTTTTCTCTCATCCATCCACCCATTCACTCCTTCACTCATCTATCCAACCTTTTTCCCATGTACCCTCCCTTTCACTCACTCATCCATCCTTACATCCTCCCTTTCATTCATCTGTCCATCCATTCACCCTTTCACTTATCGATTCATCAATCCATCCATCATTTCACTCATCCATTCACCCATCCTTCCTCTCATTATCCATCCATTCACCCTTTCATTCATCCATTCACCCTTTCACTAATCCATCCAGCCATCCACCCATCCCTTCACTTACACTCTCACCCACCTTTTCACATTAAATATGAGCTGAGCCTTCGTCTGCAGAGTTGCAGACAGAAGAGACCCATCAGGAACTCACCCCTCGTTGTAGTTCCTAAAGCAAAGGGAGGTGTTCAAGATGCCCCTGCACACAGTCAATCTGAAACTTTGGAAGTCATGAGTCATGCATGATGCACAGTGCCAGGACGTGAGGTGGCTGTGGCATGGTGTTGTTTCCAAGGCTTTAAGTGGGGGGGCGGGAGTCTCTCCAAAGGGGTTGTTCGATTTAATTAAGGCGTAGCTTGAAACACCCAAGCTAAAATTCTGTGCTTAGCATAGTGTGCCGCCCGACTGGTATTTTGCTGCTTCTGTCATTGCATTCAGAAGTATAATACAGCAGGTAATGTTACACCTACAACAAGCCAGAACTATAGGCTTTGTCAATGGTTGTTGGTTGCATAAAATAAAAAGCAGCAACCATGGATTCGTTGAATATAATATTGAAAATGGTTCAGTTCTAAAATGATGAGACTGTGAAAGACCTATAACCCTTTTTACTTCTTTTACCGCCTTATTTTGATTAACTGGATTCTCTTGCAGCAGCATGGGCGTTTCCGTACATTTCTTCCTTCTGACCGGATGCCCGAGGCTGGAGGAGGCCACCACACGCTTTACCAGCCAGACTGGCCCATTGTCATTCTGTATGTGGCAATCAGCTGCATACAGAATTACAATGGGCGGGGTGGAGCTGCTCTTGCGCTCAGAGGAGTGCGAGGCGGCCCCATCAAGGCATTGAGGATTCTCACAGGGGAACAGTGATGTTCCCCAAAGGCCAAAAATACGGACAAAAGGCGGCCGGCTGGATGATCCAAGGGGGGGCAAGCGCCCCTCCTTGCCCCCCCCTGCGGACGCCCATGATTCCTCTGCATCCTGACCCTCATTGCCCACAGGCTGACGGTGCCAACACAGCGGACATCCAACATCCCTCCGCAGACAAAGCTGCTGGCTGTGCTGCACCTGTTGGCCACTGGGACCTTCCAACCAACAACTGCCAGAGTCGGAGGAGTCTCACAGCCAGCCCTATCAAAGTTCCTCACACCTGTCTTGGATGCCATCATCAGCTTGGTACCCCAGTACCTTCACTTCCCCCACACTGCGCAGGAACAGCCAAGCAAGGCTTCTACGCCATAGCTGGTTTCCCAAACGTGTTGGGGGCAATCGACTGCACACATGTACTCCTCGTGCCCCCTGCCGCCACTGCACACAATTACCGCAACAGGAAGCACACGCATTCCCTCAATGTGCAGGCAATAGTGGACCACCGGGGACTCTTTACCAATGTCGTTGCCAACTACCCAGGCAGTGTGCATGATTCCTTCATCTTCTGACAGTCCATCATCAACCAGCGCTTCCAGGATGGCACCTATGGAAATGCACTGCTCGTCGGTAAGTAACAACTGAACACAACACACACCTCAAATCCACCAACATACAACTCACAACTCTGGGAAGGCACACGTTACAAAATTACATACAACATGACAACCAACATGCCCACATACCAGACACAACACAACTTACTGTGGCAACCTGGGCTAACCATGTACACAAGCCATCAACATCATGGCACCTCAGCCACACAATTGCAGAATGTGAGGAGAGGTGGGAACCAGGCATGTGCGAAGGAGGCAAGTGACCCATGAATAAGAATGTACACAATGCCAAGTGTGGTGTGGATGTGCTGGACAGACTTGAGTCTGCAGACCACAGACATATCCATGTCGACATACACTGCTGGTGTTTGGAGTGTACTGGACAGTGGACGCAACCATGTTACCTCAGCCAGTGGGGAAGATCGCGGAAATGTAGCTTGTTACGTCCCCCCCTGTAAGCGTGAGCGGAGTGGGCTGGCCCGGCGTACGCCGGGCCAGCGTAGGGGTGTGAATAAAAAGCTTGTTGCCCTGGGCGTGGTTCTCTTCCGGAATGGACAACGTGTCTGCCAGGGCGGCGCCTCTCACCCCGCCACTAGGCCGACGCCGTGAGCGGCAGTGCCTGCGATCCTGTGCGCCTGCTGCACCCCAGGCCGCTGGTCCCCAGACCCGTCTTGCCCGCCCCAGCGCACCCAGGCCTCACTGCTCACCTGGCGACACCGGCGTGTGTCAAAGAGGGCCCACCACGTGCTGGTGCAAGCTCCAAGCCTGAGGCCCGCGACCTTGGCAGCCTCCTCAGACCATCGCTGGCCTCCGCAACACGGGCCCCCAGCACTCCTTTCTCGTTGACATATTCCACCGCTGCGTCCGGCCTACACTGCGGTCAAGTAGGTCACACATTTGGAACTGAGTCTTGATTATACAATGGCAGAGTACATATATTTATGGCAGATTTTATTTCACTGTACTCCCTTAGATGTGGTGCCACCAACTATGTGCATAGCATTCCAATGACACGTGTCTGTGGACCCCTGCTGACCGAAGCCTTCGGCCTACACTGCAGACCAGCACCGCGGGTCACCTGTGTACTGCCTACACTGCGGTCCAGCAGGCCTCACACTAATCCAATCCAGTACGGACCAGGCAGGACACGGCATCGTCGCAGGCTGCACACACGCTCAGCACTGGTGCTCCTACCTCCGTCAACCACAAATCATCGCCACATGCCATTCCAACGTCGTGTGTGAGAGTTCCAGGAGGAGCTGGCTGAACAGCGGATGGCCCGCGCTGACCGCTGCCTCCGGCCTACACTGCAGTCAAGTAGGTCACACATTTGGAACTGAGTCTTGATTTTTCAATGGCAGAGTCCATATCATTGTACGCAAGGAGAAGAGTAAGAGGAAGACGCGGTTCAGTCCGGAGGAAAAAAGGATCATCGTTATGGAGGTGATCGAACACTACCAACAACTGCTCTGGTGCCACTAACTCTGTGCATCGCAAGCCAACGACACGTGGCTGGGGGCCCCTGCTGACTGCTGCCTCCGGCCTACACTGCGGTCAAGTAGGTCACACATCTGGAACTGAGTCCTGATTTTTTCATTGCAGAGTTTATACCATTGTACAGGCCTCATCGAAGGCTGCATCCCCTTTCAGCTCTGGTGCCACTGACTCTGTGCCCCGAAATTCATGGACACTCTCTGGTTGAACTTTGGTGGCGTCTGAGTCTATGGCCTGGGTGTTGTCTTCATCATCATGTAGCTGATACTGACTTGGTGTCAAAAATGAGTCTGTAGCATTCATCTACTCCATATTGCCTGTGTCTGCTTGGTTCTGCCCTCTGCATCATGCCCTGGAAGAACACCTTCCATTGTCCCCCGAAACCCTCTGCGACATTCACCTTGGACATCGACGAGGACCCGCTCAGCTCTCGTGGCCCTACCTCAGTGCACCGCAAGTCACCTTCCCGTGGCGGTGTTCCATGTGCCGGCCGCTGTGCATCCGGGGCCACTAACTCGGTGCAGCTCAAGTCATGGACCCTTGCTGTTTGAACTGTGAACTTCTGATTGTCTGATCACTGTCATAGTTGTTGCCAGCACCAACCACTCCCTGAGGGCTGTCTCACACTCACCCCACACCCATCCAGCACAGGCGTCACTGGACATGTGACCCTGGCAATAAAAGGGGCCGGGCGCACGTGCCCGTAGCCAGTTCCACAAACTATCTAAGTGTGTCTGTGTGGTCATTATGTATGCATGAGGGCCCCGGGCCCTACCACATTGCATTGTGCTGTGTACAGCGGACGAAACCATGTCACCTCAGGCAGTGGGGAAGACCTGGGACATGTAGCTGTGTCGTACCCCCCTGTAAGCGTTAGCGGATTGGGCTGGCATATGCCAGTCCAGCGTAGGGGTGTGGATAATCACCCCGGGGCTCTGGGCATGGTTAAGTTTTGGGCTTGCCAAGGAAGTACCTAATGCGTGTGACTCTGTTGTAGTGTCGTCCCGCAATGGACAAAGTTGCAATGTAGCGTGCCCCAGGACTGCGGGCTCGGCCGAAGGGATGAATGAAGGAGCGCAAGCCCGCTCGGGGTCCGGGATCATACATGCCAACTGTTGTGTGTGTATCGCTATTACCGCAGCAGAAGCCAAGCCTCAACCGCATCGCGAGTTCAGCCAGCCATGAAATCTACATCTGTGTCCGCCCTATCCTAACCATAGGCCTACACACACGTGGCCGCCCACCTTCAACGCACAACATCACAGTGTCGTTGTCAGGCTTGTGTACATGCGCAGACAGGCATGACAATGGTGTGTCGTAGGAGTGCAAGTGATGCAACCGCGCAGTGCACACAAGTAATTAGGCTCGGGGGGAGGGAGGAGCAGCAGCGAGGCCACGTAATACACATTGATGGCGCTCATTTGCTACAAGCAGTACAAGTCAAACAGGAATCACTAAGTCACACATATCACACACCAATAAACTAGTGAGCCTGCCAACACATCATGCAGAACCAACTATTGACTCATGTCTCTCTGCACTGTCACAGGTGATCAAGGATATGCACTCTGCCCTTGGATGATGACACCCCTCCGAGCCCCAAACACACAGGCCCAGAGGCAGTACAATTGGGCCCACAAACGCACCAGGGGCATCGTGGAACGCACATTTGGCGTGTTGAAGTCACGTTTCAGGTGCCTAGACATCACAGGTGGAAGGCTCATGTACAGCCCAGACATCGTGTGCAAGATGATCGTTGCATGTTGTGTGTTGCACAACATATGTGTACGCACCAATGCCCCATGGATACAAGTGCCAGATGCACCGGACGATGATGAGGAAGATGAGGCAGGTGGACCACACCCCACTGCAGCTGCAGCAGGAATAGCCAGTAGGAACAACATCATTGACAAATTCTTCACATGAGGACGTTACATTGTGACAGTCCTTAGTAATCATGGTACAGTACAAAATGACCACAGGCACAGCATGTGCAAATAAATTCATTACAACACACATTCCCTGCGTGCATGTCACTCCTCTGTACAAGCACATCACTCTGACAAGTGTAAGTGCAACATGTAGTGCCAACAATCTCTAAAATGGAAAATAGATGGTGGGTGTGTCACCTCTGTACAGAGAGGCTGTTCAGGGTGTCACGTACTTGAAATGCCATTTCTGTGTGTCAAAGATAGTACGGAATCACACTCATCAGCGTTTCACATGTGTCACAAATCATTACATGTAGGCTGTCATTTGTGACCTACAATTGACAACAGGGCTTCGTCTGGGGTCAAATATGTACCACCATGATGCAGGGATGCACCCTGTGACTCGGGTCCCACAACATGAGCTACATGGACGTAAGGGGGAATCACTGCCCCTACAGTCGTCCATGCTTTCATACTTGATTAATCATGGACATGACACATCTGTGTGTATTAGAATTAAGCCCGGGCGTAGTTTGCGTAGTAGCACTTCACGTAGCTACGTGAAGTACAGCTTCAACTACACGTAGCTATGCAAATTGCGTAGTGCGTAGCTGTGTGCTTGACTGCACTGTACAATAATTACCAAAAGCAAACTTGTACAGTGCAAGTTAAGATAAAATAAATATCTCTGTCTTTATATGCTAAAAATGCATATAGTCATTTCACTAAAGTGAAAACAAAAGTTAACAAGCAGTGAGAGAGGTGATGATTTTGGTATCCTCACTAACTTAGGAGAGAACCAACAACCAAGCAGATGTCTTGAAAACAAAAGCACATCTTATTGAGCGATTCCTCCTAGGACCACCCCAAGCACAGTTATGGGCAAAAATACAATCCCAACCAAAGGCCCTGCAAAGCATTATGGGACGAGATTAGCAGTGGGCAGTGAATATTATAGTGTCCAATATCAAAATAATTCTACAAAGAGCTGCAGTTCAACTAGTCGTCACTGGGTGTCGTCCCTCAAGAGTGAAATGCAAAAGTATTGAAAACCTTTCATGAAGCTTTTGCATTTGACTCGTGAGGACGACACCCAGTGACGACTAGTTGAACTGCAACTCTTGTAGAATTATTTTGATATTGAACACTATAATATTCACTGCCCACTGTAATCTCGTCCATAATGCTTTGCAGAACACTGTTGGGATTGTATTTGCCCATAACTAGTAGCTGAGGTGGTCTAGGAAGAAGGACCACCATTGAATCGTTCACATGATATGCTTTTTGTGTTCAAGGCATCTGCTTAGTCCTCCCCTAGGTTAGGGGGACTCCAAAATCATCACCTCTCTCATTGCTTGATATGTCAAAATTCATTTTTGTGAATTGGTTATATGCTTTTTAGCATAAAAAATTGCTTTATCAAAGCATTTGAAGGAGTTTGTTATTATTATTAAGCCTGGGCGTAGTGCTAGCTGTGTGCTTGACTCACTGCACTGTACAATAATTACCAAAAGCAAACTTGTACAGTGCAAGTTAAGATAAAATAAATATCTCTGTCTTTATATGCTAAAATTGCATATAGTCATTTCACTAAAGTGAAAACAAAAAGCAGTGAGAGAGGTGATGATTTTGGTATCCTCGCTAACTTAGGGAGAGAACCAAGCAGATGTCTTGAAAACAAAAGCACATCTTATTGAATGATTAGGTGGTGGTCCCATCCTCTTAGGACCACCCCAAGCACAGTTATGGGCAAAAATACAATCCCAACCAAAGGCCCTGCAAAGCATTATGGGACGAGATTAGCAGTGGGCAGTGAATATTATAGTGTCCAATATCAAAATAATTCTACAAAGAGCTGCAGTTCAACTAGTCGTCACTGGGTGTCGTCCCTCACGAGTCAAATGCAAAAGCTTCATGAAAGGTTTTCAATACTTTTGCATTTCACTCTTGAGGGACGACACCCAGTGACGACTAGTTGAACTGCAGCTCTTGTAGAATTATTTTGATATTGACACTATAATATTCACTGCCCACTGCTAATCTCGTCCTAATGCAGGCCTTTGGTTGGGATTGTATTTTGCCCATAACTATGCTTGGAGTGGTCCTAGGAAGAAGGGACCACCATTGAATCGTTCACATGATATGCTTTTTGTGTTCAGAGCATCTGCTTGGTCCTCCCCTAGGTTAGGGGGACTCCAAAATCATCACCTCTCTCATTGCTTGATATTTTATTGTCAACATTCATTTTTGTGAATTGGTTATATGCTTTTTAGCATAAAAAATTGCTTTATCAAAGCATTTGAAGGAGTTTATTATACTCCTGCTACGCTACGTTTATTAGTACAGTTATTCACTCTGCTACGTGCAATTTGCGTAGTGCGTAGTAGCACAAACTTTGCATGCTTCGTGAGCGTAGCAAAGTATTATGCCCAGGGTTAATTAGAATGTATTATTCACGTTCAGTGGAGTGTTGAAGCGGTCTAAGTACTGGGCCATGCAGACAACACTTTACAATGTTGCCCCGTGGAGGGCCAGCCGGAGTCCTTTAGGGATTGACAAGTTACTCGGAAGGGGAAGAGTCCAGTTCTCAGGCTGATTGCTGTGTCATTGTTGGGCATGCAAAAAATGGCAGTCCATGTCGAGGTCAAAGGTTGGTGTCGCAGAGTGTGTCGGGGGACAGTGGAAGGGGTTGTTCCAGGTCATGATGCAGATGGCAGACCCAAGCAGGAAAAAGCCATATGGCGGAGATTAATGCTACTGCTTCCTCCTTACCACTGGGGCAGATTCAACCTCGTCTTCGTCCTCTGACGTTTCATGTGCCTCACATGTGGGTGGTGGTGTTTTGTTTGCAGCACTGTGTGACACTGAAACATCAGGGGCCGGAGATGTAGATGTAGAAGTAGCAGCAGCATTCATCTGCGCAATGTCTTGTGGCATCACTCCCGTGATGAGGATCTGCAGGGCATGGAAGATCCCAACTACAGCTTTCTCGTGTGCATCCGTGGTAGCCATTCTTTGCGCCTGCATCCGCTCCATGTTCTCCATGACCATCCTCATGTTTCCCAAATCACGGATGACATCGCTGTAGCCACTCTGACTAGACAGTTGTTGTTGTCTCCGAGTCATGACTCCAGCGACGCCAGCCATGGATTGTTGGAGGGCATGGGATGGACTGTGGGTGTCCATTAGGGAGTGTAAGTGGTCCCTGATGGGACTTAGACACCCACGTATGGCATCAGTTTGGCTGCCATGAGGTCGAACCCCACCCGCACCTGTTCAGCCAGCTCCTTCTGGCAGTCTAACACACGGCGTTGGAATGCCATGTGTTCTTTGGTGAGGTGCTGGGAGCCAGACGTGGTGGTGGGTGCTTCCTGCTGTGTGGTCTGTGCAGGGGGTGGGATCACCTCGATGGTGCTGGGCTGCCCTGCTACTGGAGGTGGGGTGCGGAGGTTGTCCATGAACCGTTGGAGTTCGTCAAAGTCGATGTCCTGGGGGTCGGCTCCATCATCGCTGACGTGATGAAGGGTCTGCTCTGCAGGAGGTGTTGATTGTCCCTCTGCAATGTAAAGGGGAGATGCAGTTTCACAGTGTGTTCCATGTATGTTGACGCATTGGCGGAGTTTACATATAGACTGCATGACAATGTACATTGTGACTGTTTGTGAGGAGATGCCTATTTGTTGCGGGACAGTGGACATTTGTACTACATCACGGATGTGAGGTTGTACCCGTACATTGTCATCTCACAGTTTCCTGCTATGCCAGATGTGATTGGCCATTTTGTACACACATGCGGCACCAGTTGTGTCCTGTGTTCTGTTGTGAAAGTGTTGCAGTTTGTATCACATTGTTGTCAATGTTGAGGTGCTCTTATTCTTATGTGTGTGTGCTGCATTGTGGGTGAGTCGCCCCTGCAGCTCTGATTTGGCTGCCCCTTTTCCCTTTCAGGCGGTGTGCCTTTGACTTCTGTGCTTCTACGGTGCTGAGATGTTGTGGACTTGGGTAAATTGGGCTCTTAGTCGAGTTGTGACTCTTGGGCATGGTTTGTCCGCAGATGTGTTGTTGACGTCAGGGGTTGTTTGTGCACGTGGATGTGTCAGAGTGTGACCTGCTCCTTTCCGGATCCACACTCAGTCACCTCAGTGTCGTGGCGTGCACCATGTCATGATAATTGGACTGCAGCCATGTTACTCGTCATGCAGTGTCACTTGCATTGTCAGTGTGGCTCACGGACCCGCAGCTTTGCTGGGTTCAGCACATGTGTATGGGTTTGTTGTGAGATTAGTGATGTGTGGGGAGGGCCCCTCCGGGCACATTGTCGATGGGGGCCTACTTGCTGTTTCTATGTGTGCTGCAGTATGCCAAGGAGATCAGGGACATGATCCAGAGTCATTGTGGGTGTGCAGTGTGCTGTACTTAGTTGTGCATGTGTGCCATTGTGCCCATCTCCCCCGTCCCCCAGTCCCTGTTCGGTACTCACCCTGTTGATGTTGTGTGAGGTCATGTTGAGCGGTGTCCGGATCCACTACTCCTGGCACCGTATCCCGACTGATGACTGTGGCCACCATTTTCTCCATGTCATCCAGCTCCTGGTGTGCCGCTGGACCCCCACCTCCAATCTGCATTGCAGCTTTCATGTTGGCATCGAGTTTTTTCTTGGTTTTGCCCTTCACATCATTCCAGCGCCTCTTGACCTCTTCCATTGTCCTCCTCAACTCTGCAACTGCATTCACATGGTCCAAGATAGTCTGCCATGTTTTGCGTCTTTGTTGCCAATGACACGTTGGAGGTGACGAACAGTTGTTGGTAGTGTTCTATCACTTCCGTAACGATGATCCTGTTTTCCTGCAGACTGAACCGCGTCTTCCTCTTCCTCTTCTCCTTGGCCTTCCCCGACCCCGAGGTTCCTTGCTGGTCGTCTGTGGGGCTTGTGGGGTTTGCGTTGTCCTCTGCACTCGGTCCGGGTGCATCCATGGTGCTACGCAGTTTCACTTTTTTGTCTTTTTTTCTGCTTTTATGGTGCATTTTCCCACATGACGCGTGGGAATTGGAGGCCTGTCGCTGGTTATCGCTGATTTTTGTAGCGCGATTTTGGGCATCGCAACTTTTTCGCGTTTCGCATTTTTTTCTGCATCGCGTTGATTTTAACACGGTCATTTTGCGCGTTATCGTGAGACTATCGCATGGTGTCGCCGGGTTGAGAATACAACGTTAACACAGTGTTATTTTCCCGCGATGGACTGCGATGTGCAAAGAAGCGTTAAGCAAATTTTGCGATAATTATCACACGTTCTTGGGAATATCCCCCTCAGTGTTTATATTGTGCCATTTCAATGCTTCTCACACTGGTTATTTGTAATCCCATTTGCTGATACAGAGTAGTAGCAGAGAAGGTGTGTTTCTGCTTAATTACATATCCATACAGATATATCTTTGCTTTCACAATAGAACCTAGGATGTGTGTCACAGAGATGAATAGTTGTGATATTGATGAGGAGGTGCTGTTGTGTGACACAATTTAATGCACGCAACACAGTCACTGATTATGAGATGTTAACACATATCTATTTGTGTAGAGTGTGCCTATGCAGTGTCAGTGACCTGGCAAAACAGGGCATCATAGAGTTGTATTTGGGTTATGCATTCAAAACAATTCAGAACAGGTGCTCGCAAAATATGTGTGGTCCAGAGACCCCAAACCCCTTGCCAGGTCCATGGCGGGGCATCGATTTAGTGAGGCATCTATAGAAACAAGTAAGGGTATAACCTACCGGCAGTTGCATCTGTGACAGTGTGGGTTTTGGATGTGATCAAGCAGGTACAGTAGCATCAGGACATGTGCGATTGGCTCCATGGTGGCACAGGACATGTGGAGGTGAATGCAGGTGAGTTTCAGCCTTATTTACCTTTCCGCCAGGTCATATGTGGTGGTTGGACTGCCACATTCACGCCGGCTGAAAGGCATCTTGTAATTGGGACGACAGTAAGACTGGCGGTTTACCCTTTTACAGACGCGTTGGCCTATTCCGCCTCTACCACAGTCAGGATTTCCTGGTAGTGATTAGTGTTAGTATTTTTCACTTGTTTGTAGTTTGGGGTTTTCTTACATTATTTTCAAATGTATGTTATGTTAAACTGTGTTATGTTAATTATATTTTGATTATTAACTGGGATATATATGTATTTTTGGGAATGTAATATATTTTGCCGGTGGGTTTTCTAATTTATTTGACTAATTTCTGTCATGAAAGTGTCCTATGGGCATTGGGAGTTTGACTTTTTTTTTTTAAGGATTCCGGGAGTGCTTCTTAATTTAAACACTTTTTCGGGATTTTTATGATTTTAAGATACTTTGGATTGCTTCAAGGGCTTTCTATTGGATTTGGTTTGTTTTTGCATTTTCTTTGGCTTTCTGGACAATATTCTTCGTATCTTTGGTGAATTATATTTTCTTGATTTTGTGGATACAAAGAATCAATAACAAAACAGTAAATTCTATATATTTAATTTCTTTGGGTGGTAAATGTGATATTCTATTGTTTGTGAAAACATTGTGTTATATTTATTTGCAAGTGTTTGGTTTGTGTGTTGTAATTAATTGATGTGATAGATTGAGGTTGTTTTTTAGTTTCTTGGTTGGTGACAGTTGTAGTGTCTTGTAATATCTTATGACGGAACCCTTTTGGCTCCAGCCAGACTTCGTAGAGCTGTGACGTAGGTGTCGGAGTGCGATTCCATTACAGCTTGTTTTAGAATGTTGAGTTTGCAGTTACACACAGCAGAATAAAGACATGTAATACTAAGCTCCATGTGTAGCATAGTCATTGGCAGGTACCCAGGCTGGAAAGATGGTATAAATGGCGACGAGATAGGAGATAAGTAACCTGAAGAATGACCTTGGTGTCCAAGAGAGTTTGACGTGGTTCAAGCAAACCGCTCATGCTTTCCACATGTGTCGCTATCGAAGAACGGAATCAACGCTTCATGCACATGGAGTCAAAGCGCAACTCTAGCCACTGCAAAGGGGGTGAAGACAACGGAATCGTTGCAAAGAATCTACACGATGATGATCAATAAACTGCTGGTCAAGCCATTCATAAAAGTACTAGGCTGCCTTGCAAGAAAGTTGTACATTATACGGAGTGTTAACTCTAAAAGCGGATTCAACCTGGCTCACGAAGCGCAGCCGCTGATAATCATAACTTGCAAGATAACGCTGCAAACAGAAGCGATGCAAAGTGGAGATCAACCAGCTGTTAGAAAATGCAAATTGACATTTAGAAGAAAAGAAATAATTGACTTACTGAATACACTAAAGAGACATCATACTACAGCACTCAGTGAAGTTGGCTCAAGGAGAAGTATTCGAGGTTGTACTTACGGAGCCGTCCATACCTGAAGCCATTCTTTCACAAAATTCCCAAATGGGGCTTAGAACAACTTCACAGGTCTTCTGAAAATAGGGACCCAAGAGCGACTCTAAAAATAGTCACAAGAAAACAAAGGTGCAAGCACCCATCCATGCGTTTCAAGGAACAGCGGCAAGTGTCTGTCTACTTAGTGCTGCTGATATGAGACAGATTTTTTGTGAATTACAACATGAATGCTCACCATGAAACTGTTTGTCAATTTCCTTCATTGTTTCATTGTTTCAATAGCTTAAGACTATGAAAGTAAAGTTACATATTAATGAAGATGCGCGTCCTGTTGCTCAGTGACATAGACGAGTTGCTTTTCATTTACAAGAAGCTGTTGAAAAAGAACTTGAATCATTACTTAAGCATGACATTATGAGTATACGTGGGCAGTGAAATTCACTCCCTCGCAGAGTTTGCGAAGTTTTCCGCATTCAGCGTTCCGAAAAACTCTGCGTAGCGGACTTTTTTCCTTGCTTGCCAACATCAAGTTGGCAAGCGGAAGCAAGGAAAATCCACCTTCCGGCGAGACTTCTCAATGCAGGTGGTCAGATTTCATAACTCGGGCGGTCGCGGATGTTCACGACCGCTCGCGTGGAGAAACCTTCAGTTCGCGTTGAGAAAGCTGCTGTTCGGGTAGAAAATCCACTTGTGCGGTAAGAAAAGCAGCAGCGCCCTTTTGTGGTGCGCATGGTGTTGTTAGCGCTGGACAATCACCTGGCACTGAAAATCAACGCGAGCGGCATGACTAAACACACTCCGCCGCATGTGGAACTCCGCGTAGTGCGGTGGAGTTTTTTGGTCCCTTGCCGGAGTTCCGCATAGCGGAAATCCGCGAACTCCGCCCAGGGCTAATCATGAGAGGTCAAATGGTCCTACGCCATGGGTTTCTCCCATATTGGTAGTGCTCAAAAAGGACAGTGAAAGAGCTGTATGCATATGCGTTGATATGTGTCAAGCAAACAAGGCAATTGAGTTAGAATGACATCCAGGTATACACATGATAACGCAATTAAATTGTGCAAAGGTCTTCTCTCGCCTTGATTTAAATAAAAGTTATCATCAGTTGGAACTCGAAGAAGATTGCAGGTATATTGCAACAGTTTCTACACATGTCAGTCTGTTTTGACAGAAGGGACTCAGTTTTGTTGTGTCATCGGCTGCAGAACTTTTCCAATAAGTCATTCGACATGTCATATAGCCGTTTGTGAATGCATTCAGTTATAGTGATGACATATTGATTTTCGGAGCTACACAGAAGGCGCATGATAAAGCTCTCACCCACATATGTTGTTTACTGACTGATGCAGGCCTGACTATGAATGCAGAAAAGTGTCAGTTCCACAAGCCAAATTTAAAATTCCTTGGCCATATCTTTTCAGATGGGGGTATGACATCTGATCCTGTCAAAGTACAAGCCCTGTCAAATCCCCCACAAGATGTTTGTATGATACGTTAATTTCTTGGCATGGCCAGTTACTGTTCAAGATACATATGAGACTTTGCTACTATAAGTGCTCCCTTATGAGAGTTTACAAAGGAAAATGTTTCATTCAAGTGGTCACAAGAATCTGAGAGAAGTTTAATGAAGATCAAACAAGCCATTAAAACTGCTACTGAAATGGCCTATTACAAACCAAAGCTTCATACAGAGGTTGCTGTTGATGCTAGGTGAGTCGGGTTAGGCGATGTCCTTGCACAGCACAGCAGACACCCCATGCTCGAAGGCATATGTGGCCTATGACAGTAGAAGTTTGTCCCAGACAGAATGTGCTTACTCACAACCTGAGAAAGAAAGACATTTTGCCCGTGGTCTGGGCTTTTGAACATTTCCATATATTCCTGCATGGAAATCCTTTTACTCTGGTAAATGATCATCAAGCTTTATTGACTATCTTTGGCAATCCGAAAGCCAAGATGCCTCCTCGAATTGAACAGTGGGGACTACGATTACAAGAGTATGATTATACCATTGTGCATCTTCCAGGGAAGGATCAAAACCCTGCTCAATGCTTTTTCACAGTGCCTATACAAGGTTGAGGCACTCCATCCCAGACGGCTGAAGCCTGCATTAATTTCATTGTAAAATCAAATATTCCAGCTGCCATATCGATATAATTACATATCAGTCGTGGAACCAACACACTCGACCTCTCACCAGTGAGGGTTAATACCAAAAGTACAAAAACGTTAAAGATGAACTGTCTATAACTCAGGAAGGAGTTATACTGCGAGGGTTGAGAATCCAAATTCCGGCGAGTTTAAAGACATAAAATAATTGAAGTGGCTCACAAAGGAAATCTTGGTATTGTTGCCACCAGGAGAGCTCTCCGAGATCGAGTTTGGTTTCCATATTTAGATGAGAGAGTTGATAAGGAACTCAAGGCCTGTCATCTATGTAGACGGCATCTTTCCAACATGGAGCATTCCAGCCATTTTGAAGTCTGATAATGGCCCGCCATTCAACAGTCGAGAATTCAAGGATTTCCTGGAGCATCTAAACATAAAGCATGAGAAGACTACACTTTTGTGGCTGAGGGCCAATGGACTGGTTGAGCATTTTATGATTACGCTAAAGAAAACAGTACAGCATGCAAATCTTGAGAGGCTCAGTTTAAAAACTGTTTTGAATTCCACCCTACTAGCCTATTCCTCCTCACTCGACCACCGAGAAAGTCCTGCAACTTTGATGTTCAGGAGAGCAATGACAACCAAGTTACCTCAATGGACCAACAAAAGAGAAGGAAGTGAGAATACAACTTGGGCGAAGGACTTGGTTAACAAGAAAAAGATGAAAGTCTATGCCGACAAGAGGCGACATACAAAGAAGGTTGATTTTAAGTCAGGAGATCTAGTGATCAGAAATATTTTTATATTGTTTATCGCACTTTGATGTTCCGAATTCTAGAACATCAAAGGGCGATAAACAATAATGACGTGAACTACCCAGTTGCACACCACTTTGCAAGCCATCACAAAAGCAATAGGGCACTCTTGCAATATTTCTGTTTAGACTATGTTTCCAAGGACGTCAGAGGTGGTGACAGGGAGAAGCAATTGAGGCGATTAGAATCGCGATATATAATAGATCTGCAAACAAAGTCACGGGAAGGCCTCAATAGTGGAGAGGAATTAGCGATACATCTATGATTTGCACAATTGGGAGTGGAGAGATGTCATTGAGGAATAGGGATGGACTACACATGGTAGCCCAGTCAGGGTTTGATTATGATGCATATAGATAGTAACTCGAATTGTAGAGAGTAATGAGCCATATGCACATGAATTATTGAATGCCCATACAGGGGGTAAGGAATTGGATTGAGATATTCACATAAATGAATTCAGATTATAGATTTAGAGAGATATACTCTATTTAATCTGAGGAGTAAATGCCCATATAGGACGTAATAAATGAGATTGTGATATTCACATAAATTAATTGAGAGCGGGCACAAAACATATAGGTGTCTGACGCTATCTGGGTGGAGTTTGAAATTGTTTGCATAAGTGACATAGCGATAATTATATGCTAAGAATAAATGAATTATGTACTCTACAATAGATGCACGAAGCAGCACATATGATTAATTAATATGTTGTTGTAGATTTTACTGAAGTATTTGCACACTCAAAGATGGCACCCAAAAAGAAAATGTGATTGTCCTTCCACAGTTTCAATGAAGTGATTTGAATATAAATATGATTCTGAAAATGGTACCCGCTAACATTGATGAACGCGTCTGTTTGTTTGCTGTAATTCTGTGTGCGCAATAAATCATTAATGAGGATTAACCCAACGTGAGTGCTGGTCCTTCCTTTTGGAGTGGAGCGGGAGATTGTAGCGGTTCTTCCGCCGCAGGATTGTAAGCACCCGTACAAGAGTGTGGATACAATTGGGCAGAAGTGAGGAGCAAGGATATATATATATATATAACCTACTGGCGGTCGCCAGTAGGTAGTTATAGTTAGGACCTTGTTTCTATTCAAAAAGCCTTTTTTCTTTTGCCAATATCTTTGGCGCCGTTTGACGAATCTTTGCGAAATTTTCAAAACTAATAGTTCTCTCAGGTCAGCTCCGGTCTTGAAAGTTTCGGGGTGATTCGTCAAGTGGGGGCCGAAAAAAAGGGGGCCCCAAAACGCGTTTTCTCCATGTTAATTTCCATAGGAAATTTGGAACAGGCTACAGCCCGAACTGCTGAACGGAATTACACCAAATTTGGCAGAAAGGTAGCCCTTGGTTCAGAAAGCGCCCTTTTTTTAAATGGTGCAAATCCGCTCAGTAGCTCCTGAGAAATTCATAAAATAAAAATTTATATATCTGAGCACTGAGGAGGATTTGCGAACCCGCCCGAGCTTAATCCTGAATGGCTGCCAACACTCCAAACCAGAATGTGTTGGCAGCCATCTTGTGACTCAGTAACCGAGTCACAAGAAAAAGGTGAAAAAAAGGTGAAAAATGAAGAAAAGGGGGCAGTGTAGAAACACCCTGACCCACTAGGCCTGCTCAGGGGGTCCCACTAAGACCCCCCGGGCCAAAAAAACAATGTTTTAAAAAATATATCGTCCGAATTCGCGCTGGGTGCGCGAATCCGGCCGGAAAAATTAAAACAAACGAAGCGCGGACTACCGCGCTTCGCTTTCTATAAGCACCCAGGTGGGCCAGGTCCCGGGGGCAATACCCAATTAATTAGCGGGGGCCCGTGGGGGCCCTCGCAGCCCCGGGGACTGCCACCTCCCTGGGGCTTAGATAATTATATGTGGGGGGCACACGGTCCCCCCGCAGCCCCGGGGCCTGCCACCTCCCCAGGACTTTATTTTTAAAATGCTTGGGGGGGGGGGACTTCTGCCCCCCCATGTTGCCCAAGGACCACCACCTCCCCGGGGCTTTAAATTATTTAGGGGGGCCTCGCAGGCCCCCCCAAGGCCCGGGGACCGCCACCTCCCCGGGGACCGCCACCTCCCCGGGGCTTTATTAAAATAAGGGCGGGGGCCTCGTGGGCCCCCAAGCCCCGGGGACCGCCACCTCCACAGGGCTTTATTCAAATAAGGGTGGGGGGCCTCATGGGCCCCCCCAAGCCCCAGGGACCGCCACCTTCCCGGGGCTTTATTAAAATAGGGTGGCTAGTTGGCCCCCAGGGACCCTCAGCAGGCAAGGGGACTTCATCCCCAACCAAGAGCGCACCAAGAGGCACGTTTGCAGAGTGGTGGACAAAGGGGACGTGGCCTGTGTCCACCTATCAGCAATCCCACTATCTGGGGCATACTGGAGGTATCAGGTAGGCTAGTTGGCCCCTAAGGACCCCCAGCGGCGAAGGGGACTTTAATCCCCATCCAAGAGCACTCCAGGGAGTGCATTTGCAGAGTGGTGGGGAAAGGGGGCATGGCCTGCTATGACAACTTAGCAATCCCACTGTGTGGGACTTACTGGAGTTAATAGGAGGGGTATTTGGCCCCCAAAGTTGTCCTTTGGGGGCCAACTACCTCTCCTATTGCCTCCACTAAGTCCCACACAGTGAGATTGCTAAGAGGTCTTCGGAGGCACGCCCCCCCTTTCTCCACCACTCTGCAAACGCGCCTCCTGGCACAGTACTGGTTGGCGGATGAAGTCCACTTTACTCCTGAGGGACTTTGGGGGCCAAGAAGCCCTCCTGGTTCCTCCAGTAAGTCCTACGCAGCGGAATTCCGAGGCGCTGGTCAGAAGCCCAGCCCCCTTTCTGCACCACTCTGCAAACGCGACTACCAGTTAAAGAAGCATTTGTAATGTAATAGGTCTAGCATTTGCAAGAGTTAGAGCTATTGGCGTTGTAAATGTAAAAGATTTTTACTAATGTTTTTTGGTGTAGAGTGGATGTACGTTGTGTGTAGTGGAATTATGTGGTATGTTGTGCAGTGAAATTATGTGAATAGAAAGTATGTGGTATTTAGTGTATAGGAATTATGTGGAGTGGGATTATGTGTTTTGGAGAGTAATTATGTGGTATTGTAGTCTGTGTTGTGGAGTGGTAACCTCAGGTTTAGTCTTCCTCGTTTCCATAGAAGCTAAACTATAAACTCAATGAGACACACAAAAAAAAAGGAACCACTGAGGAGCACTTCTGGACCTAGTCGGAGGTATGAGCAGGGCCACTGGAATTATGTGACTGTTCGGCTGCACCAATTTTCACATAATTAAACATTTTCCGCATTTGCGAAATATTCCATCATCTGCTACCTAATCTGCAGATTTGCACAAAAAAAGCCTTGTTTCTAGCTCAAACGGCTCAAATGTTCCCAAAAATGCAGCATCACGTGTTACAGCATGGTGGAAGGCCCTTTGCAAAGCTGGAATGGTCACGTGTTACTTATTGCTAAATGTGGGTGTAAAATTGGTTCTAATGGTGTACAAACCTCTCTTCTTTCTGTGCCTCTCTTGCCTCTTTCTGCATTTCTCTTGCTTCTTTCCGCACCTTTCTTCCTCTTTCTGCACCTCACTGTCTTCTTTCTGCACTTCACTTGCCTCTTTCTGCACTTTTCTTGCCCCTTTCTGTACCTCACTTGCCTCTTTCAGCACCTCTGTTGCTTTTTTTCTGCATATCTTTTGCTTCTTTCTGCACCTCTCTTGCCTCTTTCTACACCTCACTTGCCTCTTTCTGCACTTCTCTTGCTTCTTTCTACGCATCTCTTGCCTCTTTCTGCTCCTCTCTTGCCTCTTTGTGCATTTCTCTTGCCTGTTTCTGCACTTCCCTTGCCTCTTTCTGTACCTCTCTTGCCTCTTTCTGCACCTCACTTGCCTCTTTCTGCACCTCACTCTCTTCCTTCTGCACCTCTCTTGCCTCTTTCTGCTCCTCTCTTGCCTCTTTGTGCATTTCTCTTGCCTGTTTCTGTACTTCCCTTGCCTCTTTCTGCACTTCTCGAGCCTCTTTCTGTACCTCTCTTGCCTTTTTCTGCACATCAAGTGCCTCTTTCTGCACTTCTCTTGCCTCTTTCTACACTTATCTTGTCTCTTTTTATACCTCTCTTGCCTCTTTCTGCACCTCACTTGCCACTTTCTCCTCTTCTCTTGCCTCTTTCTGAACCTCACTCTCTTCTTTCTGCACCTCTCTTGCCTCTTTCTACACCTCACTTGCTTCTTTATGCATCTCTCTTGCCTCTTTCTGCACCTCTACTGCCTCTTTCTGCAACTCTGTTGCTTCTTTCTGCACTTCTCTTGCCTCTTTCTGCACCCTTCTTGTCTCTTTCAGCACCTCTGTTGCTTCTTTCTGCACTTCTCTTCCTTCTTTCTGCACCCCTCTTGCCTCTTTCTGCATCCCTCTTGCCTCTTTCTGTACCCCTTTTGCCTCTTTGTGCACCTCTCCTACCTCTTTCTGCACCCCTCTTGACTCTTCCTGCAGCTCTGTTAGTTCTTTCTGCACTGCAATTGCTTCTTTCTGCACCTCACTTGCCTCTTTCTGCACCTCTCTTGCATCTTTCTGAACCTCTGTTGCTTCTTTCTGCATCTCACTTGCCTCTTTCTGCACTTCTCTTGTATCTTTCTACAGCTCTGTTACTTCTTTCAGTAATTCTCTTGCCTTTTTCTACACTTCCCTTGCTTGTTTCTGCACTACTCGTGTCTTTCTGCACCTCTGTTGCCTCTTTCTGCACCCCTTTTGCCTCTGTCTGCACCCCTCTTTCTATACCTCTCTTGCCTCTTTCTGTACCCCTGTTCCCTCTTTCTGCACCTTTCCTGCCTGTTTCTGCACCCTTCGTGCCTCTTTCAGCACCTCTGTTGCTTCTTTCTGCACTTCTCTTCCTTTTTTCTGCACCCCTCCTGCCTCTTTATGTACCCCTCTTGCCTCTTTGTGCACCTCTCCTACCTCTTTCTGCACCCCTCTTGCCTCTTTTTGCACCTCTGTTGGTTCTTTCTGCACTGCTCTTGCTTCTTTCTGCACCTCTTTTGTAAATTTCTGCATCCCTCATGCCTCGTTCTGCACCCCTCTTCCCTATTCCGTCACCTCTCTTGCTTCTTTTGCCAGTTTCTCCACATTTCTTGGTTCTTTCTGCACTGCTCTTGCCTCTTTCTGCACCCCTCTTGCCTCTGTATGCACCTCTTTTGCTTCTTTCTGCACTTCTCTCTCCCCTTTCTGCACCGTTTCCCTCTTTATGCACCTCTCTTGCTTCTTTCTGCACATCTCTTGCCTCATTCTGCACATCTCTTGCTTCTTTCTGCACCCTTCTTCCTTTTTTTGCATCCCTCTTGCCTCTTTCTGCTGTTCTCTTGCCATTTTCTCCACCTCTCTTGCCTCTTTCTGCACCTCTCTTGCCTGTTTCTGCACTTCTCTTGCTTGTTTCTGCACCTCTCTTGCGTCTTTCTGCACCTCTGTTGCCTCTTTCTACACCTCACTTGCTTCTTTATGCACACCTCTTGCCTCTTTCTGAACCCCTCTTTTCTCTTTCTGCACCTCTCTTGCCTCTTTCTGCAACCCTGTTCCCTCTTTCTGCACATTTCCTGCCTGTTTCTGCACCTCTCTTGCCTCTTTCTGTACCTCTGTTGCTTCTTTCTGCACTTCTCTTGCTCTTTCTGCACCCTTCGCGCCTCTGTTCTGTTGGGTCTTTCTGCACTGCTCTTGCTTATTTCTGAATCTCACTTGCCTCTTTCTGCCCTTCTCTTGCTTCTTTCTGCACCTCTGTTGCTTCTTTCAGCAATTCTCTTGCCTCTTTCTGCACTTCTCTTCCTTCTTTCTGTACCCTCGTGCCTCTTTCTGTTTCTCTCTTGCCTCTTTTAGCATCTCTTTTGGTTCTTTCTGCACTGCTCTTGCTTCTTTCTGCACCTCACTTGCCTCTTTCTGCACTTCTCTAGCTTCTTTCTACACCTCTGTTGCTTCTTTCAGCAATTCTCTTGCCTCTATATGCACTTCTCTTGCTTGTTTCTGCACTTCTCTTGCGTCTTTCTGCACCTCTGTTGCCTCTTTCTGCACCCCTCTTCCCTCTTTCTGCACTTCTCTTGCCTCTTTTTGCATCCCTGTTCCCTCTTTCTGCACCTTTCCTGCCTGTTTCTGCACCTCTCTTGCCTCCTCATTTTCCTCTGTCGATTCTTTCTGCACTTCTTCTCTTGCTCTTTCTGCTCCCTTCGTGCCTCTTTCAGCACCTCTGTTGCTTCTTTCTGCACTTCTCTTCCTTCTTTCTGCATCCCTCCTGCATCTTTCTGCTCCTCTCTTGCCTCTTTGTGCATTTCTCTTGCCTGTTTCTGCACTTCCCTTGCCTCTTTCTGCACTTTTCTTTCCCCTTTCTGTACCTCACTTGGCTCTCTCAGCACCTCTGTTGCTTTATTTCTGCAGATCTCTTGACTCTTTCTGCACCTCTCTTGCCTCTTTCTGCACCTCTCTTGCCTCTTTCTGTACCTCACTTTCCTCTTTCTGCACTTCTCTTGCTTCTTTCTACACATCTCTTGCCTCTTTCTGCTCCTCTCTTGCCTCTTTGTGCATTTCTCCTGCCTGTTTCTGCACTTCCCTTGCCTCTTTCTGTACCTCTCTTGCCTCTTTCTGCACCTCACTTGCCTCTTTCTGCACCTCACGCTCTTCCTTCTGCACCTCTCTTGCCTCTTTCTGCACTTCTCTTGCCTCTTTCTGCACCTCTCTTGCCTCTTTCTGTACCTCACTTGCCTCTTTCTGTACTTCTCTTGCTTCTTTCTACACATCTCTTGCCTCTTTCTGCACTTCTCGAGCCTCTTTCTGTACCTCTCTTGCCTCTTTCTACACCTCAAGTGCCTCTTTCTGCACTTCTCTTGCCTCTCTACACTTATCTTGTCTCGTTCTATACCTCTCTTGCCTCTTTCTGCACCTCACTTGGCACTTTCTGCTCTTCTCTTGCCTCTTTCTGAACCTCACTCTCTTCTTTCTGCACCTCTCTTGCCTCTTTCTGCACCTCACTTGCTTCTTTATGCATCTCTCTTGCCTCTTTCTGCACCTCTATTGCCTCTTTCTGCAACTCTGTTGCTTCTTTCTGCACTTCTCTTCCTTCTTTCTGCACCCCTCTTACCTCTTTCTGTACCCCTCTTGCCTCTTTCTGTATCCCTCTTGCCTCTTTGTGCACCTCTCCTACCTCTTTCTGCACCCCTCTTGGTTCTTTCTGCACTGCTCTTGCTTCTTTCTGCACCTCACTTGCCTCTTTCTACTCCTCTCTTGCCTCTTTCTTCACCTCTGTTGCTTCTTTCTGCACCTCACTTGCCTCTTTCTGCACTTCTCTTGCATCTTTCTACAGCTCTGTTACTTCTTTCAGCAATTCTCTTGCCTTTTTCTGCACTTCCCTTGCTTGTTTCTGCACTACTCGTGTCTTTCTGCACCTCTGTTGCCTATTTCTGCACCTCACTTGCTTCTTTCTGCACCCCTTTTGCCTCTTACTGTACCCCTCTCCCCTCTTTCTGCACCTCTCTTGCCTCTTTCTGTACCCGTTCCCTCTTTCTGTACATTTCCTGCCTGTTTCTGCACCTCTCTTGCCTCTTTCTGTACCTCTGTTGCTTCTATCTGCACTTGTCCTGCCTCTTTCTGCACCCTTCATGCCTCTTTCAGCACCTCTGTTGCTTCTTTCTGCACTTCTCTTCCTTCTTTCTGCACCTCTCCTGCCTCTTTATGTACCCCTCTTGCCTCTTTGTGCACCTCTCCTACCTCTTTCTGCACCCCTCTTGCCTCTTTTTCCACCTCTGTTGGTTCTTTCTGCACTGCTCTTGCTTCTTTCTGCACCTCTTTTGTAAATTTCTGCATCCCTCCTGCCTCTTTCTGCACCCCTCTTCCCTATTTCTTCACCTCTCTTGCTTCTTTCTGCACTTCTCTTGCTTCTTTCTGCACTGCTCTTGCTTCTTCCTGCACCTCTCTTGCAAATTTCTGTGTCCTTCTTACCTCTTTCTGCACCCCTGTTCCATCTTTCTGTACCTATCTTGCCTGTTTCTGCACCTCCCTTACCTCTTTCGGGACCTCTGTTGCTTCTTTCTGCACTTCTCTTGCCTCTTGCTGCACCCCTCTTGCCTCTTTAAGCACCTCTGTCGCTTCTTTCTGCACTTCTCTTGCTTCTTTCTGCACCCCTCTTCCCTCTTTCTGTACCTCTTTTGCCTCTTTCTGCACCTCTCCTGCCTCTTTCTGCACCTTTCTTGCCTTTTTCTGGAGTTCTCTTGCGTCTTTCTGCACCTCTTTTGCTTCTTTCTGCACTTTTCTTGCTTCTTTCTGTACCCCTCTTGCCTCTTTCTGCACCTCTGTTGGTTCTTTCTGCACTGCTCTTGCTTCTTTTTTCACCTCTGTTGCAAATTTTTGCATCCCTCTTGCCTCTTTCTGTACCCCTCTTCCTTCTTTCTGCACCTCTCTTGCCTCTGTATGCACACCTGTTCCCTCTTTCTGCACTCCTTTTGCCTGTTACTGCAACTCTCTTGCCTCTTTCTGCACCTCTCTTGCCTCATTCTGCACATCTCTTGGTTCTTTCTGCACTGCTCTTGCCTCTTTCTGCACCCCTCTTGCCTCTTTATGCACCTCTTTTGCTTCTTTCTGCACTTCTCTCTCCTCTTTCTGCACCCTGTTTCCCTTTTCTGCACCTCTCTTGCTTCTTTCTGCACCCCTGTTGTCTCTTTCTGCACCCCTGTTGTCTCTTTCTGTACCTCTCACGCTTCTTTCTGTACTTCTCTTGCTTCTTTCTGCACCTCTCTTGCTTCTTTCTGCACCCTTCTTCCCTTTTTTGCATCCCTCTTGCCTCTTTCTGATGTTCTCTTGCCATTTTCTCCACCTCTCTTGCCTTTTTCTGCACCTCACTTGCCTCTTTCTGCACTTCTCTTGCTTCTTTCCACACCTCTGTTGCTTCTTTCAGCAATTCTCTTGCCTCTTTCTGCACTTCTCTTGCTTGTTTTGGTACCTATCTTGCATCTTTCTGCACCTCTGTTGCCTCTTTCTACACCTCACTTGCTTCTTTCTGCACCCCTCTTGCCTCTGGCTGAACCCCTCTTTTCTCTTTCTGCACCTCTCTTGCCTCTTTCTGCAACCCTGTTCCCTCTTTCTGCACATTTCCTGCCTGTTTCTGCACCTCTCCTTCCTCTTTCTGTACCTCTGTTGCTTATTTCTGCACTTCTCTTGCTCTTTCTGCACCCTTTACTCCTCTGTTCTGTTGGGTCTTTCTGCACTGCTCTTGCTTATTTCTGCATCTCACTTGCCTCTTTATGCACTTCTCTTGTTTCTTTCTGCACCTCTGTTTCTTCTTTCAGCAATTCTCTTGCCTCTTTCTGCACTTCTCTTCCTTCTTTCTGTACCCTCGTGCCTCTTTCTGTTTCTCTCTTGCCTCTTTTAGCATCTCTGTTGGTTCTTTCTGCACTGCTCTTGCTTCTTTCTGCACCTCACTTGCCTCTTTCTGCACTTCTCTTGCTACTTTTTACACCTCTGTTGCTTCTTTCAGCAATTCTCTTGCCTCTTTATGCACTTCTCTTGCTTGTTTCTGCACTTCTCTTGCATCTTTCTGCACCTCTGTTGCCTCTTTCTGCACCCATCTTCCCGCTTTCTGCACCTCTCTTGCCTCTTTTTGCATCCCTGTTCCCTCTTTCTGCACCTTTCCTGCCTGTTTCTGCACCGCCTCTTCCTTTTCCTCTGTTGCTTTTTTCTGCACTTCTCTTGCTCTTTCTGCTCCCTTTGCGCCTCTTTCAGCACCTCTGTTGCTTCTTTCTGCACTTCTCTTCCTTCTTTCTGCACCCCTCCTGCCTCTTTCTGTACCTGTCTTACCTCTTTGTGCACCTCTCCTACCTTTTCCTACACCACTCTTGCCTCTTTTTGCACCTCTGTTGGTTCTTTCTGCACCTCTCTTGCCTCTTTCTGCACCCTTCTTCACTCTTTCTGCACCTCTGTTGCCTCTTTCTGCACCTCTCTTGCCTCTTTCTGCACATACAGGGCTACTTTTAAACTGACCTCAGGCTCAGCAGTGCACACATGCAAGTGCAGAAAAGGGCTGCTGGCCTCTACACTGCCATGCCCTGTTAATATATGCCAGGGACTTAGAGGTAGTTTTAATCCCCTGTCCTATAATGTACTAGGTTCTTACAGGGGTGGTCATGCCAATCACAGCGGTACCCCAACCCATAGTGTACCCTAGTGTATGTAGGTGTTTTTACTGTATTCTAATTGTCTTTCAGCATAGCACTGGCTCTGGGCCTGGTTAGGCAGAGCCCAGGGTCATTCAGAGTCAGTTACCACCAGTACCAGTCAGCAAAAAGTTGGGGGGTGCCCAGGGCACAGGATGACTTTGTAACAAGGCCTCTTTCTGCACCTCTGTTGGTTCTTTCTGCACATCTCTTGCTTCTTTCTGTACCTTTCTTCCTCTTTCTGGACTTCTGTTGCCTCTTTCTGCATTTCTCTTGCTTCTTTCTGCGCCTTTCTTCCTCTTTCTGCACATGTCCTACCTATATAGGCATAGTTAGAAATTAGCATTTAAAAAAACTTAGAAATTCACTGAAAAAACCATAAGTTTCAGAGACGTTATAGTTAGAAATTAGCATTTTAAAAACCTTTGAAATTCACTGAAAAAAACATAGGTTTCAGGGACGTTATAGTTAGAAATTAGCATTTAAAAAACCTTTGAAATTCACTGAAAAAACCATAGGTTTCAGGGACGTTATAGTTAGAAATTAGCATTTAAAAAACCTTTGAAATTCACTGAAAAAAACATAGGTTTCAGGGACGATATAGTTAGAAATTAGCCTTTAAAAAACCTTAGAAATTCACTGAAAGAAACACAGGTTTCAGGGACGTTATAGTTAGTTGGACATTTCACTCGTACAAAACCAGAGAAATTCGGGCGTTTTAGTTTGTTGAGCTAACTATAACTCGCGCCCCCGCAATGACGTCACATATTACATCATTCATGACATGGTCAGTGACATCACTGATGACATCTCAAATGACATCACTGATGACATCACTGATTACATCATCCACGTGATAATCTGATGCACCTCCTCACACCCTAATGTAACCTTTGATACACCCACTCTAAAATACAGACTACCATTTTCGAAACCATAGACACACTATTCAGACACACTATTCAGACACTTATACACCCACTCATTCTTCAATACACCTTGGCATATATATATATATAAAACATATTTAAACTTTAAAGAAACACACATTCACTGGATGATGTCATCAGTGATGTAATTTGAGATGTCATCAGTGATGTCATCAGTGATGTCACTGACCATGTCATGAGTGATGTAATATGTGACGTCATCAGCAGTGCATTGCGGGGGCGTGAGTTATAGTTAGCTCTACTAACTATAACGGCCGAATTTCTCTGGTTTTGTACGAGTGAAATGTCCAACTAACTATAACGTCCCTGAAACCTATGGTTTTTTCAGTGAATATATATATATACATGCTTGCTCAAAGAAGTACGGAGCACTCTCGGGGTAAGCTGTTTGCTGTTTTATTGTTCAATTCCAGTAGACGCGTTTCGGCTATAATGCCTTCTTCTGTGCTATTAAATTAAGATACAGCTGGCACATCGATTTCTCAATTTAAAATATTTCAAAAGTCACCAATGAACGTGACACTGTGATTAATCGATGTGCAGCTTACCCCGAGAGTGCTCTGTACTTCTTTGAGCAAGCATGTAATCCGAGAGTCTCACCTTCATGCCATGGCAGCACCCACTGCGAGTTCAACATTCTGGTGGAGTCGGGAGCTGAAGTCTATATACATATATATATATTGATTTGAGGGGGAGATTTAGTGTCTTGGGATATTCTATGACGGAACCCTTTTGGCTCCAGATGGACTTCGTAGAGCTATGACGTAGGTGGCAGAGCACAATGCCAAGAGAGCTTGTTTTAGAATGTTGAGTTTGCAGTTCCACGCAGCAGAATAAAGACGTATAATACTAAGCATTAGAAGATACCCAAGCTGGGAAGAAGCTACAACGGTTGTATATATTTAATTTTATCAGTCTTCGTTAACATTGGAATAAAAAAAAAATGACTAATGTAATAAAATATTATATTTATTATTTAAAACAAAAAAAGTGTTATTATGTTGGTTTACAGTTTGGCATAGTTTTTAGGACTTTGGTAGGCTATCATTTATTTTACAATATGCTTTTGGATATTATTTCTAAGTAATGTACTCCTTTGTTACTTTTACCTTAAATTGTAGCATGTCATACATTCTTTTGGTTTGTTTGCTAAGTTTAGGGGCAAGTTGGCTAACAGATTGCTCCATTCGTATTTGTTGTTAGCTTTGTTGTTTTAATAATACTTATATAAATTTATAGAGTGTAGGTTGGGTTCTGCCTAGTGTGGTGTGGAAGACATTTTGCCATCCTTCCACGGCGTTGTTTTTTTGGCGTCCTGTGCCAAGGTGCTGTTCATCTTTTAAACTCATGGTATTCAAGTTAGAAAATGAACTGATAGCGAAAACCCTCCTTTTATACCATTCACCCGGTGACAACTCTCTCTTCCTGGAGCAACTCATGGAAACAATCACAATCAATGCCACCTCACTCTCTAATACAATATTATTAGGAGATTTTAACCTACATTGGAACAATGACAAAGACCCCACAGTGGCTGCACTCACTAACATGCTTTCGGAACTCAACATGATTCAACAACTGTTGGACTTGACCCTTTTTGCATGGTTATCCCCAAACTTTTTGCTTCTTCCTCCTATTTTTTCCTGACCTGTTGTTGGGTTTAGGACTCTAGGCACTTTACCACTGCTAATCAGTGCTAAAGTGCACATGCTCTCTGTGTAAATTATTATTATGGATTGGTTTATTCATGATTGGCATATTTAATTTAGTTGTAAGCCCCTAGTAAAGTGCACTGAGTGTGCCAGGGCCTGTAAATCAAATGCTACTAGTGGGCCTGCAGCACTGATTGTGCCACCCACAGGAGTAGCCCTGAAAAAGTATCTCCACTGCAGTGTCTGTGCACAGTTTTAAAATGCCATGTCGATCTAGCAAGTGCACCCACTTGCCAGGCCCTAACATTCCCTTTTCTTACATGTAAGTCACCCCTATGGTAGGCCCAAGGTACCCCAGGGGCAGGGTGCAGTGTATGTGAAGGATAGGATATGTACTGGTGTGTGTGGCATGCCCTGATAGTGAAATACTGCCAATTTCACTTTTCACTATTGAAAGGCTATCTTGCCCCATAGGATAGAATGGGAAACGCTTTGTAAAATCTTACAAGTATAACTTCCCATTGGGACAAGATAGAGATATAAAGTTTAGGTTCTCTGAACTCAGAATTTAATAACACATCTTTTACTAAAGATGGTTTTTAAATTGTGTGTTTGAAAATGCCACTTTTAGAAAGTAGGCATTTTCAATAACCATTCTATGTGCCTCTGCCTGTTTGTGTATTGACCATCTGGTTTTAGAGTGACAGAGGCTGGGGATGTGCATTTACTGTAGACAGCCACTGGGGAGGGTTGAGATGTTCCTGGCCCTTCCTGGATGACTCAGAGCTGAGCTGAATTGGCCTTGGCTGAATTTAGAGTAGTGGGAGGAGATTTCTTTGCACCTGAATAGGGCCTGTCTCCCTTGCACAATGCTGTCACCACCCCCTGTGGTCATTCTGCACCAGTGAGGACAGAACTGGTTTGGACTGGGCTCAGAGATCCTTGCACAAAGAGAACAAAGACATTTTGGTGTATAAGTATTAGACCTAAATCCCGAGACCTTTAGATCACTTCTGGACTCAAGAGAAACCTTTGCCAATGAGAAGAGCTTAAGAACTGTGAGGAGGACGACTGCCCCTTTGCTGTCTGCAGTGTGGGGTAGTCTGCAGTTGCAGTTTCTGCCAAGGAGAGGACAATGACTGGAACTTTGCTTTGAACCTGCTTGAAGAAGATTTCCAAGGGCCTGTGTGTGCTGGCCTCCTGTTCTGAAGTCTCAGGGACACATATACATCACCCCCACTCCCCTGAAATCTGTTGCTGTGAATTCTGACTTGCAAGGAGGTGCCTGTTCCAGTTCTGGACCTCTGGAGGTTGTTCCTGCAGGTGGGGGCTAGAAGAAACCTGAAGAACTAAGAAAATCATTGCATCGCTCTTCTTGCTGAAGTTTTTCTGATGCAGCACTGTTTTGCGAGAAGAATCTCCACGCATCGCTACGCCCCTGCCGAAACCGATGCAGCGCCTGTTGCCGCTGCAAGAACTGACGCATCAAGGGATCGCGGCTTAAGAAACTGACGCAGCACCGCTCCACGCTTCTGCATCGATCGCCAACGCATCCCGGATTTCTACGCATTGCACCTGTGCAGCAAGTTTTCCCGATGCATCACCTGCGGACCAGAACTGTCTCGGAATCGACGCATCACTTCCCCCTACAAACCGGATTTGATGCATCACTTCTCCTGCGTGCAGCAGAACTGTCGCATCACCTCCCCATGGTCTCAGGAACTGACGCATCTCTTTGTTTTTTGACGCTTCCCATCTCTGCGGCTGTTTGGCCTCGTGAATTTTGTCCCAACTACAGGTACTTTGTGAGAAAATACGCATCCATAGTTTTCTATGGACCAAGTTGTTTGAAACCTTTTTAAAGTTATATTCTTACTACATGTTTGTTGGATTTTTGTTGTTTTGGTCTTGTTGAGTTTAGATAAAGATATTTTATTTTTCCTAAACTGGTGTGGTTTCCGTTTGTGGTATTATCACTGTATTACTGTGTGTTTTGAGTACAAATACTTTACACATTGCCTTTGGGATAAGTCTCTCTGCTCGTGCCAAGCTACCCAGGGGGGAGCAGGGGGTTATCTAAAGTGTGTATCCCCCTTACCCTGATTAGAAGCAAGGGTCCCTATTTGGACAAAGGTACCTACCTATGCCAACTAGAGACCCCCATTGCTAACAACAACATAAACAAGGAAAGAAGACAACTAAGACATCTGGAACGACTATGGAGGAAGGACACAAACATTACTCATCTCAAACAGCTGAGAACGCACAGAATCTCATACAAAAAAGCTATCTGGAAAGCCAAAACAGCAGCGATCAGATCTCAACTTGACAGAGTGAAGAATAGGCCCAGAAAACGTTTTCATATTAATAAAACAACAATCAGGAAAACTCGCAGAACTCACAATTGTAAACAACTCAGCGTACATTTGCAACGCCTTCTCAACTTTCCTTAAAAACAAAATCGCTACTATGAGCAACTCTATTCCCAATCAAACTAGTCCCCTACCTTTGGGAATCCACCCCAACTGCCCAAGGAAAAAATTGAGCCTTCTGGAACAGTTTCAGATCTTTATCTGAGGGGAAAATCCAGAAAACCATTCAGTCAATGAAACCTACCACACATTTCAACTATCCAATTCCCTCCCACCTACTGAAAGAGATCCTCCAAGCTGTCACTCTCTTATGGACAAAAATTGTGAATGCATCTCTTCAACAAGAATCCCTCCCAGAATGTCTGAAAATGTGCCACAGCTCTCCCCTTCTAAAAAAACCGGGCTCTGACCAGAAAGACTCAAACAACTTCCGACCGGTATCCAGTCTGTCTTTCCTGGAAAAATTGGTAGAAAAATGCACCCACATTCAGCTTTGTGAACATGCAATTTTGACCTATTAGATAAACACCAATCAAGTTTCAGGCCTGGACACAACACTGAAGTTGCCATAGACCAAAACAAATCCTGTCTGCTAATTCTTCTCGATTTATCAGCGGCATTTGACACCGTCATCCACAAACATCTCAGAGAAACACTTAAGCTCAGAATGGGTCTTGCAGAAGCCGTCCTTAACTGGTTCACCTCCTTCTTGCAGAACAGACAACAAAGAGTCAAAATTGGAAACACCCTATCCGATATAGAGGACATCGACTGAGGAGTTCGGCAAAGATCTAAAATTTCACCAACACTCTTCAATCTATGCATGGAACCACTCACGGAAATCTTTAAACAATCAAAAACCTCGTACCACATGTATGCAGAAGATACTCAACTCTACATCAAAATCTCCTCACAAGAGGGTATCCAGACACTGGATGATACTCTGAGGAAAATACAGGACTGGCTGGCTCACAACCATCTAAAACTAAATCCGCTGAAAACTTGAATTAATTCTTTTCTCCCCACCCATCTGATCCCAACAGCCCCAGCTTTGGTCTCATAACCTCAAATCGCTTAACTTCACCCCAACAATCTGCGAGTTTGGAAAACCTCTAGGCATCACACTAGATTCTAATCTAAACATGCAAGTTCACATGCAAGCTGCAACCAGAAGCGCTAATCTACATCTGAACCTTCTAAGAAAACTAAAATCTTTCATACCACCAGGGGACCTCAAAACAACAGTGCAATCTCTAGTTCTCGCAGGACTAGACTATGGGAATGCCACACTCATAGGCCTACCAAAAGCCAGCTAAGCCCCAATGTAAGTGACATTAAATGCAGCAGCAAGACTCCTAACAAGCACACATTGTTATGATCGCATTTCCCCATCACTCAGAGCCCTCAACTGGCTCCCAGTTGAAGCTAGGATACAACTGAAGGTCGCATGCATAACATACAAAGCTCTACACAATTCCGGTCCTACATACTTGCCGAATAGGATCAAACTATCGGGAGATGGAAGGGTCTCCAGAAGTTCTAAATCCCTCATACTAGAATCAGCCAGATTCATAAAAAGGAAAACACATGGCTGCACTTTCTCCGGGTCTGCCCCAAGAATATGGAACTCACTACCACCCGCTACTAGATAGATTACCTCACTCAGGCTCTTCAAGAAGGAAGTGAAATCCTTACTACTAGGCAAATATGTAACAGAAGAGAACTTTGTGAAAATGTCATTCACCTTTCTGTATATTGTTCCTGATTGTTTGTACCTTGCTCTTTGAACTCTATGGACCGTGTGTCATAAGTAACAGGTATTCCTAATGCACTGCAAAGCTAACCATCTCTCTCTTTGTAAAGCTCTCTGATACCATGATGGTCATGTTCGCGCGTTAGAAAACACTATAAATAAATTAAATATATACACATTCCACCATGGTATGTGTAATTTGGAGTTGGCGTCTGTATTAGGGAATGCAGTCTGCCAGCCCAAGTGTCTTAAAACTAGTCCATTAGGGCGCTCAGTTTATCTCTATTTTGTTGGTAGAAAGGGATTTCTATTAGTAAATTGTAGTGGTTGGCTATGTCTGTGACAGGGACATAGAATAGTGCAATAATCGTTTTTAATTCCAATGGCTAATTGGCTATTTGTAGAATATTCTACACTTAGTCCAGATTTCTGGAGGTGTCTCCATATACGTTAATTGAAATTATAGTAACAGCATTGTAAGGACGTGTGGAGGTAAATGTTTTGAATCGTTTGAATCATGGCTTACTCATAGTCTATGATTAATTGTTTTTTGTGGGTAGCAGTTGTTTGTTTTATGTTTAATATGGTTTAAGAGGTTGTAATAAGTGCTGATTTGTTTATTTGGTAGTAAGGCATATATAAAAGGGATATTGGTATTTTATTATTCATTATGTATGTTGTACATCTGAGTGAATGGCTTGGGATACATTTTGAAGGTATCATTCATCATCCACATTTGACATCGGCTACATTTTAGTAAGTGATCTGCTGTAGAGAATATTAGGATTTGTTTCTCATTATTTAGGTTGTCATGTAAATGAAAAGGTTCCTCATTATGTAGAGTTGAAATGTTCAGGTATGTGTATGATTTGGTATCTCGTAGGGGCAGGTGGGGTATCGCTGGTGGCTTTTTTAGTTCATGCAATTAGACATTTTAAAGTGGGTATAGGTGGTAGTTGGCCTGTTATGTGTTCGGGGACTTTAGGTAGTATATCTTTAAGGACTTTGGTTGTGGGTTCATAGGAGCTAGCGCTGGCTTCTCTTATATCCTGCAATATCTCCCTTTCTTCTATTTCTGTTACATTTGAGCAGGGGTTGTGCTTTCTTACATGAATTACAACTTCATCTTTTGTTGTTGCCCTCTCATAGCATGCATCAGAATACTATTTAGTACATTTCTAGTTTATATTTTCTGTTGATGCACTTTCTTGGTTGTAGGTGTAGCCATGTCATTTAGTAACTGCTTTCTTTTCTGTGAAGTAATGTACTTTGCAGCATTTGTCATTGTATCTGAAAGAAGTTTAATAGTATAAATTTATATAATATTTTAAAGTCTGTACATTAGTTATTTGCATGTAAAAATATGCAACTACTTCTATTTCATATAATTAAATGTATGTTCTGTTTAGATGTTTCACACGGTTTTGCAGCTTTTCTGTTGGGGGTTTTCTAATGTGGAATAGGTATTTCTGATGGTTGAAAAAATAAAATGTAAGTTTAATTTTAAATGTTAACTTGGTAGTTTGTAGAGGTTGAGGTCGATATTTTATTGGTTGGTTTAGTTTAAATTTGAATTGTTTTATCAGTTAAGTCCTTCTACAGTAAATGCTAATTTAGGTTTTATTTTTGATGTATGATGTGTAGTTTGATTGTTTTGAATATATATGTATATATATTTATTCATATTTAGGTTGCTGTTTAAATGTTTGTAATTAATGCTAATATATGTTTTGGGTTGTACTGTTACTATTTTAAGTATATAACTTCTTGGAATGAATGGTAAAGATTTTGTGGATGTAATATATTTATATTTATTTTAAATATTTGTATAAAATGTTTTCGGTTTATTTTATTTTTAAATGATGTAAAAAGTGATTTTTATATTTATTGATGATTATTTCAACATTTGGTGATAATATTGTAGTCGGTATTGTGTGGAACGATGTTTTTGACATATATGTTTTTTTAAAGGTAAAAATATTTTTGTTTCCGATATTTTTGTGTTCGATATTGTAAGCATTAATAATATGTCAGTGAACCATTAGACTCTGCCTCAGACTTTGATTTTGCTAGACAGCTATTCCATCACAAATGTGAAAGATATCTTGTCCAACTTATTTCAAATGAAATTAAATATGATGCAATTATACTTGTAGTAAGGTGGACAGGATTACTGTACCATTTCTGCGGTATTAACATAGCAAAATATAATGAGGCACAGTGGCAATATGTAATTGTATCTTGGCGGATGTCACACCTGTTACAAATGAATTATGCCTTCAAAAGCATTTCAAACCTGCCTTGTCATCGAGGTGCTTCATGCATGAGACTGCCACTTCTGTGATGCATGTAATCATTTTTGGACGTGCTCATATATATATATATATTAAACATGATGTCTTGCTACAACTGTGTTTTAATGTAGAATATTTGGGATGGATATTATACCTTGGAAAGTCTTTCATGCTGTATTTTGAACAAGGCGTTCATGTAATGGGCAAGTATTATTAAAACACCCTATAATTAGGTGGGCTAGACATTGACATACCCCAAGTATTTTTTAACTTTGGCCCATATAGTCCTGCAATGTGAGATCATGTATGTAGAAATGTGAATGCTGGTCATGGACTTCAAGTGTACACTTTGTGCATAACATTGGTGTCAACACTATTACAAAGACAAATATACCAATATGTGCCAGTATTCCATTTTGCCATATAGGGTAATCTTTAAAAAAAATGGGCAGAACAGAGTGATGTCTGAGTTAGGCACTGTTTTACGTTTCTACAGACAGAATATTCAGTCTCAAACATGACAATTATGCCGTACCCCTTATTATAAGTGTTAAATAATATACTGCACCTGCAATAAGGCAGAAGGAATATGATTTTGGTGAAGGAACAATTGGTCTTCCTAAATCACAATCATGCCCTAGATGATGTCCCATTGTTTGTCCTTTATTGAGATTAGTATAGTAAAATGTTTTATGTCCGTCCATCTTTAATGTGTGTACTTGTTGTTATTGGCCTCTGTAGTATATAATTGATGTGTGCATATGTGTGGTATCAGATTTCTGCAGAGCAAGCTAGGAAGACATTGGTAAGACTTTGGGGAACAAGCAGAAGAGCCACAGGCAGTCAAAAGTTGTAGCAACGAGGGACGCAGTGTCAATGAGGGTGATTGGGCTGGCCACAAGGGGCCCCCGACTCGGGTCAGCCCTTCGTGGTAGTAGACCAACTAATACAGCGTGTACCATATGGTCCTGTCTCCCACCACCACAATGACCCTCAGCACCCTCACTCCTGCCCCCCCCAGGAACAAACTAACAACCAGCCAATATACTAGCTGGGGCCTCTTTCACCTCAGGCACATTTCCTTCCGTCCTAAACACTGATGTCAGAGGTGGCATTAGCAGTTCTCCAGAGCCTCACAGTGGGGCAGACAGCATTACTACATGCATAGCATGGTGTCAGTCAGCAACTCACACTTGTTTGACATAATGGATGCTGTGCGCTTTGCCCTGTCTGCCTCACCGAGGGTTTCTGTCCCTCCTAGTGCCTCAACTGGCACAAGTGTTTTTTGTACACATTCCCCTGTTTCTTCTTCCGCCTCCATTCCAGTCTTCCCCATCCAAAGACCTGACACCATTCCACATGCCCCCAGTCAAAGCCCGAACACCATTCTACTGATCACCCCAATTATTCATTCAGACCCAATCCCCCGTTCTCCCTCTAACATTCCACCTGTCCCGACACCACCCAAAACCCCAAAACATTCCCTTACACCCAAACACTCCCATTGCCCAAAACCTTACCATTAGAATCACCATCCCTCCTCAGACCCACCTGGCTCTGGAACAAAAAACATTTTTAAAACTTTACCCCCTCTTAAGAAGAAGCTGCATGGACTACCATCTGCCCCAGCAGAGTGAAGAGTGGCCAGAGGAGGCAAGCCCCCCTACAGACATAGCTCACTGTTGCTTATTGACCCGCTAATTTCACTCCCTTATATGTGATAGTAACATGTAGGCAGGTTTGTTTTGGTCTTATTGGTTGTATCGTTGTGTATGAATCATTAAGATAAAAGAAAAAATAAGTTTTAAAAATAAGTGTTGGGAGGCAATCATAATGCCTGGAGGCTAAAGACAAAAAAACAGTGATAGGACACCTTTTTTTTTGTTGCTAACCCATCCCCAGTCTTTTAGTTTTTATTAATTTTCCTTAAAACATTTTAGGAACCATAAGAGGAAGATTTACGTTGTCCCTTTTTATTTATTTTATATGAAAAGTTCAAATGTAACATTTTCTGTCTGTTGTTTACTTGAAGATGTATTTCGGGCCTGATTTAGAATTTGGCTCACGGGTTACTTCATGTTCACTTCTATTTGCACCTTGCTGTCGAATCAACTCAAGAAAACCTATTTTCAGTCCTGAAAGGAAGCTTATTTTCAGTCTTAGAAGGAAGAAAACAAGAGCGCCCTATCGCAGCGTTTAACCCTTTAACCTGCCGTTTGCACACTAATTTCTGCAAGAGGTGCAACCCCCAACTGAGCTCTTTCACCAGTTGGTTCACCATCAAATCCCCTCAGCTGGCTTGTTAAAACTCTCCCTGCGACGCGTGTTCCTTTTGTACCTCTGAAATCTGCCGGCAGAGCTATTGAAAAGAGTAAATTTCCTTTTTGTAAGGGGACTGTTGCCAAATAACAACATATTTACACACTCTAGCTTCAAACCTTGTAGAGAGGGCTTATCACTTAAGACTCACAACAGCTTAGCGAGCAATTATCATTCATGCCAATAACACTCCAATTGAAATTGTTTAAAATAGACTCAAACATATTTGATTGCTTTCCAAATTGGAAACTCTTTGAAATTCTGTAAACTTCTTCCCTCGGAGCTGTGTGCCAGCTGCAGAATAAAATGAACTGCTTCCTCTGAAGAAGCAAAGCGATTGCTTCGCCCTAGGATCTCTAATTAATATGCTTTTGCACCTTGGCAGGATCCGGTTTTGCCATCTATTGGGAGGTTAAATAGGTTTATGATTGAAATGGGGCTGGCCCGGCATGTAAATCCTTCAATGAAAGTGCTGTGACCTGAGGACAGAGTACACTTTGGTAAAGTTTAATGATGGCCTTGATTTATTTAAATATTCAAAATATTCCGACTTATTTTTTATTCAGATAAGGGTTGCTTTGTGCATGCTACTGCGTGAGGGTCTGTCGTTTACTTTAAGAATTTCAACAAATGCCTACATTTCCAGCAAAATGCAGCACGCGCCTTTAAAGTTCCCGTGACAACTTACAGGGCCGTAAGGCAGTCCTTGCCACCCCTGCTGTGCAGTGACCCCCCCACCCTCGAGGATGACCCAAGGCCTATGATATCTGTTAGGGGCCAGAGTTTCAGGGGCCCCTCAACATATTCGGCAGGGAGGCCTCATCATTTTGGGTAACGCCATCATTCACCACTGTCTAAGGTGGTAAAAAAGTGCTGCTATGGCAGAGGCCCATCTTAAATCAGTACTTCATTTGGTGGCTTAATGCGGAGGGCATATGATGTCTGTCTCAATGTCATTACTCGCGCTTACCGTGCACTCTCCTATTCCTATGCATTCAATTGACCTACAATAAATACACAAAAAAATGTTTCTTATATTTGATGCGATTAAATGATTGTTACTCCAGGTTGAAGCGCTTACCAGCATTTGCTTTTTTATTTGTTTCATTATTTTTTTATTATTGTTGTATACATGATTTCGAACCGATGCACAGCAAATGCACTGGCTTACGACTTTGAGAAGCATTGTGTAAGGTGGATTCCGTTAGTTATATTTGCCTTATGTTTTTAACACACAGAATTAAACAGAGCCACTAATCAATAAAGAGATAGAAAGTAAGTGATTAGTGTGTCAATGTGAAAGAGACACTTGTATCCCTGTTCGGTTTAGCACTGGAACCTTTATCCCCCACGGCTACTTCTTTCCTCTTCTGCTGCCAGAGACGTTTTTAGGCATGGGCAAAGAGGGGAATTGTCAGGGGACCTTTGGAATTTAGGGGCCCTATCTTCCAGGGCGCCTCCAGGGAAAGTGAACTTTCTCTCTGTCTCACCTGTGTCTATTTCTATATCTCAGCCTCTCTCCTTCTCTCTGCCGACCTTGCTCTCTGACTCTGTCTCTTCTGGCACAGTGTCATCTTAAGGATTTTTTGGACCCCCCATATTTCAACTGTTTTTGTGTCAACCCCATTTCTGAAAGTTTGCCTGCCATCGTATGGGCTTCACTTAGCAGGAAATGGGTAATAAATTAAAAGTTGTTACAGAAGAAGAATCCCTAAAAGATTCCCTAAAATATATCTTGCCCTGAGGCCTCACAAAATCCTTAAGGCGACACTACACAATCCCACATTTCTTTGTGGCTTTGATGCACGGGTGTAAGGCACAACCTAATTTTGGAAACGCAATTGAAGGCGTAATGCTCCAGACCCTAACATAACCTTCTCCAGCATATGTGCAGCTCTCCGTTGATAGATTGGCTGTGCTCAAGCCCTAACTTTACAAGAGGTGCGATGGGATATAAAAAGCTACATATGTAATTATTTTTGTTTTATTGGAGATTTGTGTGGCACCATGTGCTGCTTCCCGGGAGCTTCATCATAGTTCTGAGAAGAAAAAACAGAAAAAGGTGGATATATAAGTTGTGCATGGGAAGACAATGGCAAATAAAATTTGGAAAATAATTTCACAGCTCTCAGATGATCACGTGCCAGTTCCTTAATACCCAATATTGAGGGAAAGAGGGCAATGATCCCCTAGATAGACAACAAATTGATCCAAAAAGTTGGGATTATATGCAAACTCCAAGGGCGGATGATGTTGCAGAGAGTGCAGGCAAAGGATGACTGATGCTTTCCTTCCAGAATCCAAATCTTGGATGACCAAGGGCTGAACAAAGAACAGAGAGGAGTCTTCAGGTCAAGAAGAGGACGTTTACACTGAATATACATGTTAGAAATGGGGGTCTCTAGTTGGCAGAGGTAGGTACCTTTGTCCAAATAGGGACCCTTGCTTGTAGTCAGGGTAAGGGGGATACACACTTTAGATAACCCCTGCTCACCCCCTTGGTTGCTTGGGCACGAGCAGACAGGCGTATCCCAAAGGCAATGTGTAAGGTATTTGTACCAACACTCACAGTAACACAGTGAAAGCACCACAAAAGGACACCACACCAGTTTAGAAAAATAAAGTATCTTTATCTAAACTTAACAAGACCAAAATGACAAAAATCCAACATACACCAATTAAGAAAAATGACTTTCAAAAGGATATTGCAAAAATGAAGCTTGTAGAAACAAAGAGCACCAACTGGGGCTATGGTGACGTTGTGACAGCAATAAATCCAAAGTCCTGCGCCAACCGCGAGGAACGCGGCGTCGGGCACGGAGTCACACAGACCCCCAAACAAACAGTACCTTGGAAACGAAGTCTGTGATGATGCACGGCATCGAGGAAGTGAGGCGTCGGTGCCGATGTCGAGGCGAAGTCGGCGAGTTTGTGGAGTCACCCTCTGTGGTTATCGGTGCCGCGATAACAGGATGCAGGCGCTGGCGATGACAGAGTCAGTGGAGCGCTGGCATCGGCACAGCCGATAACTGCAGGCGTCGGCGGGCGTCGAAGCTGCGGTGCAGGCCGGGCGGTGCGTTGTTCCTTCATGAGCGGGGCCTCGGTGTGAGTCGTGGCGTCACAGCGGCGTCACTGACGATGTCGGAAACAGGTTTTCTTACTTCTCTTATGGTTCTTCCAGCTCCCAACAAGAGGACAACCTCCAGAGGCCCAACTCAGTAACAGGCACCTCTTGGCAGGTCAGAACTCCCAGCAAGGAAGTTCAGGGGAGATGGGGGTGAAGTCTTTGTGTCCCTGAGACTTCAAAACAGGAGGCAAGCTCTACTCAAGCCCTCGGAGACTTTCCTCAAGAAGGGGACACAGCCCACAGCAAAGTCCTTCTCCTTTCCTTGGCAGAAACAGCAACTGCAGGCCAACCCCAGACACACAGCAAGGGCAGTACTTCTCCTCAGCTTCTCCAGCTCATCTCCTTGGCAAAGGTTCCTCTTGATTCCAGAAGTGGTCTAAAGTTCAGGGGTTTTAGGTCTAATACTTATACCCCAAAATGTCTTTGTTCTCTTTGTGCAGAGAAGCCCTGTGCCCAGTCAAAACCAGTTCTGTCCTCCCTGGTGCAGCTTCCTGGCAGGAAGTGGAGACAGCATTGTGGAAAGCAGACCAGGCCCATTCAGGTGAAAGGAAATCTCCTCCACCTACTCTAAATGCAGCCCAGGTTTATTCAGCCCAGCCCTGACTCATCAGGCTCTCTGGAGCCACTGCTCTTCCCAGCCCCTGACACTCCAAACCCAGACAGGCAATCCACATCCTAGCAGAGGCACACTGGATGACTAAACAAGAAAATACCTACTTTCTAAGAGTGGTATTTTCAAACACAGAATGTAAAAATCACCCTCCCTAAAAGATGCATTTTAACATTCTGAGTTCAGGCATACTAAACCTTATTTTCCCACCTTGTTCCCAGGGGCAGTTATGTTTATAAGATGTTATAAAGAAACTCCCCATTCTGTCCTATGGGAATAGGCAGCCTTGCAATAGTGAAAAACGAAATTGGCCTTAATTCACTATCAGGACATGTTACACACTTCAGCACATGTCCTACCTTTTACATACACTGCACCCTGCCCAGTGGGGTACCTTGGGCCTTCCATAGGGGTGTCTGATATGTAAGAAAAGGGAAGGTTAGGGCCTGGCAAGTGGGTGCACTTGCCAAGTCGACATGGCAGTTAACAAACTGCGCACAGGCACCGCGGTGGCAGGCCTAAGTCATCTTTTCAGGGCTACTCATGTGGGTGGCACAATCAGTGCTGCAGGCCCACTAGTAGCATTTGATTTACCAGCCCTGGCACACTTAGTGCACTTTACTAGGGACCTACTAGTAAATCAAATATGTCAATCAGGGAGAACCAATCACATTCACAATTTACACAGGGAGCACTTGCACTTTGACACTGATCAGCAGTGGCAAAGTGCCCAAAGCATATAAGCCAGCAAAAACGAAATCCAGCACAGCATCAAAAACACAGAAGGCAGAGGCAAAAAGTCAGGGAAAACCATGCCAAGGATGCCAGGTCTAACAATACATTAGTAGTCTCACTCTCTATGGTACTTCCCCTGAAAATAAATAGGGAAAAGCAGTGAAGATTTTCAGCTTCTGGATGGATGACTCACTCTCCATGAAAGACCAGGTCAATGTGGTATGTGGAAGCTGTTTTGGTGCTTTGCGTTTACTTCGTAGAATTTTTAAATGGATTCTGAGTCACTGGCGCAAAACTGTAGTCCGGGCTACATTACTAGTTGACTTGACTATGCTAATGCTCTATATGTAGGGATGGGTGATTAACTTTTCACCCACTTGCAAGCCATTCAAAACATGGCTGCACGTTTGATCTTCAACTTTCAAGCTACGGTTTCCATATTGGCCTTTTTTAACCCTCTTCACTGGCTGCCCGTTCTCAAACGAGCTGTCTTCAAATTACTCTGTCATGTGCATCAGCCAGTTTATTTTGATGGTCCGTGGTTCTGAGAAATAGAATCTGCCTATAAGTCCTCTGCAGCTCTCAGATCATCAAACCAGGCCCTCATCTTTGGTCTGGGGGATTCTCCCTCTTCTATTTGATGGCCACTCATTAAAATGCCGGACCCTCTTAATCTGTGCCAAACCTTGTATTTAGCGGCTTTTCCGGAATTATTTAAAACCTGCCTGTTTGCTCTATATTTGTGCTGTTCTAGGGTGTTGCACCTTTGTCCTGTTTTGCTCTTCTTTGGTAACAGATCTTAATCTATCACGGGATATCCCCTCAGGGATGAAAGTGCGCTCTATAAATACCATGAATAAGTAAACAAATTTAGTGCTAAAAGTTACCCAACTGGACCACTCAGGTAAAAAGTCAAATCAAAACAGATTTTTGAGATGATTAAACTGGTACCCAATTTATACCACAGTTGTTTGCATTCAGAATGATCACACCACTCCCATGCTCCCGCAGTAGGATTTCTATTCGAATGGAAATTTTGTTAACTTGACGTGGCATGCTGGCTTAATCTCGGACATCATGCGTCACATCCATTATGTGGAATGTCAGAAATTACTCAAGTTTACGCCGGAATAAATGAAATTACGCTCTGGTTTAGACAGGTAGTATATAGGTTTGCTAGGTGAAAGGGGTGCTTTATAACCTAGAACAGGAATAGATCAGTAGGTCACCTGAATGGATCTTTTTTTGGATAGAGCACATGACCAATTACTAGAAGTCTAGTGTGAGAATTTGGTAGTGAGGACATGTGCGTGTAAATTTACAGGATCATCATTATATAAGTTATAGACACCTGGGGCTATCTTCTTGTTAGAAAACATCAGTAAGTGTAAGATCATGGCCGAGGATGTGTCTTGGACTGCTGAATCTTGGTCTAGTGAGGTAAATGATTGGCAAGAATAAGAAAGGTTGATGTCCACCATGATTTTTGTGGGCAGCAAATATGTGAGTCTTTGAGTAGCTTTTCTGTGAGAATCGATGTTACATTTCTTCTTCTCATAGAAACTCTGTCCTTGGAAGCAGTTTTAAAATCTTGTAGAAGCATAACATTCAGGGTCATAGTGTAACCATATAAACCAAGTTCTATTATGGTCCTGTATTGCTTTATAGTGTCCATTGATTAGGGCTGGTTTGAGGCCTCTTTGGTAGTCAGAAGTGCTGGGGATTGCTACCTTTCCTGTATGCAAGCAGGGGTTGAATACACTCATTGTAATGACAAACAGGACATTATTTCCCTTGGTTGGACCATGAAATTGTTCCCATATTGGTGTGCAGACAGCTGGATTATATAACTAATGGAGAGATAGGCATCAATCTAGACCAGAGCGCTGGCTGACTGAGTTAAGCAGTTTAGCACTAGATGTCACAGCAGGTTTCTGGGTTATACCTGGTAGATTAGCACAAGTGAGAAGAATTCACTGAGGGAAAAGGCATTTGTGACGCACGCTAACACAGCGCAAAATGTTTGAAAATCTCCCCCTTAGAGTGACAAAGATAGTAAGCAGCCAGGCAGCGCCTTCCAGCTGCTGGGAGCCTAAATAAATAAATACAATTAAAATAGTTACATGGCCCGATTCCTGGGGAGAAAGGTCGAAGAGCATCAGTTAAGGAAAAGCGAACGTCCTTGGGGACGAAGAAAGAAAGTGAGTTGCCCAGCCACAGTTTCCAACTGCTGAACCTTCAAAAAAGAATAAATATAGAAAAATGTCACAGGCTAGCATGATGGGAAGCAGGGCAAGCTGAACTGGGGAGGGGTGAGAGGGGTAACAGAGCTTGGGGAAATAAAGAAAAAAAAAGACAGGGAGTAACGTAACACACACTCTCCCATTGTGTGCTGCATAACAAAAGAAAAACTCCGAGTATAATGCGGAAAGATACAATTCATCCAATCAAAACACCGAGGGGCAGATTTACAAGCCCCATGCGCCACCAGTACGTCACTTTTTGTGACGAACTGGTGGCATATTCCTCTGCCCTATATTTACAAGGACAGGAAAAGCCACCCTGCGTGACTTTTCCCTGTCCTTGTAAATATGGCCCCTTTACACGCAGCACTTTGCGTGAAAGGGGCATTCCATGGGTGTTGCTGTGGGTGTTCCCACGCAACACCCATGGAACAAGACACATTTCCAGATTTACAAGGAATCGTAAATCTGGAAATGGTGCAAGGGTGCCTGCGCCGGCGCATGGCAGCTTTTTGTGCACCAGCGCAGGGGAGAGCAGAGGAATGCGACATATTATTGTAAATATGTCGCATTCCTGTGCTTTGGAAGTGCCGCAGCGTGGCGCAGCCAAAGGGCTTGCGTTGCCGCGCTGCGGCACTTCCTTGTAAATCTGCCCCCGAGTCTGTAAATGGTCCTGAACAGGTCAAACGCAAGAAGAGGGAGGAAAGATTTTGAATCTAGAGTGCATTGAATTAAGCAGATTTGGTTGTCTGACGTTTCACTGCCTGTCGACTTAAGGTGAGGATTCAGGGGCATATTAGCAAGACCGGCGATAAAATTATCGCCGTTTTAGCGGCAGGAAACTGCCGCTAAAACGGCGATAATGGGCTTGCTAATATGCATTATAGAATTCCAATAGAAGCCCAGGTTAGATGTCCTGCACATCTAACCTGGGCTTCTATTGGAATTCTATAACGCATATTAGCAAGCCCATTATCGCCGTTTTAGCGGCAGTTTCCTGCCGCTAAAACGGCGATAATTTTATCGCCGGTCTTGCTAATATGCCCCAGAATCTCTAAACTGATTGAGAACACACGTGTTTGGACAGTGCTTGGTACCTCTGTTGCTTCCTTGAGACTCATGTAGACTCCTTAGCCCTCTGCAAGATAGCTCTGATCTGGGGGATGGCTGACAGACTTTTGGATTGTTTGCCATATGTGCTAAGTAGAGTCTCCTGGACTTTTTCCAAATTACATATACACTAAACACATTGTTGTTGGGCTGGGAATAGCAGTGAGGGTTCTCCTTCCTGTGTATCAGAGATTTCAACAGAGTCATGTTCAGTTGTATAATATGGTTAACACTAAACATCCAGCTATGATGGGCGACATGGTTCAGTGGATGATCCCTGCATAGGGACCTCCTGTAAACACTCCAAAGCCAACTAGACCAAGTTATCTGACCTGATGTGGGCCTCAATCTACAGAAATCCAAAGAGCCACTAGCTACTCTGGTTGTCCCAGTAACTCAAGCCACCATGGTGTTCGTTGGAAGTGTTGCTGAGGCACCTGTGACAGGTGAGGTGAGTGAAGTAAAGACCCCCCCATTGATAAATCTGTTGTTGTTGTAGCAATCATGCTTATACTAGCAATAACATCAATGCTGCTAGTAGTAGTGACACAGTGGTGCTTTCCACACTGATTGTACAAGTGAATGGTATCATTGGGGTAGCGGTACTGGATGGAAAGGCAGCTGTGGTTGTAGCAGTAGTTGTGGCTACCATGATTGTTCCACTCATTGCACTTTCAGTTGTTGGCACCTTTGTGGCACTTGATGTTTGACATGTGGTCTTTGCTCTAGTTCTCTTATGAGTGCTTGTGTTTCCCTTGATGATGCTGTGGTAGGCTTTGTGCTTTGGTTGCAGTTGTGGCCGATGCTTTGAATGGGCCAGCAAGATCGGACTTTCTGCTACCTGAGAACTGGTCCGTGTATGCGCCAGAAGGATGTCAAGGGCTTTGCTGACAATTGCTTTTCTTGGAGACTGAAGTGATTGACTCAGATGTGTCCTTTAGGTTAGTGGGACATGTCAGTGTTTCACCATCTGACTCTTCAGATTGTACGTCACCTAAGGTGAAAAAGATGGAGTGAATATTGTGTCTCTCTGTAATGAGGCACATTCCAGTAATTTTTAAATTTCCAGGGTAATCGTGCAACATTTTAGGTATTTCACGTTACAATTGTGGGTGTTATTGACCATTAAACCACAAGGGAAGTTACATAGATACACACAAAAGCCAATTCCTCTACCTGTCCCAAAGACACCTCCCAATTTAAATTATATATATTTTTTTTTAAAGGATTTTTTAATCCTTGGTCATTTTAGGTTTGGATTCTAGAGGAAAATTATCACACTTCTTTTGTTTACAATCTCTGCTACTCATTCACCCTTGGATTTTATATATTTTCTTGGGAAAATCAAGTAAAATCAGTTCACTACTTTGCAAAATATTTTTGATTAACTTATGTTTAGGGGAGGGCAGGCACCACTGTTTTTCCTCTTTTTGGATTATTGTTTTTTTATTGTATTTGTTTTTCGGTGAATGACCAGGAGTTTGCACTTATTGATGCAGAGCAGGCCTATCTGGGGTTTAAGGGATAAGAGTATTAGGGCAATGGGCATTTTTAGGGTAGTGGAGCTGTGGGAATATATTTCTTCCTTTACCTCGTTTTTCTGATTAAAATATGATGTTATACTGTTTGGGGTTTAGTCGTCTGTAGGGTACTGTGGTTTTTGTTTCAGTCATTTTAATTTATTTTTCACATATACACTATGCTCATGGTATGGATATTTTAAGAACATGCGGATGGCCTTGAATTTATCCTAAAATTAGGTTATTTTTCGTCTGTATGTGTCTGTTGGTGACTGTGAGGTGGGGGCGCTCAAGGAGCCCAGATCCAGGCATTCAGGGCCCCTGTTCTCAGCGGCCTTCTTTCCCATGTCCTTGTTCACCATTCTGTGTGTTTGTACGTGCGTGAGATGGTTGAATGAAGAGACTTTTTTGCACTTTTTTAAATTCTTCGACTTGGGTATTTTTGCCTGGAGCTGTTTGTGATTGGGGCATTTTTAAATTTCAACGTAATATTTTATTGTCACTGTTGCTATGCTGTTATCATTTTTTATTTCAATTGATTTTTTACAGTTTTACTGCTGCTGTACTGGTGGTGAATAAAGCGATACCAAAGGGGATGATGGACGGAGCGCTTGAGCTAATCAAACACTCACCCCCAGTCAACTGATCTGGGTTTAATCCATCATCATTCTTTAGCTCACTCCACCACCCCAGTTCAGACATGGCCATATGCAAATCAGTCTGACCCTGTGCCTCATGGGAACAGTCCAGCCCGAACTGCCAAGCTATGTCTTCCCTGGACCGGAAACAAGCATCCTGGGACCGGTTTCTGGCTATTCAGCCGTCATCAGCCAGGCTAGCTTGAATCCAGTGGCAAAGTGAGCAAGGGACCCACGTCTGGGCATACCCTGCCAACTTAGGGCGAACAAAGCGATACCAAAGGGGATGATGGACGGAGCGCTTGAGCTAATCAAACACTCACCCCCAGTCAACTGATCTGGGTTTAATCCATCATCATTCTTTAGCTCACTCCACCACCCCAGTTCAGACATGGCCATATGCAAATCAGTCTGACCCTGTGCCTCATGGGAACAGTCCAGCCCAAACTGCCAAGCCATGTCTTCCCTGGACCGGAAACTAGCATCCTGGGACCGGTTTCTGGCTATTCAGCCGTCATCAGCCAGGCTAGCTTGAATCCAGTGGCAAAGTGAGCAAGGGATCCACGTCTGGGCATACCCTGCCAACTTAGGGCGAACAAAGCGATACCAAAGGGGATGATGGACGGAGCACTTGAGCTAATCAAACACTCACCCCCAGTCAACTGATCTGGGTTTAATCCATCATCATTCTTTAGCTCACTCCACCACCCCAGTTCAGACATGGCCATATGCAAATCAGTCTGACCGTGTGCCTCATGGGAACAGTCCAGCCCGAACTGCCAAGCCATGTCTTCCCTGGACCGGAAACAAGCATCCTGGGACCGGTTTCTGGCTATTCAGCCGTCATCAGCCAGGCTAGCTTGAATGCAGTGGCAAAGTGAGCAAGGGACCCACGTCTGGGCATACCCTGCCAACTTAGGGCAAACAAAGCGATACCAAAGGGGATGATGGACGGAGCGCTTGAGCTAATCAAACACTCACCCCCAGTCAACTGATCTGGGTTTAATCCATCATCATTCTTTAGCTCACTCCACCACCCCAGTTCAGACATGGCCATATGCAAATCAGTCTGACCCTGTGCCTCATGGGAACAGTCCAGCCCGAACTGCCAAGCCATGTCTTCCCTGGACCGGAAACAAGCATCCTGGGACCGGTTTCTGGCTATTCAGCCGTCATCAGCCAGGCTAGCTTGAATCCAGTGGCAAAGTGAGCAAGGGACCCACGTCTGGGCATACCCTGCCAACTTAGGGCGAACAAAGCGATACCAAAGGGGATGATGGACGGAGCGCTTGAGCTAATCAAACACTCACCCCCAGTCAACTGATCTGGGTTTAATCCATCATCATTCTTTAGCTCACTCCACCACCCCAGTTCAGACATGGCCATATGCAAATCAGTCTGACCCTGTGCCTCATGGGAACAGTCCAGCCCGAACTGCCAAGCCATGTCTTCCCTGGACCGGAAACAAGCATCCTGGGACCGGTTTCTGGCTATTCAGCCGTCATCAGCCAGGCTAGCTTGAATCCAGTGGCAAAGTGAGCAAGGGACCCACGTCTGGGCATACCCTGCCAACTTAGGGCGAACAAAGCGATACCAAAGGGGATGATGGACGGAGTGCTTGAGCTAATCAAACACTCACCCCCAGTCAACTGATCTGGGTTTAATCCATCATCATTCTTTAGCTCACTCCACCACCCCAGTTCAGACATGGCCATATGCAAATCAGTCTGACCCTGTGCCTCATGGGAACAGTCCAGCCCGAACTGCCAAGCCATGTCTTCCCTGGACCGGAAACAAGCATCCTGGGACCGGTTTCTGGCTATTCAGCCGTCATCAGCCAGGCTAGCTTGAATCCAGTGGCAAAGTGAGCAAGGGACCCACGTCTGGGCATACCCTGCCAACTTAGGGCGAACAAAGCGATACCAAAGGGGATGATGGACGGAGCGCTTGAGCTAATCAAACACTCACCCCCAGTCAACTGATCTGGGTTTAATCCATCATCATTCTTTAGCTCACTCCACCACCCCAGTTCAGACATGGCCATATGCAAATCAGTCTGATCCTGTGCCTCATGGGAACAGTCCAGCCCGAACTGCCAAGCCATGTCTTCCCTGGACCGGAAACAAGCATCCTGTTCTCAGCGGCCTTCTTTCCCATGTCCTTGTTCACCATTCTGTGTGTTTGTACATGCGTGAGATGGTTGAATGAAGAGACTTTTTTGCACTTTTTTAAATTCTTCGACTTGGGTATTTTTGCCTGGAGCTGTTTGTGATTGGGGCATTTTTAAATTTCAACGTAATATTTTATTGTCACTGTTGCTATGCTGTTATCATTTTTTATTTCAATTGATTTTTTACAGTTTTACTGCTGCTGTACTGGTGGTGAATGACCTGTTGGTGGGCTTTAGGTACATTCTGGGTATATATTTCTGAAATCCTTGCCTAGCAATGCTGTATGTGTTTGTTAGTGGTGGAGATGATAGGTATCAAGGATAAGATACTAATTTCTCTTTGTTTGTTCCGGCCTTCACTTCGTTTGCCATGTGATTTCCTCCATTTTGTGAAATCATGTGTGTGTCTGGTTGGTTGCCATTTTGTCTGTTCTAAATGCCTTCTTCCTTCCCAAATCATGTACTTGTCCACCATTTTGTGAAAACAGTGCAAGAGTGATAGGTGCCCATTTTATCTTTATCCTCTAAGCTTTCTACCTTGCCAAGCTATGGGGCCGATTCCGATCTCGGCCGGTAGGGCTCCGAATCGGATTCGGCTAACCGGATCCGATTCGGAGCCCTATTTCCCGACCGATCCGTACGCGCGTCCGGACGAGCGAGTACGATACGAAATCGCCGACCGACTCGTTCGGGCGTCCCAACCGCTCCGACCAACTCGTTCCCGGGTTGAACCGCACCGACCGACTCGCTCGGACACGACTTGCACCGCGCAATGGAGACGTTCCCCGGCCGGGTAAGTAAGATGCGCGCCGCGAGCAGTCCGACCGACACGCGCCGTCCGGCTCGAAAGAGCAGTCGGAGCCGTACTTCGGGGGTCCGTGTCGGACCCCCCTGTACGCGTAGCCGCGCGAGTCGCACACAGGGGGGACCCATGGGTCCCCCCTACCTGTGCGTGTACGGCGCGAGTCGCTTCGCCGCTTACCCGCTGTAGGGGGCGCCCCTGTTCGCCTCGCACCCATTGAGGCAATGGGAGCCCGCGTACGCATTGTACGACCGGCTCCCATTGACTTCAATGGGAGTCCGACCGACTCGAGTACGATAGCATACGGACGCATCGTACTCGTTCGGTCGGGCTGCACGGGTCCGATTCGGTCGGAAATCTCTCCGGGTCCGGTTCGGTCAGGGAGATTTCCGGCCCGAATCGGAATCGGCCCCTATGTGTTTGTCCACCGTTTTGGGAAACAGGAAACTAGTGTATGTTTGATAAGAGGCCATTTTGTCTTGGTTCTCTACGCCTTCTTCAGTGCACCCCATCATCTTCTGTTGTTGAGGCAGCATGGGGAACCCATTCCCGTGCCATCTAGCCAGCTCCTTGCCTGGCTAGCTCATTTAACTGCTGCTTGGGAGCTGGCAGCTGGATTCTCCCCTGCTCACTCCATGCGGACAGGGTTCTGTGCTTGCGGTGCCCGCCCTGCTCGCACCAGACACGGGTATGAGGAGCTGGGGTGAGCTCACTGCCTTGGGGGGAGAACAACAGTGCACCCCCTTGGTATTTCCTAGTTGGGGGCCCGAGGATGAGGACCCTGACCTCTTTCTTCTGCTGTGGGGGGTGCAATTGCACTCCCCTCCTTCCTTCATTGTTGGAGGCCCGGGAATGGGTTTCTGGGCCCCTTTCTTCTGCTGTGGGGACACACAACAGTGGTCCCCCTCATTCCTCTGTCATTAGGGTCCTGGGGCTGGGGTCCCAGGCCCCTTCTGTCTGTTGTGGGGGGGTTTGATAGCAGTCCCCCGTCTGTTTTTCGCCTTCAAGGGGTTGGGTCCCGGGCCCCTCCTTGGTATACGAGAGCCCGGATGAGGGGTCCCTGTGATTTGCATGCCTATTCCAGGGCAATTAATTATTTATAAAACTTGCACCAACCCCCGGACACTGGCCCAGCCTGGGGTTATTTGGAGGACTTTTGATGAAGCCCCACATGCTCCATAGCCCAAACTGGGTGTCAAAGGTCAAATCCCTTCCCCTTTGTTATCTTGGGGCCCTGTTGGGCTGATCACCACAATCTTGGGCTCATTTTGCCCCTAGTGGAGGGCCTGAGCCACCTAAAGCCTTTTCAGCTGAACTCCTGGCCACTAAGGTGGCACACTTTGCAGGGAGCTGGCCTGGCTCCACTGACTCCCTGTGCTAACCTTTCTCCTTTTCTTGGTCTCTGGTGTTCCTTTCCTCTTGATGGGCTACAGAAGTCCAGATATTCTACCAATTGGTCTTTAGAGGGTGTAAGAGAACCAGCCTCCCTCATCTTGGGGAGACCTACTGCTCTTGGGGTCAGCTGTAGGCAGAGTCCTTAGTCCATTAGGGCATCAGGGGGCTTGTCCATCCAGCTATCCATGGCTGCTGCTGCCATCCAATCCACTGTCCAACTCTCTGTCGCTCCCTTGTTCAAGAGCAATTAAGAGGACTTGGAAAGATCTAGATGTCAGGCACCATGGCCAATCCTAGGGTGCTACATTCACCTCCACCGTTATCCCAACCTTCCTGCACAACATTATGGGACAATTCAACATGGTGTTGTCAAACGGTATCCGTTCACATCTCCTCTTGGGGACTTAGCTCCACTGATAGGTGACATCACTGCCAGGGACTTTCCCACCAAAACCTCAAAGGGGAGCCCCCTGCTGTGTTGGCTCCAGAGGTATGGGTTTCCTCCTTTGTTCAGTGGGCCTGGGCTGTCCCAACTCTGGTCCAGTGTGACAGCTAATTCACAGATGCAAATTTTCTTTAGGGGTGGGCGGCAAACGCCACTCTGCCCGGCGGAGTTCGCAGAGTTTTGTGACTCCACGCTCCGCTTAGAGCGCAGAGTTGGGCAAAAAAAACTCTGCCAGCCTTCGGCAAAGCGGAGTTTGCTGGTGTGCTCACCCAAGCGTGCTCTTGAGGGCTGTGTGTGAGATTTAGGCCCAGGGCATGGCCCTCTGATGTCAGGAGTCCTCCCTCAGCCCGCCCTGCCTCTCCCGGGAAGGGCGATTAGAAGTGCCAGAGATATTCCGAACAGATCTTGGGGGCAGGAGGTGCATGTTCCTGGGACGGGCAATGCAGCAGCAGCCGACCCCTACATTGCTTGTGGAGGGCGCAGACTAGAGCAGGAGAACCAATGCAGCTGGCAGCCTGTGTGCGCGCTCAGTGGTTGATGACACAGGGGTCAAGGAAGGGAGCGGCATGAAGCTGGTGCTCCTCTAGAACAGGAGAGAGGTGGAGAGGTAGAGGCTCAGTGACCACTGAAGCCTCTGGCAAGGGGCAGGCACGTGTGAAGGGCACGCCTAACCTGGCTTCCTCTGTGATGAACAGCCTGCCTCTCTTGTCACTGAATCTGGAACTGCTTGTTTGTGTTGTCCGGGGAAGGAAAGATTGCTGACTCCTCCTCACCTCCTGCCCTGGACCAAGGAGCACAGTGTTCACCTCCTGCTCTGCTGCCTCTACCTGGGGGTGCTGCTGGTCACCAATGGTTACTTTGCGTCGTCACACATTCACACCAGGGTGGTATCACCGGGTTTTCGCCTTCAAAGCGGACGTTCACATTGTCCGACAAGGGAAGGGACAAAACACAGATTCATTTTTTGGGTGGAACTGATGATAGGTTGGAACATTTTAAACCAAGGAAATCACGTCATGTGTGGTGAGGAGTACTTTCTTTAATACCATGCTGTGAGTATGATACAGGAGTGTGTTATGCTTTCTTATGTTATTTTGGCAGTTATTGTGTGTACATAGGCGAGACTTGTGAGACAATCAAACTTGGCACGTGATTGCATTGGGACACAGTTCACTGCATGTCTGACTGATGCCAAAGACCCCCCTGAGCGTCCTGTCCCACCCCTACCCTCCCCCCACGTCCGGCCTTTCTGCATTCATTTTGTGCTCAAATGAATGCACGTGTCTTAGATCTCCAGGCATTGTGCACACTTAGTTTACATGCTCCTGTGGCACCGTCACTCACAACCTGTAATCATCTGCTTTACCTTGTGCAGTTGAGTCAGCTGGGCCTGAAGTCAGACACAGCCCCTTCCCGTGTTGTGGTCCCAGGGCTTTGATAGCAGAGACATATGCAAGTAGGTACTAGGCAGTCGGTAGGTGGTCTTGCCGTTCATAGACAGGAGACTGTCTGGCCTAATATTTTGTCAGGCGAGAGATCAGACTGCCAGCTCCCTTTCATAGATTTAACTGCCTAAGTCATGGCACGTCTAGGTAATCCGTTCAGCCTTGTTTTTTCTGTTTAGCCTGACACTTACAGTTTTGTTTTCCCGCGGAACACGCGAAACTACACACACTTGACATGAAAACAAGCAGTTGTAAGTTTAGTGAAAAAGCCCCCCACTCTGCCTGTACTCTTAGTCTTAACATATAATTAATTACATGGTGGATGAGCAATACTCCGCCTGATCGTGGAACTCTGCGGAATTCGGTGGATGTTTTTCAGTAACTCCGCGGAATTCCGTGGAGTAAAATTCTGCGTGCACCATCCAGCCCTAATTTTCTTTTTTTTTTTTATAAATCTTTTTAATAAACAGGCTCATCAAACATTACAAGTCTGAAATGATTTCACGTGCACTTTACCAGTAGTCAGTAAATATGCTGCATTACAGTGTAGTGAGGTCGCGAATCCATAACAACACAAGTCATTTGAAGCTTCTTCACACTGTATGGGGCACAAGTCTCTCTTAGTTTGCTTTATTCTGGTTTCCACCATTTATAACGATGTGTCGGATAAATCACAGCCACCCCTACATACCTCTGTATTCCCGCCAGGGGGACCATATCTTTTCCCACTCTCTAGTGCACCCTCTGCTTGTGTCGATTACTTCCTCTGCCGTTTGACACCATTCTAAATCAGCCTCCCATTCCGCCACTGACAGGGGATGTGGCGCCCCCCACGGCACGCTATGTTCCGTTTTGCTACTCCTCAGTAGCGGCTCGTGGAGGGAGTGCTGCGGGGCGGGGGAGGAGCAGGGTGGGGGTAGTAAACTACGGCATACGGCTGAACAGAGGTAAGTAAACAAATAAATAAATAAAACGAATTTCGTTGTGCGCTGCATCGCATTTGGCAATGCAGCGCACGCAATGAAATTCGTTTTATTTATTTATTTGTTTACTTACCTCTGTTCGGCCGTATGCCGTAGCTTACTACCCCCCACCCTGCTCCTCCCCCGCCCCACCCCACCGCCCCGCAGCACTCCCTCCACGAGCCGCTACTGCTACTCCTGCTGACAATGCCAGCCAGGGTCTATTATGTCGGGGTCAGTCTTCCTCTCCTCGTATCATCAACAGTAGCCATTTAGCGCCCATGGGCACCCTCACCCCCAGGACCCTGGACATCACTGTCATCACTCCCTGCTAGAATGAACAAATCACGGAGCATTCCCATAAGATGTGATAGAAAGATCCCTCTTGCTCACATCCCCTCACACACTGTGGTGTATGTACCATTCCCCATTTATGCAGCAGTGTGCGAGGGTAGTATGAACGTTGTAAGACTTTAAGTTGTATGAGCCTAAATCTTGCATGGATCGCAGTGTTTTTAGGGCTTTCTAGTGCTTCTACCCACTCTCATCGTCAATATTGCCTACATCGTCTGTCCAGGCACGTCTGACAGGGCCCAAGGGGTCAGGAGCGTTGTTCATTAGTTTCGGATGGAAGTCGATGTCCCCTTATCAGGAATGGGGTCTGCCAATAATCGGTCCTCCAGAGGGGAGTAGTCAGGAAGGACTTTGCCCTGTTGAATATGCACCCTTAGGGCATGTATGAGTCTCAGATTAAAAGGATCCTCAGGGAGGGTGCTAGCTCATATTCTTGCCTCAGGTTGTCAAAAGGGAGGGGTGCCCCGTTCCTCCACACATCCCTCAAATGCTCAACACCTATTGTCAACCATAGTGAGAAGCCTCGCAGATCAGGCATCTCCTTCAGTTGGTCCCTGTACCACAGGGGGGGTCATACTCGTCAATTTAGAGTGCCAGCATAGGTATCCATTTGCCTCTGTCCAACACTTTGCAACTGTTGCAGTATGTAATGGTAGGTCTAGATTTACCCTACAAGAGTATAGGAGAGACTCACAATTACCAGCCGGCATCGTCACCCTGTCCACCCTGTAGGCCGGTTCCTCTCTGTCAGTGTAGACCCAATCATTTATTACTATGAGTTGTGAGGCACAATAGTAGAGTTTGATGTCAGGGACTGCCAAACTGCCCTCGTAGACCCCTCTCTGTAGTTTATGCAGGGCAATATGTGGTACACCCCCTTGCCAAAGTAGGGTTCGGAGTTACTGGGCTACGTGTATGAAAAAGGTCGTTGGGACTGGGCAGGGTGTATATTGGAGAACATACAGGAGGCGCGGAAGGGCCATCATCTTGTATAAAGCTGCCCTGCCCATTAAGGACAGCTGCAGGGTGCGCCAGTGCAGTACGTCAGTTTGAAGTCTATTTAGTTGGGGGAAGAGATTTTGCTGTAGGAATACCTGATGGTCGCGAGTTAGAAAAATACAGAGGTATCTAAAGCCCTCCTCTACTATAGGGGCTGCGCACTTTACGAGAAGTTTCGGGGGAGGGCCCGACAAGGGGAACACAACCGATTTGGCCCAATTTATGGTGTAACCGGAGTAGCTTCCAAAAAGTTCGAAGATGTGATGAACCCTTGCAATAGAAAAATATGGTCTCGAGAGGTATAGAATTATATTGTCATCATTTAAGGAGATGCGCTCCTCCTATCTGCCGGACAACAGGATGCCCCATATCATCAGGTCGGTTCTAATCCAATGCGCCAGGGGCTTCAGCTCCAGGGCAAACAGTAAGGGCGATAATGGGCAGCCCTGCCGGGTACCCCTGCGCAGTGGGAAGCACCTTGACAGCGCTCTGTTGACCCTCACTCTTGCCAATGGGGCTTGGCATAGCAGTTTTACCCATCCGCAGAACTTCAGGCCGAAACCCAGTCTAGGCAACACAGCAAACAAGTAGGTCCACTCTATGCTATCGAAAGCCATTGAGGCATCAAGTGACGTCAGAACCGTCTGTTGAGGCGAGAGGGTGTTCGTCATGTGCAGGACACCTTATAGCCTTCGCAGGTTGTGCCGTGTGCTTCTGCATGGTATAAAGCTAGATTGATCTACGTGAATGATGTTGGCGAGGACAGCCACTAGCCTAGTTGCCAGGGCCGTGGCCAGCGCCATTGCCTCTACGTTTAAGAGCGAGATTGGTCTGTAGGAACTGCAGCTGTCTGGAGGCTTGCCTGTCTTGTGTATCACCACAATCATGGCTGTGCATGGGTCTTCGGGCAGGGATCCAGCTTCATTCGCCTCTTTAAATAGCTTAAGCATTGGCTGCGCTATTTTACTGGCTAAGCCCTTGAACAGCTCAACTGGTAGCCCATTAGGGCCCACCACCCTCCCTGATTTTAAGGAACCAAGGGCGCCGGATAGTTCCTCTTCCATGAGGTCAGCGTCTAGGCTGTCCCTCATGTCTGCGGTGAGCGTCCGGAGTGAGAAGTCTCTTAACAGCTCTTCTCAGTCCTTTTCAGATCTAGAGCTGATTGGGTAGTAGAGGCTCTCATAGTAGGAGGTGAATGTCTCAGCGATTGTAATACTCATTGTTTGAAGGATGTCTTCCTTGTCTCTAACCCCAACCACCCATGATCTCTCTCTGTTCCTCTTGTCTAACCAGGCTAACAGTCTGGAGGCCTTGTCCCCTACATCATACAGCCAGTGTTGTGTGGCCAGCATGTGCGTACGAGCTGCATTGTCGGCCAGGGCTCGCAGATCCTGCCTCGCAGTGCTAGTTTATGTTGTAGCCCTATATTCCCTTGTTCCACCACTTCCCTTTCCAAGGCCAGTATCTCCTGCTCCAGGGTCTGACTTTTTAACGCTTCTTCCTTGTTCTTCCCCCCTGTCAGCGCCTGAGCCTGAACCTCGCAACACTGTCTTGAATGCCTCCCAGAGGGTCCGGCGGGACGACAAAAACCCCTCATTCTCCCTGAAGTATAGGGCAGCTCCAGAGTAGAGTTTGTGTCTGAGTTCAGGGTCCCGCAGGTACCAGGGATCTAGCCTGGGAAACTCCACACTACTGACTACCGGACCCCTGAGTTCTATACTTAATGGGGAGTGGTTGGAAATGCCCCTCGGCAAGTGTGTCGGCCTCTCGAAGCCTCCCACTTGGTCGAGGCGCGTAAACAGATAATCGAGTCGCAAACAGGACCCATGTCATGCCGAATAGTATGTACACTGCTTCAAATGAGGGTTGTGGGTCCTCCATAAATCCACCATTCCCATTGCTGTCAAGAATCTCGGGGGAGCCTGCTTGCTGGCATGTCCCCCTGCAGCGTCCAGTCGGTCTAAGCCTGGATCCATCACTTTGTTCATGTCACCTCCCATAAGGAGGGTTCCAGCGGGTAAGTTCACGGGAAGTGTACTAATTTTCGGGATGATAACTGCGTGTAGCTTAGGTGGGACATACCCGCTAGGGCCACACAGCACCCCATGTCATCTCACCAGACTTTGTTGATTGTGAGTGGCAAGGAATTTCACAGCAGGATCCTACGGCCAAGGAGCCCGCCGAATACCCAGAGTGAGCCGCGAGCTTGTACCCAAAGCGGTCTTAGGCTTTATAGTGATTTCCTTTGAGGTGCATCGCCTGCAGCAATACAAAATCTCGGGAATGGCGCTTAATATGTTGCAGGACTAATGTGTGTTTGATTTTGTTTCCTAGCCCATTTACGTTCCCCGTCCATGCACGTATACAAGCAGGTCATGTCTCTGTCATAGGTGTGTCATGTCTCATGTGTGGATCGCCCCCACCCAGCTGTGAACCTAGAATGTGTGTCGTCTGTGACTTCGATGAGCAAAATAATTCAACATAACAACATAAACAAACAATCCCTCCAACTCCCTCTTCCCTGCATCCCTGCTTGTCGAGTCACAAACCCCCCGATATCCCCAACATGCAGAGTGCCTGTCACCCAAATGGTGAACCCATGACAACAAAGGGGGGAGGCGTGTAGGCTGCAGGCGTCAATTAAGTAACCAATTATGGCAGATAAATCATTACCCCTAAATCACTTGGGAAATTCAAGTACCAGAAGTCACAGAAGGTAGGGAGTATCTCTGGGATGAATTCTTGAATTAAAGGATGAGGAATAAGTGGCAATGACCCAGGGACACCCAACATCCCCCAAACTTTGTTTACCCTTTGTCTCTTAACATTAAGAACAGGAAACTGCAGAGGACTCTGCCTCAGACAACTATTGTCACTTATCTGCGTCGGGCATCTGGCCGGGCGGGCTGGCTGGGGGGTCCAGGTCTTGCATTCTCGGGTGCTGCTCACTCATGGTGTCGTCTGTTCCCAGTTTCTTCCCCGCCCAGTCATCCTCCAGCCCCCCAGCCACTCCCACGCCTCTTCTGGTGTTGTGAAAAAGAACGATTTTCTGTCTGCCAACACCCTTAGCTTGGTGGGGTATAACATCATGCATTTTACATTTTTGTCCCAAAGAGTCTTTTTTACTTCATCAAAGGTCCACCGTTGGCGCTGTACCTTCAGTGCGAAGTCCGGAAAGAATCGGATAGTGGCGTTTTCGTAGAGGAGGTTGCCATGTGAACGTGCCGCTTGTAAGATGGTGTCTCTATCTCTAAAATTGAGTATGCGAGCTATGATTATGCGGGGGCCCGGGCGTGGTCTCGGTCACAGCGCTCGGTGAGCTCACTTGACAGAAAAGAAGTTGGACAAACGCTTGGGCTTAAGGGTATGGAGAATCAAGTACTCAAGAAAGAGATCCACTGATTACCCCTCCGCCCCCTCCGGGACTCCCACCACACAGATATTGTTGTGGTGGGCCCTGCCCTCTTGGTCTTCCAGGCAGGCTATAATATCCGTTTGCTGCTTCGTTAGGACAGTTACTTGTTCCTCCAAATGTTAAGTCTTAGCTTGCAGGCCCCCTAAGTTCCCTTTGGCCGTGGACATTTTGTCTGCCAGCTTTTGGAAATCTGCTCTGAGTAGATTCCCCTCTTCCGTCATGGTGTCCAGCTTAGGGTTTAGGGTACTTCGAAGGTCTGTTATGGCTTTCATGATGTCTTTCAATGAGGGTTCAACACATCTTTGGCTGTTGCTGAGCTCCCCGCCACCCCTCTCACCTCTCCCGTCTGGCCCACCGCAACCGTGTATTTATCTATTTGGTTGGCCTGACTAGGAATGGGACCCTTGGTGCGGACCATTTTCGGTCTATTTTCTCTGTCAGAGTCAATGAGTTGGCGGTCAGTCCGCAACTCATCTAGGGATGAGGCTAGTCCCTGTGACAGATCTCTGCAGCCCTCTCGAGGCCACAGAGCAGAGTTGCCGCTGCTCTTTCTCTCCTCCGCCTGGTAATGGGAGGGCCGCTGGGTTGTCGCTGTTTGGCACGGGCTGTATCCGCGCCCCCCTTCATCTTACCCAACTCTTCCCACTCAGCGTAATCCTAGTGTGCCTCAGCGCCTTGATATAAGCAGTTCCCTACGGGGTGACAGGACTCAGCGTTCAGGTCTGAGGATATGTATACAGTACTGGCCCTCTTATTGCACAGCACAGGCAATATGCTCCAGGCACCACGCGGATGCGTGCCTGTATCCCGTGCCCCCGCCAGGAACCCTTCTCTGTTACTTGCCTTTCCTGCCTGCTGCCTCAGGGGAGGGGACACAGTTCCCGATTGAACTCTCTGAGGCAGAATCAGCCACCGCTGCACACCACTACAGGCCTCCCCACAGCGGAGTCTCGTGGGTGTCAAACGGCCCCCGGGCCGGCCCGCTCCCTCTCGCTGCAGCGCAGCGTGGGCTGCACCAGGTGTCCTTATCGGGTCTCCGGCCTCTCCTTCAGGTACGGCGTACCGCTTGGGTTACCGCAGGTCAACACTGGTTGTAGTGCCTCGGGCCACTGGGCGTTGCCACAGTCTGTCAGTAAGGCAAAGGGCCCGGCGGGGGGACTGCAAAAACTCCACCATCCACGCCTTCCGTATTGTCGCTCTCTCGCAGCCCTGGTTAGTGAAGGGCTGCAGCAGGTGTCATTTTAGGCCTCTGTCTCGCTGCTCCTGGAGTCTCCTGTGGCCGCAGTCATCCTCACTAGACGGCCACAGATCGCCATCGCGTACCTTCGCACCTCTCTGACAGTTTCACAATTTAAGTGACTCTGAATACGCGGATGATGACGGATGATTTAGGGGTTATACACTGACGACTAGCACAGCATGCTCAATGTGCGGCCATCTTCGTCAGCTGCAGGCCATGCCCCCCCAGTCCAGCCCTAATTTTCTATCCCACCCTTCCTCCTCAGAAGCTGAGTGAAGCACTGTTAATTACTCCTTTTCTGTGGAGCGTCTTTTGTCCCCTCTGCTGGCCGCAGAATAATTATCTTAGCCCAGCAGGGTGAAACAAAGGCTGGAATCTGGTCCTGAGCAGAGCCAGTTAAATATGACAATTCTAGATGAACCATAAGGTGTATATGTAGGTTCTTGAGACTTGCATATTCGAATTCTGGTGTACATATTTTACCATAGTTTGATACCTTACTGAACTTTGTAGGCCTATGAGAAGAGACACTGTACCTTAAGCAGATTTCACTTTATGGGTATAATTCAGTCACACTGCAAATAAATTAGTTAACCCTACTAACATTACCTATGAGTGCTCACTAATATTATAAGGTCTACCCAAGTCAACATCTAACCTTGTAGAGCCCATACTACCTGTGCGCAGTTACCAAGCTTCAGCCCTCCCACATGTGCTTGTGCACACGTGTTCGCGTATAACCAGCAAAGTGCCCCTTACCCTAGCTGCATAGAAGCAGCCTTATCTTAAAAGGCAGACACTGGCAGTAAACACATGCGGTTCATTTACCATGTGATTACAGTGGATAAGACACAGGTGGTGAGACTCACCCACAGTAAAATGACAGAAACAGAGTGATCATAAAGCAAAAAATATGGGTGGGTTAAGATAGACAGAATCCATTTCGCAACATCTAATTCTATGGGACAAGCATCTTAAAAAAATGGGTGATTGTGTCCCCAATTCCTGGCAACCTCGGAGCATTGGGCTACACTTCTCCACCCATTTCCAGTAATATACAAAATGAGTTTGAGTACAGTCCTTACATCAGCTGCCCATGGATGTGAAACAGCGATACAGCACACAAAGCATCCCTGATATTACAATCATTCACACAGAAATCCTTTCAATCTTCATTGTATTATAAACCTAGTCCAAAGTGTTCTTTCAAAGTCAGCTCTATACGTAAAATGTCCCTACACAATCAAATGGAATTGAATTCATAAATCACTAACAAAGGTCTCTGTACAGGTGAACACTGTTCACAGCCAAGACGTTTTTCATCCTTCAAAATTCTTAGGGGGCTGAAATAATATGCATTTTTGCATTTGTTACCACTTACTGCTGGAGAGATGACATCCATATATCAAATAAGCAGGTAAGCTTCAACCATCAGTACAAAACTCTGAACAAAAGTGTCCATTTAGAAAAAAAACTTCATATCATGTGAAGGAACACATGCCTAGCATGTGTGATTGTATGTTAGTTCATATAGTACAAACTGTACTCACCCATAATGAACTGACCTGGGAAAACAAAACAATGGGTTTTGTTTAGACCAGGGGTCTCTAACCTTTTCTAGAGTGAGAGCTACTTCTGATTAGTGAAAAAAGCTGTGAGCTACTAAAGGCCAAGCAACTTGCGCATTTTTCCAAGAGACCCCCCCACTCCCAGCTTCATTGTCTTTAAGCTGAATTTCTTTGGAGCCCATAATGTGGTTTGAACAAAATACTTAAGGGCTAATTATGATGTTGGTGGATTCGGTGTCGGACCCACTGACATCTGACTCTGCGGTCCGCCTGCCGCATTATGATGTGGCAGACGGAGGCATCGGGTAGAGGCACCATCCACGGCACTCGTCCGTGCATCGGAAAGACAACATAATCCCTTAATGATGGCGGTTCCGCTGTAGGGATTATGATGTCGGTTTACGACAGCCATTCCATGTCGGCCTTTCTGACATGTAAAGGCTGTCGGAAAGTGCCATTGGGGGCCCCTTGCAGGGCCCCTCCTGGCCCTCTGCTATGGGGCCTGAGGGGCACTTATGGTGCCCCCCTAAACATCCCTGCACCATGTGGCAGGCAGCTTGTGGTGCCTGCCACATGGTGCAGGAATGTTTCAAACATCCATTTCACTATGGCAGCTTGTGCTGCAGGCCTTTTCTGCCTGCTGCACATGCTGCCATAATTAAATGGTTGTTTCCGACCACCCTATCGGCGGTCGCATCCAAATTGGGATGTCGGAACCGTTGACCTATGGTCGGGTGGTTCCAGACCAATTGGATGTATGTTGTCACCAGGAACTTCATTTTATTTTTCTCCCATTATGAGAAAGTTCCTGACTGTAGTCTGCGAGCTTTCAGCTAACAACCAATTGCTTGAAAACATGCTATTCCATTTTCTAATAATGATTGTTTTCAGATGAGGTAGTTTCAAGCATGCCTTGAACTTGGTGATAATCCATTCTACTAGGCAAGGAATAGCAATATTAGTTGATGTAGCAGAGTTTCCTGATTGAAGGACACAGCATAGCCAATAATCACATTTTCTAACAGTTGGTATTTCTATTTTCACTGCCTTATGTCCCAACTCGCAAGAATAGTTACCCATTAATTGTACTCTCACACAAACCTGTACTGTCTAATTCACTGTTATCTGATAGTCCCCAAGTGTCTTTTAATACTGGAAGAACTCTACATTGTTTACTCTTAATCTAAGTCCTGGTTTTAAATACTGCAGTATGGTCGCTGTGGCTGCCCCCTTTCCCCGTTACCCAACCACCCTGAGCCTTGAGTAAATGTAAATTACATCAAGAGGTCGCACCGGAGCAGACTTTGGAGGTCAGAAACTACCAGATGAAAAACAGCACAGCAAGTATTTCAGGGGAAATGAAAAAAATGTAGTGTAGAAGAGCTGCGACATACAGCTGTGAACGTACCTCCTCACACATAGAGACACAGAGGACATACATACAGGGCCACATGACCAGAGTGCAGTGTCGGGCAGCTCCTGGCCATGAAGCTGCTATTTGTGTGCGTTCTTAGTAGCTGGTCTGTACTACACACGTGCAGGCACACGCTTTGTGTCCCTGTGCGGGACCTGGACATTGCGTAACGCAAGCCCCTGCAGCACAGGGGGGCTCAACTGTTCAAGGGTCCCTTAGTCCGGAGTCCATTCAACAGCTTCGGTGAGTTTCTGTGAGATATGAGACACTCGGGTGCCTCTTTTCTTGCGCTACGCCATTGGGCCTGCACTGGACAAGCACATGCATAGAAACACTCCACACACCCATCTCATATCCAGCCCTTTTCCCAGAGAAGCAGAACGTCTTTTATGCAGCTTGCTGCTCCTGTGTACCTTTTAGCAGGTGGAGGGATCATGCTTTGCCGGGCTCTAGTACAATATACAAACACCCCTCCAGCGGGGAGTGCGCCGCCCTGGGCGAGGGCCACCAGCACTTTAATGTGAGGGGAAGTGGTTGGGTCTTAAACCCCGTATTCTCTCAGTATTTATAGCTGTACCTCAGATAACACCTCACAGAGCTTTGGCTGATGCAAGAGTTGAGCCGATTGCACTCACCCTGTTGAAAAATTCCACCAGAAAACCAGAGCTCCTTCAGGCACAGCCCTGCCAGCAGCCCAGAGTCTACATTGCGCTTAGAATAGTGGGTTAGTATACTCTGAGCACTTCCAATCTTTGTTGGTGGTGGAAAAGGGACACTATCATTGCATGTTTTCACACTCTCTCCTGCCTGCAGACTTACAGTACCCTCACATCTGGTGTTCCCACACCGCCCCTCCACAATCTTTGTCCTAACAGTGCGTACACAGGCTGTGCAAGACACGCAGGGTGCTTACGTACGTCATCCATTAGCACTGCCATGCTTGGTGGTTCTTCACAGGGACGTCAATGATGGAGATGTTAACAGAATCAGATCAGTCGTCAGTGGGCATCACTTGGCAGACCAGCATGGGCAGAGAAGGCAACATCATGCAAGGAGAGGCCCCATCCCCATCTATGTCCTGGTAGGGGAGAATTGTGTACTTCTCCCCTAAAATAAATAAACAGTGTTGCCAGAATCCCCAGCGTGTTGCCGCAGCAGAAATGCACTTTTGGCGCATCTCACCTGTAACGGTAATGCAGCACAGGTGCAGTGTTGGCGCAGCTCAGATGCAGCATTGGCGCTGCTCTCCTGGGGCAATAGTGCAGCTGAACTGGTGCTCTAGCAGAGCTCCTGTGCATCGTTGTGGCAGATCATGTGTAGTGTTTGTTCATGCCACACGGTCGGCATGTGAAGAAAACTAAGTTTGTCTCACGTTAATTAGGAGTTCTCAGTGTTCCGAGGCTTTGTTCCAGAATGCGCGGATGGATTGGCTGTGGTGGGCATGCAATGATTGGGGAGGTAATTCAGCCCTGGACTAGATGCAGCAAGCAGCTTAGAGGTTAGGGGCGTCCATTAAAACTGTGCTCAACCAAGGGGTGCCCCCGTAGAATCTCTCATCAAACCAGAAATTTGTCTCGGCTTGAGCGAGCTGAATCCCCACCATGCTGGGTTGGTCTGATGATAGCTGTCATCGGGATAGGGTGGCCTGCCACTCAAAAGGGAAGAAGCCATTCAGAGGCGAAGCGAGAATGAGGAAGCACCGCGTGCGCTGTATGTGGGGCTAGGTTTATATGGTACATGCCAGAGAGAGGGGAAGGCAGTAGCGGTGGGACCCATGGTGGACCAGGTGGGCATGGCATCTGACTGCTGCCGGTACACTGGACACACTTCGGCAGGTAAGATCGCGGAACGATTCAGTCGATGATAGGAGGCCACTACATAGACCCCCAAAGTCTTTTCTAGCTTGTGATCAACTGATGTAAGATGGGTTTACTGGTGAGGTGGTACTAGAGGAGACTGCCTTCACTTTAGAGAACTGGACCCTGAAGCGGCAGGGCATAGAGAAACCATACCACCTTCCTCCCTGACTGCGATTCATGTGTACAGTGGGAAGACATTCCCGAAAAATGGAAATATATAGTAATACACATCAGGGGCCCATAGGTGGCTGGCACTTGCTGCCTTCACAATTTAACATTAAAGTGCCCTGTTGGACACTTGCCGAGCCAGATCTTGTTAAAGTGTTTTTCCGGGTCCACATGAGAAGGATGACCCGCTCTAGGCACATTGTTCATTGATGCTCCATGTGCACCGGGACATCTCCCTGAAGGCAAGCAGTGGTGGCTGGTGAGATTTGAAAATGGTGAGGCGTAAAAGTGCTAGATGAGTGCCCAGTAGCAAGCGAGCGAGCGAGCCCGACACCCATAAGCAGGGTTCGAGAGGCTTCTCTCCCCCCTACAGAGAACATTTTGAAAAAAAGAGTGGGCAAATGTTGCATTTCCAAGTAAATATGGAAAGCAAGAAAGTTGATAAAGCAATTGTGAAAGTGACGTTATGACATCAATAAAGAGATTTCATATGATAATGACATATGTAGCTGCTTACGTAATGAGCAGGTATTCGCATTAAAAAAACGTATCATTAATCAGAAAATAAGCTAGTTATCTTGGTTTTAAACAATCTTTCAGGTGGCACTATTCCACACGTGTGAGTGACACAACTATGTGTGTTTGTATGTCTGTGATACACATTAAACATATCACTTAGGATACAATGAGGTCACATGGCACCCAGCGCCTGCACTCCCCAGAGGAGGGAAGCGGTCCAGCAGAAGGAGGGCAGAGGTGGAGTGGGAGGGCAAGATGGAGGTAGGGTGAGAGGAGGAAGAAAAGTAAGAGGAAAAGAATTGTAAAGGGAGTCATGATAAGGAAGAACGAGAAATAAGAAGGGGTGAGTACTGGGAGACATCAAGGAGATGGGGGAGAGAGGTATATAAGGAGACAGAGAGAGGAACATATACTTAGAGATGGTGGGAGAAGGTAGAAAGTGGGGGAAATCATGTGTGAACTGAGAAATGGTCATGAGAGAGGGAGCAAGGAAAATAGAGAGAGGATGGGAGAAAAATGAGCAAAAGGGAAGGCCAGCAGTGATGGGGAGAGAGGAATCGGGTAGAGAGGTAAAGAATGTGAGATAGGCAAGAGAACGAGAGGTTGAGAGGAGAGCTAGACCAGCAGAAGGAATGGAATTCGAGAGAAGACAGATGAGATGGAGAACAGAAAAAAGAAAATGAGGGAGTGGTGTGTGGTGCACAGGACAGTGTGAGAAAGACGGTATAGTCTGTATTATACATAAATATCGAAGATGCCTTTCTCCTGCTGTGCTGTAGGAACATAGGCTGGAGCAGGCAGAAGCACCTCACGAGGAACCAGGTAGTCCTGAATTTTAATACACTCTTTCGTACTTGGACCAAAAAAAGTGTGATCCTAGGCGCATTACTCAGGGATACACTGTGAATTGTAAAACATAGTGCACTATGTTTGTGCAACCCTTAGCCCTGCACCTGCTGGCACACTTAAACCAGCCAGTACTGGAAAACTACAACTAACGATAGCGAGTACTGGCAAGTTCAGAGTGCTGCAATGCACAGACTGTATTATGGCGAGGTACGGAAAGTCTGTTTAGGCATTTGTGTGGCAAACATGCCATAAAGCCCACAGTATGCACACTATGGTTAGACAATTATTAAACGACCCACTAGCCAGTGGGATTGTCCTGGGCACAAAAACAACATTGTAAAAAACAGCTTTTCTGTGATAAAATCTTGGTCTTGCAGTTCATGGGGTCGATCGTTTCTTTTTCAGCATCTTAGACGGGCGGAGGGTGTCATCAGAGCTGGGGCTTCGTGTGAAAATGTTCACGAGTGCGAGGAGAGCACTAAGAGGGAGCAGAGCCGGCTGCCAGCCTCCTCCATAAACAATGCTAGGAGTCCGAGAACAGCTAGGCAATGGAAGAAGTGACCGAGGAGCAGAGAGAGGGTGTAAGGTAGAGGGCGAGGCGCTATGCAAGTGGGTAGAGGGCAAGGAACTATGCCAGTGAGTCTGCACCACAGACTGATGCACGAGTACGGATGAGCGGACACAAAGTGTACCCGAGCTACGGTCAGGTCTGTCCCGTCCTCGCATAGGCTCCTCTGCCCATAGCACAGAGCGAGCTCGTTGCGCAAAGCCATCTGCTGCTGCTACTGCCGCCGCTGATGAAAGCAGTGGAACTAGATGGGAGGACATTATGGTGGCTAGTCAGTTTGGCCTAGCTTTGCAACTGCATTATTATAGAGTTTCAAAGTTCTGACCAGCCACCACAGTAAAGCTGTGAGGTATGTGTGCTGGCCAGTGATAAGCATTTTTTACTGCCACCACTTCAGCATGGAGGTGAACAAGCATGTGTTGATGTAAGTCCAATAGTCCATGCGATCTTCAGGGACCAGCTCAGGCCTTTACCGAATGCTTGGAGGGTGGAGGTTAGGTGATGATATCTCAGTAACACCTAACTACATGCTACTCATCAAATGAGCGGGTGAGTGCCCCAGCCACCTCCACGTATTATGTAATGAGTTCCAATTGTAAGATGGGCGAGTAAGACTGTAATGTTCTAGATCATGACGTGTTTTCCTGTGGGTCCCCCATATTGAGTGCTGTTGCATGTTGTAAACGATAAAATGTGAAACTCCACTCACCCTTCCATTACCGGACCTGAAGGTGCAGTTGAAGATAACGTGCCCTGTTTGATGAGTGTGCGGCCGTTTTGTCATTAGGAAATTATACGTTTTGAGTTGGTATTGTGCCACATAAAAGACTCACTTGTCTCTATGCGTTGCGTGTCTCAGGGACTCCATCGATACCGATGGACAGAGCCCCTCCCAAATGTCCGAAGCCCTCCACAGCCACATCTTCATGCTAGTTCCAGCACCCTTGGACTGCCTCCATATCAGAGTAGGCAAGGTACCAAGCTTGCGCAGCGCTTATGATAACCAGAGACCTACCGCACGGCTTCATGCGGGACTCATTCATAAAGGAGATGGGAATAGTAGTTTGACAGCACTCCTTACCTTGCAGTATGGCCTCGAGTTTCATACTGTTGGCTCGGAAGCGCTCCTCTGTCCACTCAGAGTCAGGGGGCAGCAGGCAGTCAGTTCAAACAACGACTGTTCCAGTCTCAGCTTGCAAGAAAATAGGGGAGAGACAGACTCCTCCCACCCTGCCGCCGTCACGCTCTCTAAGCCAATCCTGGCCCACTCCCGCTGTTACAGCAGCGCCAGGATTGGCATGGGCAGGGGACTGCAACGCTCATTTCTGAGACTGGGGGATACGACTTTGAGTCACCCCCGGCTCACTAATACATAGTTGGAGGCACCTCTAGTTTGCAGGTTGGGCTGGCCAGAGTAAGGCAGCCGTCCAACCCGACATGCGCACTTGGGGCCAGGACAGGTGCACCCTGGCTAACTTCCCAAATACATTCTACTAGTGTCTGTCAATATAAGCTCCACCCCCTCAGGTCGCTTCTACATGCTGCTGCGGCTAAAGGAGTTTCAAAATGTAATCGTTTTTCTGGTTTTTTACTGTTAGTGAAATACGAAATATTTGTATGTAATTGGAGGGTCTGGGGGCCAAAATGTGAGTGGGGCAACGTCCCAACGCCCTAAGGGAAGCACCGCCCCTGGAGGCAAGGAAAGGGCTTACCGATCGATGTGCTCTGCGTGCTGCTAAAATGCGCGTTGGCAGGTGGTAAAGGGCAGGTGGCGCTTTGCTCTGCTCCGACACACCCGCAACTCCACACCGGATAAGGAACAACGTCATGCTCTTCAACCCGCCCCACCTAAACTCAGTTAAACCAATAATGAGCAGCTGTTTTTGGTGAGGGGGGGAAACGGGTACTAAAAAAGGCCTACAAATGTAATAAAAGGCTACAAAATCACAATGCTAATGTGAGCTACTCACAGGATGTCAGCGAGCTACCGGTAGCTCACGATTGACCAGTTGGAGACCCCTGGTTTAGACCAAAAAGAACTTAAACTGATAGGGATGCCGGTTCTTTGCCGCTTGTTGCTGCTGAGGGGGGCCGTGACCACAATCCCCAGCCTGCCCTGCGGCGTGGACGCCACCGACGCACATCGTTCGCGCCAGGAGGAGCTTAACTACCGGCCAGGGCTCCCGCAGCACGGGACGCCGTTTTTTGCCGCTTGTTGCTGCTGAGGTTGCGGGGGGGGGCGTGATCACAATCCCCAGCCTGCCTTGCGGCGTGGACACCGTCGACGCACATCGTTCGCGCCAGGAGGCACTTAACTACCGGCCAGGGCTCCCGCAGCGCGGGACGCCGGTTCTTTGAAGCTTGTTGCTGCTGAGGTTGCGGGGGCCGTGACCACAATCCCCAGCCTGTCCTGCGGCGTGGACGCTGCCGACGCACATCGTTTGTGCCAGGAGGTGCTTAACTACTGGCCAGTGCTCCCGCAGCACGGGAAGCCGGTTCTTTGCCGCTTGTTGCTGCTGAGGTTGCGGGGGGGGCATGACCACAATGCCCAGCCTGCCCTGCGGTGTGGACACCGTCGATGCACATCGTTCATGCCAGGAGGCGCTTAACTACCGGCCAGGGCTTCCGCAGCGCGGTACGTGTGCCGGCGTGCCCGGGCCAAGGGCAGGCCCGTCTGCGCCCGTCCGAGACCGACTGAGGCCGGGCAGGGCAACACTCCTTGGTTCTAGGTCCAGGGTACGGGGTTGTAACATTCGGTCCTCTCTCATATTACCTCTGATGAACATTATCGTCGTGGGGAGCACTGAAGGAGGGAAATCCCAGTGAGGTGAGGACTATAAGCGTCCAATTGAACTATAAAGCAGTGAGGCTAATGATCAACTAATTATTTTACCAGTCTAATATACTCCTGGTGAAAAATGTTATTACAGCGTGTGCAGAAAGGAGGACTTGTGTTGGACAGTTGATAAGACAGTGCTGTACACTGAACTATATGACTTGGACCACCGTAAAAGTATTTTTACAACCTTTTTTCCTCCTTTAATGAACTTTTAGATTTTTTAATGGTTCAGCCAAATTGTGTTTTGTTTTATTTCTTTACAACCGTACATTACAAACGCTAGTTTTTTATGTAGAAGTTTCTGGGAATATTAGTGGCATTTTTAACATCCTTTTAACCCATTGTTTTTACTGTGATTTTATCTTGTATTTTTGTCTATTTTACCCAACTCTTTGCACCCTTGCACTTGGCACTTGGCACTTTTGCATTTGACACTTTAAATATAAAGTTATAGTACTTAGCACTTTGCATTTCGTATCTTGGATTTGATTTTTTATTATTGTGTATTGTATCCCATAGTGAACCGAGTACATTGCCTGAGATACTTTATCAGCCCCTTACCCTTAGATATTTCGGGGTTAAAATTTTTGCACACCTACGGATTACAAAAATAGTTAGGCGCAAGCTTCAAAAACCTGTTGACGACACCCCACACAATACTATAGACTCTTTCCTAGTGCGTGCAGTCAGTGCGATTAGTGATGAAATAGATAGAACGTAACGCCGCCTATCTATGGGATCTGCAGTGGCGGCTCGCCAAGGGAGTGCTGCGGGCGGTGGGGTGGGGCAGGGGAGGGCCAGGGTGGGGGTAGTGGAGTCCGACATAAGATTGTCAGGAGTCAGGTAAGTAATGAAATAAATAAAACAATTTACCTTGTTCGCGCTGCATCGCCGAGTTGGTGATGCAGCGCACGCAAGGTAAATTGTTTTATTTATTTCATTACTTACCTTACTCCTGTCCGTCGTATGTCGGACTCCACTACCCCCCCGCCCCACCACCCCACAGCACTCCCTCGGCGAGCCGCCACTGGGGATCTGGCATGCTGGCAGTAGGATTGGATGGTGAGGCTAGTGGTCTAATGCTGGAGGAAAATGGACTTACCCTTATTGAGCAACAAGGTACCCCAAAGACAACGGAAAGTCCTACAGTAGCACGTATGCAGTCTGACTCCCTTAAACTGCTTTCACCTGACAGATTACCAACCCCGAAAAGATTACCAACCCCGAAAAGAAAAAGAGGATGTAAGAAAAGCCAGACTATTGTGGGGAGTAACAAAACTAGGAAAGGGCCGCTGCAGAAATTGACAGATCCAATATGTGATGATATAAATGCCCAAGGCACCCCTATAAACTTACAAACTACCGATATCGTAGCTGTTGTGGCAACAAAGATCGAAGAGCTACTAAAACCACTCTATCAGAAATTAGATAAATTGGCCAGCAAAGTAACTAAAATCAATGGATTGCTAGAGAATACAAATGATAGCCTTGGGGAAATGAGGAATAAAATAAAGGGGAGCTTTATTGACCAGCTACCCCAGGCTATAGCAGTCCCGGATAAGGCAACAAGTATGGCAACAGGCAGAAATGTAGGACGGGGACAGCATGATGCATGCATAGGGACTAATAATGGAAGGGATGAGTTGGGAATCCATCCACATCCAACTCAGCAGATTGTGAATAATCAACCTTGCCAAAATAGAAGGGAAGAGCCCGAGATAGACCAACTAATGACAACGCAATTGAAGTCACGAGAAAACAGGGCCCTGGTGGGAAGAGCTGACGCCCCCATAAATTTACCACCGGAGTGTTGCCCATATGTTGCAGTTATGGTTAATGTCCCTCTGTTACAACCGGGCCAAAGGGAGCCCCACGATACACTAAAAAATAAAGTGGTCCATTGGCTTCATAAGAACTGTGGGTACCCAGTGTCCGGTGCAAGCCAGATACTCTTAACAAAAAGAGTAAACTGGATAGGCCCCTTAACCAAGAGTATAAAAGGGGACTGTATAATTATCAACTTTAGAAACCCAAGTTGGGCTAGAAACACCTTGGACTGAGCAGTATTGCCACCATGCTTTGAACAGAATGTGTCACTACAACCACTTGGTTTTTTCTACAGACATTTCCGGCCTACAAATAATAGGGAAACTGAAAAAAGGCACTACAGTTTGATACCCGTCATGCCCAATATGTGTTACCCGTGTCAAATAGGTATCAAGCCCTGAGTAATCTACAAGAAAATGATTGACACAGGGCTGCCCGTTTACCTAATGTAGAGCATGTCCCGACTGATGACGGGCCAAGTGAACACTGAGTCAGGGTAATAATAGCTAATGCTCCACCAGTAAACACTTCACATCTCCTTTCAAACATTAAAGATTCACACATAGAGACCAGACATATAAGTATGGACGAAGAAAGGAAATGTGAATGGCCTAGGGATAATCTGGGGAAAGTACTAGGAAACGGCTATACAATTGTCACATGGAATATAGCGGGTCTTTTAGGTAAAAAGGATTCATTAGGATGGACAGATTTCATTAATGGTCATGATATAATCTGTATACAAGAAACTTGGAGTATTGACTATGTCCACGTAGAAGGGTTCACTTCCTTTAGTCTACCGGCGGTACCTTCACCTGCAGGTAGAGCAAAAGGGGGGCTTTTAATCCTTATGTTTAACAAATTACCAGTTGTTGCCAAAAAAGTGATCACAATTAGAGAACACTCATAGATTGTATGGTTGTACTGCAAAGGTGGTAGGAATGTGATTTTGGTCAATCACTATAATAATGTGTTTGATTCTACCCATAGCAATGTGGTATCTGAATTAGACGAGAGGTTTGATAATTTTATATCTACGATTAATACTAATTTTGTAATTATATGGGTTGGTGATTTTAACACGCAAATATGCCCATTGTCTATGACTAAGGTCTGTGGGTATATGAGTGGCGAAGGTGATGATCATTTACATTTTCCACACAACAACAATGGAGGAGCCTTGAACACCATGATGGCAAAGTATGATCTTGAATTGTTGCAGTGTGCCCGTGATATCGATAGTAGGGTAATACCAACTTTTATAGGCAGGAACGCAACATCTGTTATAGATCATGTGCTGATCTCTACAAGTATCACACATATATGCTCCACACCAAGGATCACCCAGCTAGCACTTAGCGACCACAATTGTATTATAATGATGATACAGGTATGGTGCAACAAAACCTTATTACTACAAGATACCATTGCTAATATTGCCCTGATTAGACCAAATGGAACGCAAATCAAATGGGAGGGGGTCGTTCCGACTAAAGTACTACACGACATTGTTCTCAAATGTGGAGCAGAGATTTCCTACTGCCTCCAAGAGGATGTCAATGCACCCTTGTTGCTATTTAAATTTGGTAAAATAAACACTATTATCGAAGGGATACTAACTGCCCCACCTAGAAAACAAACCAAACAATGTAGTGGCTGGTTTAATCATATGTGCACCCAGGCCTCCAAACAACTAAAACAAGCTCTTAATAATAACCAGAGGAATCCCGAACTAATTAAAAACGTACGACTTCATTATAAATCTGCCCTTATAATAAGGAAAAAAGAATTACAGGAGCTAGCTTGGGAGAAATTATCATTGGCAGCTGATACAGGTAACAATAAGCTATTCTGGGAAACTGTTAACTTGCCCTACTTAAAAAGTGATTCATTCCCAGAATTATTATCCCACGTTAGCAGCGAAGCTTGGGTGTCACATTTTACTAGCGTTTTTAACCCATCCGAATGTGAAGTATCTAGTCCCAAAAACACAGCACAGAGTAAGTGGCCTGTTATACCCCTAAATTTCACACTTGATGAGGTTAAGCCAGGTCTGAATGGAAGTAGTGGAGGAAAGCCCCGGGACCAGATGGGGTCCCTATAGATGTTTACTGAAGCAGCTATAGACCTATGGGGGCCTGTCCTTACTAGAGTTTTTAATTTAGCAGTGACAGAGGGCACACCGCCTACATGGGGCCAATCAATAATTATTCCCAATTTAAAAAAAGGAAATAAATCTGAAGCTAAAAACTACCGCCCTATCTCACTCCTAGACTCATCAGTAAAAGTAATGAGTAAAGTATTATTGGTAAGATTAGAGGAGTGGGCGGCTGAGAGTGAGATTTTATCGTCAGCTCAATATGGTTTTAGAAAAGGGTTGGGAACACTAGAACAATGTATTAACCTAGAATTTTTAATAGGTAAATATATGTGTGCAAAGCAGGGAGTTTATATTTGTGCTTTGCAGATCTCAGTAGTGCTTTTGATCTTGTTGACCATGCCATCCTGTGGCCAGCTCTACTTAACCTTGGAGCCCCCGAACCCATTATTTTCTTCCTTGCAAGGTTATATGAGAGCCTGTCGTGCAAAGTTCGGTATGGCCAACGTGGTGAGTGCACCCCAAATTCTGAGGTAAAACGGGGCATCCGCCAAGGCTGTGTTTTAGCACCACTGCTTTTTACACTATTTATAATTGAGGTTGATAAATCCCTCCAGTTGGTGCAGGTGGATGCACCCCAAATAGCTCGTAGGCCTATACCAATTCTGCTTTATGCAGACGACGCCGTCCTTTTGTCCAAAACTCCGGTTGCCCTACAACGTTTAATGGACAAGTTTAGTAGCTTCATTACCAGCAGACAACTTTTAATTCATAAAACAAAAACTTTCACAATGGAATGTGGCCCTAAGCATAAGAAACATAGCACTTTTTTTATTGAAGGGACCAGAGTAGAAACAGTTAATAACTTCTGCTATCTGGGAATAAGCTTCTCAGGAAATGGGAATTGGACGCACGAAATAACCAACGTCCGATCGAAGATGTCAAAGAGCATACATGGGGTCTTCCGATTTGCTTCAAAACTGGGAGATCATCGCATAAAGGATATGACAGATATATACAAGGCTAGATGCGTTTCAATTGATTTGTATGGCGCAGATGTGTGGGGCCACAACTGTTGCCAGATTCTGCTACAAGAAGAGAACTCTTTTTTAAAACGTCTTCTATGTTTACCTCCCTCTGCTTCTACAGAGATAATGCACCAAGAGGTAGGCATAAACTATTTATCTGATTTGATTGCCATGCGACCAGTAATGCTCTGGAGATCTATATGGGCAAAGGACGAAACTAAATTCACCCAAACAATTATCAAGGACTGTTTAAAATTGGACAATAGCCTTCGTATTCCTTGGCTAAAAAACATTGTTGATCTATATAATGTATTATTTAAGATCAAGATCTATGAAAACCCCGAGCATGTATTAACTTTATCTAAACAAGAGATAAAGGATACTTTCTTGGCCCACAAAAGTGACATTCGCATGAGGGGCTTAGAGAAGCGAACCACATTTATATTTTACAAAGCAATAGAGCTCAAAAGTGGTTTCCAAGATTATTTGTCCACAGTCACTAAGCCTTCACATCGTTTTGTTTTAACAAGATTGAGACTAGGAATTGTACATCATCTGGTTGCTTACCCTGTTATGAAATCACGGCCAACGTCCCCATGCCCTTGCGATGAGCGATCCAAACAGAGCACTATGCACTTTTTGTTATTATGTCATTTTTATCTGCATTTTAGATGTTTTTTCTTAAAGCCACTTTTAAAAAAAATATAATGTGAATACAGCCCATGTTGCTATGAAACTACTTGTTACTTTAAATAACCGAGTGATATGTTTTTATGTTGCGCTATACATTCAAAAAGCAATTGATGTGAGAAAAAGCACTGCCTCTATTAATTGATTCTATGTGTAATTAACTGGATCGTTTATGTACGGCTGATTGTTATTTATTTTTCTTAACTGTTTTCGCTTTTCTGGTTGTTGTTCATACCGAATAAAGCTTGCTGAACTGAACTGATAGAAGGAGGTGATGATGATGATGGTGAAAGCAAGCATACTCTCATGGGGATAAACCGAACCTTTATAGCATAATATGTGTAAATTTGCTATTAGTAGATCCAACTACCCAGGAAAATCTCCTAAATATGAAATGAATTAAAGTTAAAGCAGCCTACCTCCACAGAAGTCCCTTGTGATGTGATTGTCAACATCAGTAGCAGCATCTTTGTCACAAAAACTACGTAGTATCACCGCTATGTTCAGGAAGGATACAGCATTCCTCCAAATCCATAATTGGGCCCATTTATAGAATGGGAAACAATCCAAACTTTTGAAATTGACCTTTTCATCATTCTTTAATTGATCAGAGAGGTTTCTTGATTTTGTGGAAGCCCTATATCTAAAATGGAAAGTTCCAAGGCATAACTATTTCTCAACTACCACTGTGCCACAGCCATGCTGTTACACTTTAGGGACCTAATTAGCAGGGGCATGCTATAGATACTACATTACCCATAAGACAGCAAAAGGGAAAGTGGTTGTGTGCACTCACAGACTCACCACGTGACCTTTGTGGGTCATAAAGACAGCCTCCTCCCAAGCACAGGTGCTTGGCAACCTTCTACCAGCTGGACCACGCCTTGTTACTCCTGTGCCTCGTTTACTTCTCCTTGCCGTGAAGATCGAGTTTTCCTTCGGTTGAGACCTCCCGGGTCTTGAGCATTTTCTGACGGATTATTGCCGTGTTCCCTGTTATCCCCCGGAGGCTGCAAGTGAACGTTCTCCGATAACGCGAGTTGCGCTTTCCGAATTTCCTAGCTCCTGTTTAATTATTTCAAAGTGGGATTTCCCAGGCCCCCGCCTCCTACTTTTTTCCTTAGTGCAGTGTGCGCGCACTACTTATTTTTTGAATTAAACGCCGGTTGGGCGTTACCGCAGTTAGAGTGTTTGCGGCCTTTTTGTTAATCCCTTATCAGAGCTTGACTGCCGTACTTGACTCGAGACCTCTAATTTAACAGCTCCCGACTTTGTGGATCTGACTGTGCCCACTTAGTCTCAATCATTTGCCTCTAATTGGGAGTGGAGTTTTATTGAACTTTGTGGAAGTAGGATTTTCGTACTACCCTGGACCTCTGGAGTAGCACTGCTGTTTGGGAAACAGCTGCACTGGGAAGACACCCTGCTGGCGAGTTTTCGTGGATAAAGATTACAGCGCTACACTGCTGCTATACTGGTGAGTCTGGGATAGTACACAACCAAGGAAGGGGTAAGATCCTAGAAGGGGGTGGGAGGTGAATAACGGAGATATACAGTCAATTCTCATCTGCCTATTCTTTTTGTTGTTTTTAGCACCTCCATGTGTCTTTCCTGCCCTTTCTGGAAAACCTGGGGAAACTCAACCTTACCTTCCCACTGGTGGTCCTGAGCTGTCTCTTCTCTCCCTTGCGGGTAGACGACTAGCAATCCGGTAGTATCCGGATCTGGTGATACCCAGGGGGAGAGTGGAGTTCGCCCTTCGCTCCCGAGGAATTGGCACTCTATCGAGTATACTTGGAAACCCGACAGATTGCCAAGCCCAAGTTTTACTTTTCACCTGAGCGAAGATGAACTCGGAAGACCCATTTGACACGCACCTGGGTGGGGCTATGTCCGCAGATAATCCTGTCTTAACCATGAACGAGTTAGTTGCAGTGGTAACCAGTTTACAACAAGAACTCAGGGCCGTAAAAACCGAGAACTCTAGATTAACTTCTGAGCTAACCAGTATGAAAGCCCACATGCAAGACGACACTAGCCTTATGCAGAGTACAGTCAAACAGAAGAAAACCTATATACAACCGGCACGGTTTCAAGGGCCTTCCCCTTCTACCGTGCCCATCTCCTGCTCTCCCTCTAGCACACCCACTGCTCCGGTAAATGTAACAGTGGTTACTCCCCCTCAAACACCCTTAGCGATGCCTGAGAGATTTAACGGAGATAGTACTAGATACTCAGTATTCATGAACCAGTGTCAGTTACAATTCCTGTGTAGATCAGCCTCCTTTCCCGACGATGCTGCTAAAGTGGCCTTCATCATTTCCTATCTGACAGGCAATGCAGCCTTGTGGGCTGTGCCTCTGGTGGAAAATAATGATCCCGTCCTGTATGATTTATCGCGATTTAAGGACAGCATGAAGAATTTGTTTGCTCGTCACTCCTATATGCAGGCGAGTGATAACGAGCTGTTAGGACTGAAGCAAGGGTCAAAAGACCTGGTGAGCTATATCACTACCTTCAACCGACTCGTGGCTGAAACGCAATGGCCGGAAGAGAAACGTACTTCCCTGTTTTATAGAGGACTGCGTGATGAGTTGAAGGACGTCTTATCACAGATTGTGAACCCTCCAGAGGATTGCCCTTCTTTTATTGACTTAGTGGTCAAATTGGATCACCGGTTAAGCGAGCGGAAGGGGGAACGAACTAAAGGTGACTTCCCTCGTTTTCTTATACCTCGCAGTGAAAAGAAGGAGGTAAAGGATAGCGTAGAACCTATGCAAATAGGTGGGATCCGGGGTCCGCTTTCTCGAGAAGAACGCGATAAGCGTCGACGGCTAGACCTATGCCTTTACTGTGGAAAAGGGGGACACTACGCCAAGGACTGTAGCGTTAAACCCAAGGGAGTACCCAGACCACCTGTTGTTAGGATGGGGTCCGCAGTCCAATCGGAAAACTAATAGACTTGGAGAAATCTGAGACCAGTTCTCCAAGTCTTGAGGTTTCTAGGGTCTCTTTATTCCTTGCTAACACCACCTCGGTAGTCCCCAAACATTTAACCATTTCAGTAGTGTTGGTATTGTCGTCCCAGTGTAGAACCACCTTATCAATCATGCTGAACTCGGGGGCGACCGGTAATTTCTTGGACATTACGTTGGCAAAAAAACTGGGGATAGAATTTATACCTAAAACGCACCCTGAAAAGGTGAGAGCAGTGGATGGCTCAGAGCTATCGTCTGGCTTAATAAATTATCACACTCCTGCTCTTACCATGATCTGTGATAATGGGCATACCGAGAAGGCGCGATTTGATTTGATAGATACACCCAATTTTGGCGCCATTCTGGGAGTACCCTGGTTACAGACCCACAACCCTCACATAGACTGGGTCACCAGACGGGTCACACTTCGCTCCTCTTATTGCATGTTGCATTGTTACCATGATTCATTGCCTGTAGCCCCCTCGGTTAGTTGTGCGCTCACTGATTTAGGGTATTCCACCTTGCCTGCAGAATACCACGATTATGCAGTGGTGTTCGATGAGGTCAAAGCGGTAGCATTACCACCTCACAGACCTTTTGATTGTCGCATTGATCTAGTACCCGGTGCAGACCTGCCTGTTAGCAGAGTGTACGCGCTGACAGAACCGGAGAGCCAGTATTTATATGAGTATCTCCAGGACATGTTACAAAAGGGTTTTATACGCCATTCCTCATCGCCAGTCTCATCTCCCCTGTTTTTTATACCAAAACGTGAGGGGGGTCTGAGAGCTTGCCTTGATTATAGAGCCTTGAATAAGGTGACTGTAAAAAACAAGTATCCTCTCCCTCTTATTACCAGTCTCTTAGACCAGGTACGTAAGGCGAAGATCTTTACCAAACTCGATTTACGAGGAGCCTATCATTTAATTCGGGTAAAGGAGGGAGATGAATGGAAAACGGCATTTCGCACAAAATATGGGCTGTACGAGTATTGTGTGATGCCGTTTGGGTTGTGCAACGCACCCGCTGCATTCCAGTTTTTTATCAACGAAATCTTAAGAGAGTATCTTGATGTGTTTGTCATCGTCTACATCGATGATATTCTGGTTTATTCTCAAAACGAGCAAGAACACGTCACTCATGTGAAGCTCATACTCCAACGCCTATACGAAAACCACCTTTTTGCCAAACTGGAGAAATGCCTATTCCACACGCAGAAAGTAAACTTCCTAGGTTTCGTGATTTCCCCGGAAGGTATTCACATGGACCCTGCCAAAGTATCGGCCATTACGAAGTGGTCTAGTCCTAACTCAGTAAGGGATGTGCAATCTTTCCTGGGATTCGCCAATTTCTATAGGCGCTTTATAGATCATTTTTCAGACCTCATCACACCCATAACCAAACTGTTAAAAAAGGGAGTATCGTTTAAGTGGGATGACAATGCGGAGACAGCCTTTCAAGCATTAAAAGACAAGTTTGTTACCGCCCCTATTATAAAACACGCGGATGAAACTCAACCGTACTTTGTAGAAGCCGATGCATCACAATATGCCGCTGGGGGTGTCTTATCCCAAAGAGATATCAGCACAGGAACCCTTCATCATGTAGCATATTTCTCAAAGACTCTTTCCCCAGCAGAACAAAATTACACCATTGGGGAACGAGAACTCTTAGCTATCAAGTTAGCATTTCAGGAATGGCGACACTATTTACTAGGATCCCCTCATGTGATCACTATTTATTCAGACCACAAAAATCTTCAGTGTTTTAAATCAGCAAAGGCGTTCACTCCTCGACAGATGAGATGGGTCTCCTTTTTTAGTGAATATGATTTCCTTATTCATTTCAGACCAGGAGCTAAACAAGGAAGAGCCGATGCCTTATCACGACTAGGTAAAGAGTACAAACACTTGGTAGATACTCCCCCACCCATGATCCCTGCTAATAAGATGGTGGCCATTGGTGAAACCGAGGCATATGCAGAAGAACCTTTCTATAAGAAACTGTTCACTACATACCAGACCATTAGTGTAGCAGATTGGTTAGCAGACCCTAGGAACAAGATAGAAAACGGCTTGTATTTCCATGATACTCTCCTATACATCCCGTCTAAGGAACTACAGATGGACATCATGAAATGGTGTCACGCTCTCCCCTTAGCTGCTCATCCAGGAGGTGAGAAAACACTGCTAATGTGCAAGAGATGGTTCTGGTGGCAAAACATGAACCAAGATGTCCATGATTATGTAAAAGGGTGTCCTGTATGTGCACGTCAGAAAGCGCTGCATTGTGCCCCCGCGGGATTGTTACAGCCCTTACCCATCCCGCATGCCCCTTGGTCTTCCATCAGTATGGATTTTATCACGGATCTCCCTATATCCAAAGGGTTTACTGCTGTTTTAGTTGTTGTGGATATGCTTTCAAAGATGGCACATTTCATCCCCCTCAAAAAACTACCCACTGCCAAAGAATTGGTAGACGTATTTGTCACACACATCATAAAACTACATGGAGTGCCCTTGGTAGTGGTGTCTGACAGAGGCCCGCAATTTGTATCCAAGTTCTGGCCGGGGGTGTGTACTGCCCTGCACATGGATCATCGCCTCTCCTCAGCATACCACCCCCAAACAGACGGGCAAACAGAACGAACCAATCAAACTTTAGAACAGTATCTCAGGTGCCTCCTAAGCACGGTCACAGGAGATTGGGTGCAGGCACTTCCATTGGCAGAGTTCGCATATAATAACTCTACTCACTCCTCCTCCAACGTCTCTCCTTTCTTTTTTTCCTATGGGTATCACCCTAGATTCTTGCCTCTTTATTTACCCCCTTCCCTATCACAAATCCCTGCTGTGTTGGAACACCATACCCACCTTACACGTATATGGAAACAAGCCATACAGAAATTAACAGAAGCCAAGGAAAGAATGAAGAGACAAGCAGATACACATAGACGGCCAGCCCCTGATTATCAGAAAGGCGATCAAGTCTGGTTAGCCACCAAAAACCTGAGGATGCCTGGTCCTAGGAAATGACAACCTAGATACATTGGGCCTTATGCTATCTTGCATAAGGTCAACCCTGTAGCTGTAAAGTTAGACCTCCCCCCAGAGATACAGATCCACCCAGTCTTCCACACCTCGCTTCTCAAACAATATACTCCTCCCTCCTGTCCTGAACCTCCTCCCCCTCCTCTTATCATTAATGGGGAGGAGGAATATGAAGTAAGACGCATACTTGACTCACGACGATACAGGGGGAAATTGCAGTATTTAGTAGATTGGGTAGGGTATGGCCCAGAAGATCGAACATGGGAACCGACTACTGGTGTACATGCCCCTTCACTAGTGAGAAGGTTTCATGCTTTGTATCCCTCCAAACCCAGACCGGTGGGAAGGCCTTTGGGCGGGAGAACTGTTACACTTTAGGGACCTAATTAGCAGGGGCATGCTGTAGATACTACATTACCCATAAGACAGCAAAAGGGAAAGTGGTTGTGTGCACTCACAGACTCACCACGTGACCTTTGTGGGTCATAAAGACAGCCTCCTCCCAAGCACAGGTGCTTGGCAACCTTCTACCAGCTGGACCACGCCTTGTTACTCCTGTGCCTCGTTTACTTCTCCTTGCCGTGAAGATCGAGTTTTCCTTCGGTTGAGACCTCCCGGGTCTTGAGCATTTTCTGACGGATTATTGCCGTGTTCCCTGTTATCCCCCGGAGGCTGCAAGTGAACGTTCTCCGATAACGCGAGTTGCGCGTTCCGAATTTCCTAGCTCCTGTTTAATTATTTCAAAGTGGGATTTCCCAGGCCCCCGCCTCCTACTTTTTTCCTTAGTGCAGTGTGCGCGCACTACTTATTTTTTTGAATTAAACGCCGGTTGGGCGTTACCGCAGTTAGAGTGTTTGCGGCCTTTTTTGTTAATCCCTTATCAGAGCTTGACTGCCGTACTTGACTCGAGACCTCTAATTTAACAGCTCCCGACTTTGTGGATCTGACTGTGCCCACTTAGTCTCAATCATTTGCCTCTAATTGGGAGTGGAGTTTTATTGAACTTTGTGGAAGTAGGATTTTCGTACTACCCTGGACCTCTGGAGTAGCACTGCTGTTTGGGAAACAGCTGCACTGGGAAGACACCCTGCTGGCGAGTTTTCGTGGATAAAGATTACAGCGCTACACTGCTGCTATACTGGTGAGTCTGGGATAGTACACAACCAAGGAAGGGGTAAGATCCTAGAAGGGGGTGGGAGGTGAATAACGGAGATATACAGTCAATTCTCATCTGCCTATTCTTTTTTGTTGTTTTTAGCACCTCCATGTGTCTTTCCTGCCCTTTCTGGAAAACCTGGGGAAACTCAACCTTACCTTCCCACTGGTGGTCCTGAGCTGTCTCTTCTCTCCCTTGCGGGTAGACGACTAGCAATCCGGTAGTATCCGGATCTGGTGATACCCAGGGGGAGAGTGGAGTTCGCCCTTCGCTCCCGAGGAATTGGCACTCTATCGAGTATACTTGGAAACCCGACACATGCCATTTAGTGCTGGGATTTATTGCTAAGGAGCTGTTTTGTGCATTCATCTAATTAAACACACAAAAGGTAATGGGCAGATACTTGCAATAAGGCTAATCACTGGCAATTGCTCGGAGTAACATTCCAACCTATTGTTCTTTTGCCCACCATGCCACCTCACATTTAGACCTACCCATAAACAAATCAGTTTTGACCCTACTCCAATAAGAACAGTACGGTCCATTCTGCCAGGGAAGGAATTTTATGAACCTGAACACAAGCAAGCCAAGACCGGTTTTGCACTGATTAGGCTCTTCAATCAGGTGTAGCCTAATTCCAGTGGCACAGTGTGCAAGGGACCAAGTCTGGACACACTCTTCATCTCATTAACCCTATGTGGACTAGGTGTGGGTGGAATGTTCCATTCTGCCCGTAGAATTGGCAGAATTTTGGCCACTCCGTGTTACTCTTTAACGCAGAGTTCAGGCCAAATACTGCCCGTCGCTGTGTGCTAGAATTTTTTTCCTGTGAGGCTCCAGAATATGCAAGCTGATGAGCGCGAGCGAGATTTGACGATCCCTAGTGCGATGTTCAAATGTGGGTGGTCACCGGTGTTTGCGAGCAGTCGTAGTCAGAGGGCTGCTGTTTGAGTAGATTTGCTATTGCTTTAGTAGATTTTCTACTGGGGACGCAGCAACTTGAATGGCCATGTGCTCCAGTGCAATGCATGGTGCCATTTGCGCTGAATTTCAGCGCTGCTCGCACTACAGGCTTTAAATTGCAGTGTGAGCTGCATATTTTCGACCCGTTGGCAGAATTCTGCAGAATCTCACAGAGCTTTTCTGTAACTGCGCAGAATGTCATGGAATGAAACTCCACTAGTTCAGCCCACCCCTAGTGTGGACCAGCTGTCAAGCTACAGACAAGTATGTCACTCTCATTACACATATGTGGACCAGCTGTCAAGCTACGGATGATAAGTATCTCACTAAACACCAGGTGTCATTCAGATTGGTTACAGGAAGACTATTACTCAATGACACAAGTACTGATGCTTTTCAAAGCATTCATCAGCATGCAACAATTCCAATGTTTCCCAATAGCACACGGCTTCATACATCCTGGAAGAATTCAATGCCAAAGTCTATCCGTGCTTGAAGCAAGAAGTCCCAATATTGGATTTTTTGTCACTGACAATGGCAGTAATGTTGTCAAAGCCATGGCAGTTGGGGGACACCACCAAGTGCTCCGTTTAGCCTACTGCATCAACTCGGTTGTGCAGGAATTTCTCAGAAAAGAAGAAGTAGTCCACAACTTTGTGGTCACCTGTCAGAGGATTTGCACACATTTTCACCATTCCTTTAAAGTCTAGAGGTGCTTCAGGATTATTTAGCAAGCAAACACAGTTTGTGAAAAACAGCCATCATACAGAAGATTCCAACTAATTTCAACTCGTCCTTTACTGCTTGTCCCTGCCTGACTCCAAAATGGCGGCTTTAATTTCCCCAATCGTTTTCGCGTCTGAATCTCTTATTGCCTCAATATGTACTATGTGTTAGGTGGTACTTTAACTTCCTGCATTCTGCTTTGGAGGCCCCTGCTCTGTTTTTATTGTTACTATCACCGCTACAACTGCCCAGTGACCCATCCCGTGCTGGCAAACACCACTGAGTACAACCGAGTGCAGAATGTATACAAGATGGCGACTAGCACTTGTGGGGCTCTGCTTTTACCTGTGCTGTTTGACCCTCACAGCACCTGCTCCATCATGCTAGCGGGACCCCAGACAGCCAAATCAGCAATACATCTAGCGCCTGTGTGTCTAAGGCCTCCTGTGTAATTAATGCCTCGCAGTGGGGAAGTTCTGCAGACTTTGGAATCTGTCCCTTCCACCCCTCCTCTCATCACCCCTGACCTGGGGGCGAGCTGGAGGTTAAGGCGGATATCGCTTCCAGTGACTCCGTGATAGGTGCTCTCAATGGAACTTTGACGATGCCCACTGGGCGGAATCCATGACTGTCTGTTTATTACGTGGTGCCCGAGCAACCGTGGCCGATGCCCGGTGGAGCTGTCCTATGCAGCTATAGAGGAGTTTTGGCTCTGGTTCACCCCTCGGCCGGCACCTACCCAGCTGGACATCGGACACTGTTCTCCTCGTCTCCCGTTCTGTCTTCCACCTGCATTTCTTACCCCTGTTACCATTCCCCCTCTTCCTTTGTCTCCCCTTAAGAAGTGTGTACACGCTAATAACTCTTGTAACCTGTAACTCTCTGATCCTCATGTAAAGCGCTCTGATACCTTCGGGTCTAGCCAGCAATATTTGCTTCCTTCCCCTTCACCCTACCCCCTACCCCTCTCCGCCCTACTCCTCTCCTGTCTATAGCTACTGACCTTTGCCTTCACCCTGCCTTACTCATACTTCCCACACTTTCCTATCCACTTATCGCTCTTTTGTAATCCTTTCCCTCGCCAGTTGAGACATAGCTATTTGACTGATGCCCGATGGAGCTACCTTGTTTAGCTATTGGGGAGACGGGCTGTGGATTCCCTCCTCGGACGTCACCTACCCAGTCGGTCTTTGGGCAGACTTCCTTTCGTCTCTCCTGCCGTCTTTTCACCCATCCTCCCCCTTCACACTTCCCCCTCCACTCTATCTGTCTCACCTTTACTCCCTCTCTCAATATGTTGCTTATTTTTATGTAAAGTGTAATTTGTTTACCGTTTTCTGTAACATTGTGGAACTTAATGTAAAGCGCTCTGATACCTCCGGGTCTAGCCAGCGCTATATAAAACTCTCAAAAATAAATAAAAATAAAACTCCACCGTATACATGTAGCAATGCCCTTTTGATCAAAGCAAGTCTACAGGCCCACTAGTAGCATTTCATATACAGGCTCTGGGTACATGTAGTGCCGCTTTATTAGGGACTTTTAAGTAAATTAAATGTGCCAATTGAGTGTAAGCCAATTTTACCATGTTTAAAGGCGAGAGCGCAATCACTTTAGCACTGTTTAGCAGTGGTAAAGTGCACAGAATCTTAAGGGCAGCGAAAACAAATTTAGCAAAACAAGAGGGTGAAGGCAAAATGTTTGGGGGGGACCCTGCGGAGAGGGCCAAGTTCTACAGTGGGCGTCTAAAGACTGTCTGAATTTTGTTGACTCAGCTATTACCTTCCATCCATGACAGATGTGCTTTGACCAAGGGAGTGGGTGGATGCTGTGTCTGTCTTTCGCAAACTTTCCCTAATGCCCCCATAACATTTATTGATTACATATTCATCTTCCCCTCCAACTGTGAGACCTATTGTATTGTAATCTATTTTCACCATCACATTGATGGGGTTAGCCTGGTGTACACAACGATAACCATCTGCAGAAGGTGGCAGAAAACAAAGTCACCCACACTATCCTCCAGCAGTGCCTTTGAACATAATGGTTGTGAAAATAATACTCACTTGTAGACTAATGGTAAGTAATGTGTAGTTTTCTTTTTATAATGTATGCCCTAATTGAAAATCTAGCTGCCATAGACCTCCTGACTTCAATTTGGGTGTATAATAAATACTCCATATTTGACTATTACTTTTATATCTTTCTTACATTTCATTAGTGTTCTTAGAGTACACAGATATACTTGCACACCTTACAAGTCTATCTTTTTATTCCAGTTCTGCATTTCGAAGTATACTTCTCAGTAAAAAATCCAGCCCAAATAAGTTTTTGATTCAGTGAAACAAATCCTTTACACATTCTTCCAAAAAACGTGTGTTTCATCAAACAAGCGAATAACCTAATAACTTCCTCAAGGCTGGAACACAAAAGTAGTGCCTATTTAAAAAAAAAAAAAAAATGATTTTTATAAAAGAAGTGGGGCTTCATTATGAACAGTAGTTTAGGTAAAAGTCATATGAGGATATTTTCTGTCACCAAATAATGCAGCAAACAAATGCAAAGTATTCCATTTCCTTGTGCCAAGAAATCATGTAAGGTACAAATACATAGGGGCCGATTACGATGTCATTCGGGAAGCCTCGGACCGCTAGTCGGAAGCTTTCTAACCACGGTTGGAGGCTTTTCGACCACCACGGCCGGTTTGCGGTCCGACCGCTGAATTACGATGACAGCGGTCGGAGCGTGAACTGGTCGGTCATTCCGAAGTGGTTCTGACCGGCTCTCGGAGTCTTCTGGCCGGTCAGAACTGTACCGTAATCCCTAATGGACGGCGTTTCCGCCTTCGTGATTACGATGTCGGTTTCCCACAGCCTTTCTGTGCCAGTAGTTCTGACACGGGAAGGCTGGCGAAGAGCACCTTTAGGGCCCCCTAGCAAGGCCCCCTTGCCTCCGCGGACTATCGTTGATGGACGAGGGGGTACCTAGGGTACCCCCTGTAAATCCATGCACAGTGTGGCAGGCACCATGGAGTGCCTGCCACAGGGTGCAGGGTTTTACTCACACTCCCATTTCTTTATGGAAGCCTGTATTACGGCCGGCCTACAGCCATAACACAGGCTTCCATAGAGAAATGTGAGTATCCGACCGAACAGTGTTCGGCCGCATCATAATCAGGAGGTCGGAACCGCCGACCAGAGGTCGGTCGGTCCCGAGACGGTGTCGGTCGGAGGCAACTCAGACCGACATCGTAATAAGTCCCATAGTGTATCTTTAAAAACCATTTACAGTGACATCAGTTTGACTTTAACTCTTTATACTTGCACGCTCAGAGAACAGTGTTTGTCTAAATCAAATACCTATATTTAATTTACTTTCTGGTGGTAAACACTCAGACAGATTTGTTCCTGGCATGTATATGCATTAGCAAAATTCTCTCTTCTGCATCCATGGAAAATTATTCACCTGTTCAGCATTTCTAATTCAATATTCAAACAGGATTTCTGCATTTAAATATTGTCAGTAGCCTTATTACGCTGTAATATTCTAGCAGCACTTCCAATCAGGATAATCCTCTGATAGCAGGTATTGGAATTCAATCAGCTTTCTTAAGTGCATTTTCTTAATGATTTTGAGCATTGAAATACACAGTTCAATGATTGCATCAATCCCTCCACCAAGACTTGGGTTGGAGGGAATATTAAGTGCGAATCACACTACGATTCCAATCAGCTTCAACTGTAAAAAAGCTTGTCAACAAAAGACTACAGAGTGCAGGGCTCACAAACATGAACATCTGTTTAAAGAGATTTGCAGGCTTGTGTGCTAGATATCTGACTCACTTCCTGGTTTACTAAGGCTTTTATCCACCTAAACTATGAGGGGTATATTTACAAGCCCCTATCGCCAGGGGAATGTCACTTTTTACGACGTTCCTGTGGTGATAGGGGCTTCGCCTTATTTACAAGGCAGCGTTAAGCCACTTAACGTGGCTTAACGCTGCCTTGTAAATAAGGCACTTAACGTGGCTTAACGCTGCCTTGTAAATAAGGCCCCTTTCACCCTATTCTTAGTGTGAAAGGGGAGGGCAATGGGTGTTCCACTGCAACACCCATTGATTCTGACACTGCCCCCTATTTACAAGGAAGGCGTAAATAGGAGGCAGCGCCAGAATTAAGACCAGGGAAACCTGGTCTTACCCTGGTGCAACGAGGAGAAATGTTTCATTTCTCCTTGTTTTTGCTGTTTTCATATGTGCTGCGTTGTGCAGCACACATGAAAACAGCAGAAGGCCAATGAATGTTTATGTACAGGAAGGTCCCCCTTCCTGCACATAAACAATCATTTTTTAAAAATGCCGTTTTGCAACTTTGATGTGTGCTGCATTAATCAGCACACACAGAAGTTACAAAACAGCATTTAAAGATTGTTTATGTGCAGGAAGGGGGACCTTCCTGTACATAAACAATGTTCCCCTGCACGCAGACCCCCCTTGCACTATGGTGCAACGGTGCCTGCATTGGCGCTAGGCTGGTAACTTCCCTTGTGAATATGCCCCTAAGTGTGCATAAAAGACATTCATTTTGTGATCACATAAGTCGACATTGTAGTGGATTTCTCATTGTCACAGGTTGAGATAAAGGATATTAGGGGACAATGATTGCTCCTCAAAATACAGTAAATACCCACATCCGTGCTGCAGGTATTTTTGGCTCCTGGTAAGACATATAAGGCCCTGATTACGAGTTGGTTGGAATATTCCAACCCATGCGCCAACACCTGTTGACGCACAGGTCGGAATTACAAGTTAGTAGGTATTTAACGCATCAGATAATGATTAAATACCTCAACCTTTCAGTAGCGGCCTTTCCGCTAAGGTGGAGGAGCGTAGCCCCACAGATTTTTGAGGCATAAAAAAAGGAAAAATAAAATTATAATAACTTGCTGTTATTATCATTTTATTTGTTCCTGCTGCGGCTTCTTGGTGGGGCGGGCGGATCAGCTCTGCTCTCGGAGCAGGGGGGAGGAGTGGTGGGCACTCTGTCAGCACGCAATGACTGACGGCCGGCCAAACAGTCATGCGTACTTTGCATGTTCTCCACCCAGGCTGCATTATAGCCTGGGTGGAAAACATGCCCAGACTCCCATTCCCTGGTTGAGCGCTGGACTATGGTGCTCAGACCAATCACAACGCTGCATTGCCGCGTTGTGATTGGCTATGGGGAGCCTGGGAGCCGAGTGCTTCCTGTTTGCACAGAAGAAGCCAGGAAGAGGACGGAGGAGAGGCAGTGGCTGGCCACTCAGCCGGCAGGTAAGTGAATTTTTTTTTAACCCACTGACCCGCCCTCCACGCCCTACTGATGCTTCCCAGGAGCAGCCACCACTGCAACCTTTGTTAAATTTAACGGAGAAAAAGCATGCAGTATTTACCTCTCATACAGATTTTGGAGCGTTAAACACCAAAATCTACTTGCTACTCCCCACCAACTCGTAATAGGTGTTATTTATCCTACCCGATTAATAACATACTCCTGGTATCGTTATTTATCCGGTGCCGTAAATAGCGTCTAAACTTGCAATCAAGGCCAAAAACTACTGTTGCTAAAGAGAGGGGTAAGGCCCTCATTACGAGGGCCGGGCTAGGAAGGTGATTATTATTGCACTTTTTAAAATCTGATACCACAGGGATCGCAGTTTAAAAGTGGCAATAATTATTGCTGATTACAAGTTGTGCCCTTTAAAATGAGGCATAACATACGGAATCGGTATCTAATAGACTGAATTCCTCATGTTTTGCCTCTTTAATGGACCTTTTTCCCAGACAAAGGAGGTCATTACGATGGCGGACGGAAAAACAACCGACCGCCATGGTAGCGGGAAAACACCGCCCGCCGCTACCGCGGGAAAACCGACGGCTAGATTAGGATCCTCGGCGGTAAAACTCCAACCGCGGCGGAAAGGAGACCCGAGAATCCGCCGTACGCATGCGGAAAAGGCCCAAACCCGTCCGCGGCGGTCGGTGTCGCAGCGGAAACAGCCCAAACGCCCGCAACCACAGCGGAGACACCACCATCAAAATTATGATATTCCCGACATCCCCGCGGTGCAGTGCGCTGTTTCCGACCGCCGCGGTCGACAACATTGAAGAATCAGTGAGACGGCGGAAGCACCATAGCCGAGCCACCACTGCGGACGCTCCGTTAAAAAAATGGCGGTCGCTAGAAAAACACACAACATGGCCACAAAGTGCACCAACCATACAAGGCATGCACCCAAAAATAGCTAACACAGCCCAAATACACACCCCATGGGAAACTCCAAAACTACAAATCCCAGGTTCACACACACCACACCTGCTACCAATACCCCATCCTGACACACCCACAGACACCAGTATAAATCCAGCCCCCAACAGACCACAATCCTTTGCAAAACTCCACAACTGAGGGGACATCCACCACAGATGACAGGAGAGGCAAATCTGCACAACACACACACATCACCACCACCAACACCACTTCCACACCTGCACCTCTAACACCTTTGCACAGCACACACCATACACATCACAACCACCACTACCACTCCCAAACCTGCACCCTAAACACCTTGACACAACACACACCATGTCACCACAGAGAATGCCCAAATTCACTGAGAGTGAGTTGAGGGTCATGGTCAATGAGATAATCAGGGTAGAACCACAATTGTTTGGTAACCAGGTCCAACAGACACCACTAGCAACAAGGACGCAAATGTGGAGAAGGATAGTAGAGAAGGTCAATGCAGTAGGGACCGTGCCACGCAATAGAGATGAAATCGTGAAGAGGTGGCACGATCTGAAGGCAGTGGTCAAAAAGAAGAGAGCCAAGAACCATGAGCTGGCTCACAGGACAGGCAGTGGCCCTCCCGGTCCACTCAAAACATTCACTGAATGGGAGGAGAAGGTGCTTGGCATTCTACATCCAGAGAGTCTCTCAGGAATACCCGGGGGAGTGGAGGCTGGAAAGTACAAACAAAAGCCTAACATCACACAAATGTACTGTCTTGCACTATTATAAAATAATACCTCCTAGGTACAAATTTATTCATGTGCACAACACTCCCCCAACACATCTCTCACAGATACAACAGACACTCCCCCTGAAGCCCCCAAAGGTAGTTAGCAACATCACCATGGGTACATGTGTACATGCTGCCAGCACTAAAACTCCCACCAGGCCCCCTTGTCCCACAGCTGAGCAGGATGTAATCCTCTCCCCACACAGAAGCATGCCTCAGCCATTGTGTGCTACACCCTCACCTAACAGGTAGGTAGCCATCTTTACAGGGAGGTGTTTGGGAGGCCTGCACTACAACTCCCACCAGGCCCCCTTGTCCCACAGCTGAGCAGGATGGAGCACTGCCCCCACCCAGAAGCATGCCTCAGCCATTGTGTGCTTCACCCTCACCTAACAGGTAGGTAGCCATCTTCACAGGGAGGTGGGTGGGTGTTTGAGAGGCCTGCACTACAACTCTCACCAGGCGCCCTTGGCCCACAGCTGAGCAGGATGGAGCACTGCCCCCACCCAGAAGCATGCCTCAGCCATTGTGTGCTACACCCTCACCTAACAGGTAGGTAGCCATCTTTACAGGGAGGTGGGTGGGTGTTTGGGAGGCCTGCACTACAACTCCCACCAGGCCCCCTTGGCCAACAGCTGAGCAGGATGGAGCACTGCCCCCACCCAGAAGCATGCCTCAGCCATTGTGTGCTACACCCTCACCTAACAGGTAGGTAGCCATCTTTACAGGGAGGTGGGTGGGTGTTTGGGAGGCCTGCACTACAACTCCCACCAGGCCCCCTTGGCCCACAGCTGAACAGGATGGAGCACTGCCCCCACCCAGAAGCATGCCTCAGCCATTGTGTGCTACACCCTCACCTAACAGGTAGGTAGCCATCTTTACAGGGAGGTGGGTGGGTGTTTGGGAGGCCTGCACTACAACTCCCACCAGGCCCCCTTGGCCCACAGCTGAGCAGGATGGAGCACTGCCCTCACCCAGAAGCATGCCTCAGCCATTGTGTGCTACACCCTCACCTAACAGGTAGGTAGCCATCTTTACAGGGAGGTGGGTGGGTGTTTGGGAGGCCTGCACTACAACTCCCACCAGGCCCCCTTGGCCCACAGCTGAGCAGGATGGAGCACTAGTCCCAATCATAGGCATGTGACGTCTGTGCAGCCGCACATGACACCATGCCACTTAGTCCACAGTCACCAACACAAATAATGCAAAACAGTTGTGTTGTAGTCACCATGCACAAGTCTCTGTTCAAAATTGACCCACATTGTGTACACTGTGCCAGGCATGACACACTGAAACACTAACAACGATCATGCTGCCCTGCAGCAGTGTCTGGCCGTTTGTATGGCAAAGTGCAAATCACCCATGTCATACCACAGTGTTGCAATGTAAACAGTGGAAGTGCAGTGCACCCAAAAACTACACTGCAGCTGGGACTCACAATGCTAAACTAAGCACATCCCAAATGTCCTGCAACACACCCAGCTACCACAGTGCTGCACTGAATTGCAGAACAGCACCTTGTCTGAATTAAATTGTCAAAGGTGTCTTGTTTGGACCACCAATGTGTGTATACATTGACAATGTTCACATCTCACACTGTCTGTCTGAACAGTGCTGGTATAGTCTGGCCCCAAAACCACACATTGTCTGCACAGGGCTGAGTACATCTCACACACACACCACTGTTGACCACAACATGTCAGTGTATGGATGCCCTGGAACAACTGCTTCACCAGTACTGGGCTCATGTTCTCAGGTCCACAAATACCATGAAACCATGACAGTGTGGAAATGTATGCTGGGTGAGATCTTCACCCTGCTATATGTCACCACTGTGCTACGAGACCATACCCCTTGCCCTATTGTGCCTTCAAATGTCGGGGAGTGAACCCCACAGCCAGATAGCTGGGACAACAGTGATGGGGGCTATACCCCATGACCAAATGTAATCTGAAATCAATGGGTACAAAAAGCCACACACACATCATGCTCACCACACGCACATTCCATCCAAAGATTTCTACCAAGTCACATAGCCATGTCATTGCTCACCTTCACCTCAAACGGTAGTTAGCCATCTTCACAGTGAGACGGTGTAGTGTGTTTGGCTATCCGTCCCACAAAATGCAACATGCATGCTGTTCCACCACTATGGAGGATGGGACACTACACCCCCAATAAGAAGCATGTGGCAGGCAATGTATGCTACCCACCCAACTCACAGGTAGGTAACCGCATCTCACAGGTCGGGGTGTGTGGGGCTGGGAAGCTTTCACAACAACTCACATGGGCCCACCTGACCGCCAGCACACAAGACCCATTACTTCCTGGCACCAACATGCATGTGTCAGTCATTGCAATGTACACTTCAAAAGAACTGGCATGTGGACATATCATGCTGACTTGTCCCACACTGGACCAAGATGGAAGCCCTCATCCTACACACACAGAGAGGTCTCACAAATACAAGGAAAACACAGCAAACACAACATATCAACAGCCACAACATGCAGCCAGATATGCATTTAAAAAACATGTTGGCATAGGACACCAGGCCTCTCAATGCACAACTGCACACCCAGATAGCATTGGCAACTATAGTGTGCACACACCTAAGAAAATGAAACTGTGACAGCAACCAAAGTATGAATGACTGAAACACATGTCGATGGAACTCCGAGCACAACCATGCACACCACTACATGCCATCTGACAGTAGCAGTGGTCCAGACCACCTAGGATCTAATTAAAGCAAACTTAAGCATGTCTGGAATTGCAAATACAGATATCTACACCACATTGAAAAGGTATGCATGAAACTACAATGCTCACTCACTGTGCAGAGTGAACCGCTGCAAGGGCTCTACAAGTGACACATACGCGTAAATGGATGACATATGATTGATCAATAACAGGATGCCAACATGAGACTGTCAATGTCAAAAAATTATATTGTGCATGTCATGTCTTGACAACTCCCAATATGGACAAGTAATGTATGTACCACAACAGCTTGTAATGCATCACTGGATGTCGGTCAATGCTAATTTATACAGTGAACAACTGCTGGATGTACAAACAGTTGATGTAACACTGCTAACACAAACTTTGATGGGTGCAACACAATGACCATTTCTCATCTGACCCACAGGTGACCAAGAACTCACTGCAGAGGATGACACCACCCTGCAGAGCCAGTCCCCCCCCCCGGAACAGAGACAACTGGATGAGGACTCCCTGGATTCCTTGGATGAGGAGCTCCACGCTGGCCCATCTGGTGTGGCAGGCCGCAACCAGTCCCAGGCACCCATTGTCCCCCAACCACATCAGCTGCAGCCCCTGACCATCCTCTGACAGCTGCTGTCACGGCCTGTGTGTCAACCACTACTACCACCACCACCACCACCACAGCTGTCTGCAACACCCTCCCTGCCCCAGGGGTTGAGCAGCCCACCACAACGACTGAGGAGGCCAGGGAGAGGATGCAGCGGGCCAATGTGAGGACCGGACAGGACCGTGGCAGCAGTGCAGCTGGTCGGGACAGGGTCATGCAGAGGGGGACTGATCCTGGGACGGAAGCCCTGGGCCACATCGACAGAGTCCTTGGGGCATACCAACAGGCCCAGGGACGAATGGGCCGGTTAGAGGAAGAATCTCGGGAGCACCTCCTGCTGCTGAGGTCCATGGACACACGCATGGGACAGATTGTGGACCTCTTGGGGCAGCTAGTGGCGGTTCTGAGGGACAGGCAAGCGCAACATTCTACCCCTCCACCTCCCCTGTTGGGCAGCAGGATGACACTTCATCATCCTCCCCTGCGTCCACAGAGGGGGTGAGTCCTCAGACACCACTGCCCCTGCAGCAGTGGCCCCTCCAGTGAAGCGCAAGAGGGGCCGTCCAAGGAAAGGCCAGGGGGACTCACGTGCCAAAGCACCTGCCAAACGCTAGTCCCCGAACCAGCCATGATGGCAGACCACTGCACCACTGCATTGACCTTTTGGACTATCCTTCACCACACTGCCATGTGAATGGCATCCATCTGTTGGACTGGGTCTCCACATCATTGTGGGGACTACTCAAGTATCTCATTTACCATGACTGTCAACTCACTTCTTCAATTCCCCCTTCACATTTTCTCCACCCTCGCATGTCACAGTTGTAAATAAATATACCTTACACACATGTTGTTGTGTCTGCTCCGTCTTTAATACAGGATGTGCAACCTTCACCGTGTAGGACATGGTCCAGGGGAATGGAATGTAGGTAACAAGTGAGATGCTGAAGGGACCTAGGGAAAACTGCAGAGCAAGAGTCACTTGTATGGGTGTGGCATTGCACACATCACACAACACTTGTCAACAAGGTACTCAGATCTACAAACTTTACACAGAGCAACAGTCACCATAGAGACAATCTGTATCACACTAACCAATCACACATACATTGGCAGGCAGCAATGAGTCAACACCAAGCTGCAGTCAGCAAGCTCACATACACCCACACAGCAACAGCAACACCATCAGACCATTTCGTCCCTTCTACATCGTCACTCACCTTCAAGTGAAGTAGCGGGTGATGAGCTGTCGACGCATGTCGACCCCTTCCTCCTCTCCACTGCCCTCGTCACTGGATCCGGCTTGATTTGCTGGCGGCGGCCTTGGCTGCTCATCATCGTCATCCAGGATCAGGGGTATTGCCTTGCGAATGGCCAGGTTGTGGAGCATGCAGCATGCCACCACTATCTGACACACCTTCCCTGGCGAGTACATAAGGGCACCCCCAGTACGGTCCAGGCACCGAAATCTTGATTTTAGGAGACCAAATGTCCGTTCTATCACACGCCGTGTCCTCCCATGGGCATCATTGTATCGCACATCAGCTGGCGTGACGGGGTTCCGCAATGGGCTCAGCAACCACGGGCGGTTCGGATATGCCGAGTCACCTGGGTGTGAGAGACACAGATTAACCTTGCAGTCCCAAAATGCAACACAACAGCATGTCACACACACACACCACTCTAATCCACTATGCATACTAACCCACAAGCCATGCACGCTCAGGAAGCAGATTGGCCATCAACTGAGGAACGATGCTGCTGCGCAAGATGTGGGCATCATGGCCTGAACCGGGAAACTTGGCACACATGTGTGAGATGATCATGTCCGCCAGGCACACCACTTGAACATTTACCGAGTGTGAATGCTTCCTATTGCGGTAAACCTGTTCACGTGCCTGTGGTGGCACAAACCCAACATGTGTGCAATCAATTGCACCAATGACATGGGGGATATGTCCAAGGGCATAGAAATCGCCCTTCACAGCCACCAACTCAGCCCCCCTGGGAAAATGGATATATCTGTCTTTGTACAGCATCATGGCCGACAGGACATCCCTCAGCACCATGCTGAACATCGGCTGTGACATCCCGCCTGCACTTGCGACCGTGTGCTGGAATGAGCCTGTTGCAAAGAAATGCAGGCATGCCATCACCTTAGATGTTGCGGTGAAAGCTGTTGGATATGTCCGACGTGGCTGCAGGTGGGGCTCCAACATGGCACATAGGTTCTGCAGGGTTTGTCGGTCCAGCCTGAATTTGCAGATTATATCCTCATTCTCCATGTGTGCCAGGACTGTGAACGGACGATGGATATTGGGCCTCCTCCTCCTAGGACAGATCAAAGTGCACAGATGTCAATGCAGAAGACCATGAAATGTGCATCACATCAATTTTTTCTACAGACACATTCCCAAGTCATACAGCATGCACCATTAACCGACAGGGCACTTCACAAGTAGGTACACATCAGGCACACTACTCGTACACCTGTCCCCTTACCAGCAGCAATCATCTGTGCACCCCTCCGGCTCATTCGCATGCACAGTGTGATGTACTAACAAAAATGTGTGCATACCTGTGAGTATGACCCCCAGCATATGTCACTAATTGCAATACTACCCGAACACACCATGTTGCTGGCCCTGATACACCTACCAAAACAGGTTGCACATGGCACACTTCAACTACACACTGACCACCAGCTGAGCGTAGGGGACACGTGTGTGCATGTGCATTGGACAATGTGCCAGTTGCTGATGCCCCTAGTTCAGTAAATGAGACGACAGTGTGCGTTACATTGCACACACAGACATTGACCATTATCTACATATGCTATGCAACACATTAACTGGACAGTCTACATTTCATTACACAGCACATGTGACATGTGCGAGTGTATGTGACCATGCAATGTACTGGCGACCCATATATGGTATGTGTTGGTGACATGGAGTGACATGTCCCTTTTGTGCATTTGCCCTCATGAGGACCCTTCAATTGCTGAGACACTGGGCACTGTACATGTTGGCCTATGCAGAGAGCTGGAGGACACGTTAGGTGCAGCACAGCTACTCCACAACTCCATTAACGCTCCCTCCAGGCACTGTCTGGCAGATATATGGCGGTGCCTACCGCCTGGCCCCTGTGGTGTGGCACCGCCCATAACCCAGGCACGATCGCGGGTGACACCGCCAGATTTGTATGTGACAATGGCGGTCACCATGCACCGCAACCCAACTCACGGTCACTCCAGGCACTGTCTGGCAGATATATGGCGGTGCCTACCGCCTGGCCCCTGTGGTGTGGCACCTTCCATAACCCAGGCACGATCGCGGGTGACACCGCCAGATTTGTATGTGACAATGGCAGTCACCATGCACCGCAACCCAAATCACGGTCACTCCAGGCACTGTCTGGCAGATATATGGCGGTGCCTACCGCCTGGCCCCTGTGGTGTGGCACTGCCCATAACCCAGGCACGATCGTGGGTGACACCGCCAGATTTGTATGTGACAATGGCGGTCACCATGCACCGCAACCCAAATCACGGTCACTCCAGGCACTGTCTGGCAGATATATGGCAGTGCCTACCGCCTGGCCCCTGTGGTGTGGCACCGCCCATAACCCAGGCACGATCGCGGGTGACACCGCCAGATTTGTATGTGACAATGGCGGTCACCATGCACCGCAACCCAAATCACTATCACTCCAGGCACTGTCTGGCAGATATATGGCGGTGCCTACCACCTGGCCCCTGTGGTGTGGCACCGCCCATAACCCAGGCACGATCGCGGGTGACACCGCCAGATTTGTATGTGACAATGGCGGTCACCATGCACCGCAACCCAAATCACGGTCACTCCAGGCACTGTCTGGCAGACATATGGCGGTGCCTACCGCCTGGCCCCTGTGGTGTGGCACCGGCATGGACCATGCCCTTGCAGCCAATGAGAAGCAGCCTCGCAATAGCCTGATGCGAGTTTGAAAATCGCGGTAGGCGTGCACCACCCCTGCGGAGGCGGTCACTGGAGGCATTCAAAAGATGCACCACCGCGGTAGCGCGCACATGCACCCTACGGTGTGTCACCGGCATGGACCATGCCCCTGCAGCCAATGGGAAGCAGCCTCGCGGTAGCCTGATGCGAGTTTGAAAATCACGGTAGGCGTGCACCACTCCCGCGGAGGCGGTCACTGGAGGCATTCAAAAGATGCACCACTGCGGTAGCGCGCACATGCATCCTACGGTGTGTCACCGGCATGGACCATGCCCCTGCAGCCAATGGGAAGCAGCCTCGCGGTAGCCTGATGCGAGTTTGAAAATCGCGGTAGGCATGCACCGCCACCGTAGAGGCGGACATTGGATGTATTTGAATGAGGCAGACCTGGTACACCAATTGCAGCACCCTGGGACCACTGACACAGCCCCAGGGGCCTATATATGTGTGGGAGGGCGTACCACATTCCCACAGCTACCAGGGACTGCTGACTGACAACCTTCCACCTGCTGCTGCTGCCTCAAGGGACTGCTGGCTGCCACCCTCCACCTGCTGCCTCAAGGGACTGCTGGCTGCCACCCTACACCTGCTGCTGCTGCCTCAAGGGACTGCTGGCTGCCACCCTCCACCTGCTACCTCAAGGGACTGCTGGCTGCCACCCTGCACCTGCTGCTGCTGCCTCAAGGGACTGCTGGCTGCCACCCTCCACCTGCTGCCTCAAGGGACTGCTGGCTGCCACCCTCCACCTGCTGCCTCAAGGGACTGCTGGCTGCCACCCTGCACCTGCTGCTGCTGCCTCAAGGGACTGCTGACTGCCACCCTCAATGTGCTGCTGCTGCCACATGTCCATTGTGATGTCGAGGACTCAGAAGATCCGTGCCAGTCCCTTCACCAGTGAGGAGCTTGGGGTCCTGGTAGACGGGGTGCTTGCACAGTACCCAAGGCTTTATGGTGACCCTAATGTCGTGGTAAGTCTCTCAGACTGTGAGTGAGAGTGCAGGGTGTGCACACGTGGGGTGGAGGTGCTTCGGTATGTGTCAGTGGTTGTGGGGCTCTGACATGCACTGCCTATCATGTTTACTACAGCGGGAAGGGCTTGGTGGGCTCTTTCACACGGTACCCTGCATGCCTATCCTGAGTAGAGGGACATGTCCTGTAGTGTCAGCCATACAGTGCAGCTGCATTTTGGTGATGCAGGAGTCTGGCCAGTTAGCGTTTGTGTGACTGGCTGTGTTGCTCCCAATTAACCCACTCAGTGTCAGTCCACCTGCCCTGCACAATCAATCAATCAATCAAAGAATTTGTAGAGCGCACTACTTACCCGCGAGGGTCTCAAGGCGCTGGGGAGAGGGAAGTGGGGGATGCTGCTACTGGTCGAACAGCCAGGTCTTGAGTAGCCTCCTGAAGGTCAGCAGGTCTTGGGTCTTTCATAGGCTTAGTGGAAGGGTGTTCCAGGTCTTGGCGGCGAGGTGTGAGAAGGATCTGCCGCCGGTGGTTGTTCTTCGAATGCGGGGGACGGTGGCGAGGGAGAGGTCGGCGGAGCGGAGCTGGCGGTTGGGGACGTAGAAGAAGAGCCGTCTGTTGAGGTAGGTGTGGTATTTGTTGTGTGAGTGTCGCGTGTGGGTCGCGTGAGGTATGTGTGTGCGGAGAGTGGAATGTAGAGTGCGGGGTCGCGGGGATTCGAAGGGTGGACGTTGGAGCAGAAGGGGAGCGGAGTAAGCTTTCTCCGGTGTCGTTGTATCCTACAACCTGTATTAAAGGCTCAACCCATAACCTACCGGCTGGACATTCATCATTTCAACAATGGCGACGAGCGGGGAGCACAACGACACCGGGGACTTCTAGCTTTCTCTATCTATTGTTTCCTTGGTTTTTCGGACGACTGCTGAACACTGCCGGACGGTCACATTACTACCTCAAACCTCATCCTGGGGAACGTCTGCCGACTGGCGTCCTTCAATTCCGCAAGTGATCCTGGTGAGTTCGTGTGCAGAGCAGGGGAGGATCATGACGTAGCAGGGAGCAGTGACGAGACCATCGTTGAAGCGTCATTGTATCCTAGCAACGAAATAACGCTGAAGATCGTTCGACGCTTGTTAGATGTCGTCATCACGCGCATGACGGCGGCAGCCATCATTATTATTCTGTTTCCTGTCACATCGAGAGCTGTACGCTCTGAAGGGTGCGCAGGGAAGTTATTCTCGCCAACACATTCTGAAGTGGTGCTCAGCGAAGTTCCACATTCTTGAAAGGAATACCAGTTTCTACTTAGACTGGTCATCTTCAGCATCTTCTCCCATGTGTGAAATTTCCCATGTGTGAAATTTACTTTTAAAACCTCCTGTTTGACAACGTGTCGACTGCGGATTCAACTGACCTTGTGGAAAAATTTTTTTGCCCTAATTGTCGCAAAATTGACTTTGGTGAACTTTTTGCGCAAGCATACATCTTGCTTATTACTCCTCCTAACCACCAGCTTTTCATTATGGCAACAATTCAACCACCGCCATTCTTTTTAGCTGATTTAGGTGAACCCCCGATTGCTTGGGATCTGTGGATTGATTTGTTTGAGGCATATGTGGAGGTTATTGAGAAGGATGAGTGTTCAGAAGGAAGGAAATTGTCACTTCTTAAACACAGGTTAGGTGCCGTGGGGTTAAGAGAATTTAAGAATTTACCTTCGATAGAGAGTGCCGGCGACATTGGGGTTTATCAATATGCAATTAAACAAATGCATGAAAGGTTTGGCAGGAAAATCAACGTAGTTATGGAAAGATTTAAGTTCTATTCAAGGGTGCAAAAAGAGGAGGAATCGATCGACCAATTCGTTTCTGCTTTAAGAGGTTTGGCAGTCACATGTGAGTTTGATCGCATGACTTATGATCAAGTTTTACGCGATCAAATCTTGATGAAGACTAAGTCTAAGAAAATTCAAGAAAAGTTATGGTCATGCGGCAGTATTTCATTGAAAGCTGCTGTTGATGTAGCCAGGGGTGTTGAGGTTTCTGACCAATGCATTCGTGAGGTGAGGAATGAAAGGAGTTTGTCGGGGAGTGAAAAAAGTTATAACCAAGTGAGTGTTGTAAATAAAGATTGCAGAGCTAAAAGTAAAGGTGAAAGTAAAACCTTGGAAAGTATTCCCAACAGGAAATTTAATGAAACACGAGGGTTTGTGTGTTACAGGTGTGGTTCCAGTAATCATTTAGCTAATTTTAAATGGTGTCCCGCATTAACTAAAGTGTGTACTATGTGCAAAAAGAAGGGACATTTCAGTAGAGTATGCAACAATTTGGGGAGGAAGGTCAATTTCATTCAAGACGATGTGTATGACGATGATTTAAATGTTGTCGGAGAAGTATCTAGCGTTCATGAGAAATCTATTGTTGGAATGGATAAAGCTAAAAAATTGCCCACGTGCACTGTGCGCATTGATGGTGTAGACGTATGCGTTATGGTGGATTCGTGTGCATGGTATACAATAATGGGGAAGGAGTTATTTACGAAATTGTGGCCTGGTAGACCGTTGCTGGAGCCTGATGTGAGTCCCGGAAGCTATTCAGGTCATAAAATCCCTTTGGAAGGTTTTATATGGGCGGATGTATCTTTTGAACGCAAGTCATGTCGGGGGAAAGTGTATGTTGCCAATAGGGGTGCAACTATTTTAGGTTGGCCACATATCACTGATTTGGGCCTTAAGATTGATGCGAGTTTGAAGTGTCCTGTATTCGCGGTACAATGTGAGGATGAAGGTGAGAATATACACACTTGTGCGGATTATTCTGAACTTAAGGAAATGTACCTTGATGTTTTTTCTGATAATATAGGCAGAATGGCGAATTTTAAACATAAAATTATATTACGAGAAAATGTGTGCCCTATAAGACAAAAACTTAGGAATGTTCCTATTAGCTATCGTGAAAAATTAGGGGACATTCTTAAAAAATTGTGTAAGGATGGAATTATTGAGCCAGTGGAGAGTTCTGACTGGGTTTCTCCAGTGGTGATTTCCCTTAAGTCCAACGGGGATTTACGTTTATGTGTGGACTTGAGGTGTTTGAATGAGGCTATTTGGGTTGATACTTTCCCCTTACCTAACCTACAAGAACTTACATCTTCTGTTGGGGGCTCTTCCTGGTTTTCTAAAATAGATTTAGCTAGTGCGTATCACCAAATTGAATTGGATGATAACTCTAAGCACTGCACAGCTTTTATCACTCCTGAAGGCATGTTCAGGTATCGACGTATGCCTTTCGGATTAGCAAGTGCGTCAGCTGTGTTCCAGAGGGAAATGTCAAGAATTTTGAGTGGGATTAATGGGGCAAAAGTGTTTCAAGATGACATTTTGATTTTTGGGAAGAATAAGGAGTCCCATGACAAGTATCTGCATGCGGTTTTGGAAGCCCTTAGGGAACATGGGTTAACTGTTAGGAATGAAAAGTGTGTTTTTGGGAAATGCGAGGTAGAATATCTTGGCCATGTTATATCCAAAGACGGTATTCGACCAAAGGTCAGTCATGTGGAAGCTATTCTGTCGGCTCCAGAACCTAAAAGCAAGGAACAATTAATGTCTTTTCTGGGCCTTACTGAATTTTATTCTCGTTTCGTTGAAAACTATGCATCTAAAGTGGAACCGTTGAGAATGTTATTGAAGAAAAATGCATTATTTGTATGGGAGCAACGACAAGAACAATGTTTTAATAATGTCAAAAAGGAAATTTCTGTAACTCCATGTTTGAAACCCTTCACGCCTTCAGCTGATTGTGTGTTATCTGTTGATGCTTCGGGGTATGGAATTGGTGCTGTGTTTTCACAACATACCAAGAATGAGAGATGGGTAGTGGCATATGCGTCTCGTACGTTGACAACATCTGAACGGAATTACTCAGTAATTGAGAAGGAACTGCTTGCTGCTGTGTGGGCTGCAGAAAGATTTCGTATGTATGTGTGGGGGAGGAAGTTCAAGATTTGTACGGATCATAAGCCATTAGTGAACATTTTGAGACCTGAAGGGGGAGGAATTTGACTCCAAGGTTGGCTCGGTTGGCTTCTAAATTACAAATGTTTAGTTATGAAATTGAATATATTCCGGGCAAGGAAAATCTGGTTGCTGATGGACTTTCACGGTTGCCCAGTTTGTCTCCTATTGTTGGGGTGGAGGGGTGAGTGAGTCTGAAGTTGCTTTCACTTTCAAAGATATTTTGTCCATTGAAGATGAGGGAGTGGTAGTGAGTAAAACATTGTCTGAAGAATCGTGGGCGCGCGAAATGGATAAGGATGTAGTTCTGAAAGAGGTAGAGAAGTATATTATGGATGGTTGGCCGAGGGAATCTGTTTTACGAGGAGAGTGTTCTGCATTTTGGAAAGTTAAGGAAGAGTTGTGTTTGTCTAACGGAATTGTTTTGCGGGGGGACAAGATTGTGCCTCCGTTGGGCATGCGCAATGGCATTATTGAGAGGAGTCACAAGGGTCATGGTGGTATGTCAAGTACCAAAAGAAGAATTAAAGAATGTTTTTGGTGGCCTGGTGTCGATTCTATGGTGGATCGTTGGGTCAGGGATTGCAAGATTTGTGGTGTTAGTGATAAGGTTGCTAAACCCTTGTGTATGCCCTTGACTATGGTGGAGTTGCCAGAAGGACCACGGCAAAAAAATCGCCATTGATTTTATGGGTCCATTTTCAGCCGTGTCAGCAAGGGATTGTTATGCTATTGTTATGATTGATTACTATTCCAAGTGGCCGGAGGTAAGGATGGTCAGTAATGTGACTACGGAGGTGGTCATTGAATTTTGGAAGATGTGTTTTCAAGGGAAGGTGTACCTGAGATCTTGGTGTCGGACAATGGTTCCCAGTTGGTATCGGACAGAATGCAGGAATTTTTGATGGAAATGGGTATCAAACATATACGGTCATCATTATATCACCCAGAAGGGAATGGACAGGTGGAACGTTTCAACAGGGTAGTTAAAGAGGCAATTCAGTTGGCACTAAGTGCAGGGTTACCTTGGAGGAAGGCTCTGCAAGAGAGACTGATGGCATATCGTGTTACTCCTCATTCGGTGACTGGTAAAACACCGTTTGAGGTGTTGAGGGGGAGGAAACCGTCAACTGTTTTGGTCCCTTGGTGGTTAAGGAAAAGGAACAATAGAATGAGGCCTAAGGGTAGTGAGATTGATAAAGAAATTAAAGCTAGAGTTACGGAATTCCAGGAACGCACAGTTCGTTCTCGTGGCGGGAATTGCCATTGGCCTGTCGTCCATGTTGGTCAGATGGTTCGTGTGAAAAATCCTAGGGGGTCTTGAAAGGTGAGGGGGTTTGGTCGCGGCCCATGGAAGTACGGAGGGTGTTAGGTAGCGCAGTAGAATTGGAAGATGGTAGAAGATGGAATTTTTCGTCAGCTGAGTTTTTGTAATGATCGGAATAGTGTTCCGTGTCGTAGTGTTCCAAGTGAGGAAGGGTGCAATGGTTACATGTTGGGGGAGGATTGTGGTGTAGATTTATGTAGTAGTGGTGTGGAGTCAAGGGGTAGGAATGACGGGTTGGTAGAGGCTGCTAGTCATGAATCTAATCTTGACGATGAGGTTTTGCGTCGTGGTAGCAGGTTGAGGAGAGTTCCTGCCCGTTTTGCTGATTACACATTGGGATAGTGTTGGTTAGTTTATTATTGGGTTGTCTATCTTCGTGTGGTTCTATGTTTGTGTCTATGTTGTGCTGTTGTCTTTGGGTGTTGTTGTAAGGGGGAAGGTGTGTGGTATTTGTTGTGTGAGTGTCGCGTGAGGTATGTGTGTGCGGAGAGTGGAATGTAGAGTGCGGGGTCGCGGGGATTCGAAGGGTGGACGTTGGAGCAGAAGGGGAGCGGAGTAAGCTTTCTCCGGTGTCGTTGTATCCTACAACCTGTATTAAAGGCTCAACCCATAACCTACCGGCTGGACATTCATCATTTCAACAGTAGGCTGGGCCAGTTTTGTGGAGTGCCTTGTGTGCGTGGGTGAGGAGTTTGAAGGTGATCCTCCTGTCGACGGGGAGCCAGTGCAGGTTCCTCAAGTGGGGGGTGATGTGGCTGTGGCGTGGTACGTCGAGGATCAGTCGTGCAGAGGCGTTTTGTATGCGTTGCAGTCGCTTGATGAGCTTGGCCGGGGCTCCCGCGTAGAGGGCGTTCCCATAGTCCAGTCTGCTACTGACGAGGGCCTGGGTGACTGTTCTTCTTGTGTCTGTCGGGATCCACCTGTAGATCTTGCGAAGCATGCGGAGGGTGTTGAAGCAGGAGGAGGAGACTGCGTTGACTTGCTTGGTCATGGAGAGCGTTGAGTCGAGGATGACTCCCAGGTTGCGTGCGTGGTCGGTGGGTGTCGGGCTGCTCCCAGCGTCGTTGGCCACCAGGAGTCGTCCCAGGCTGAGGTGTTGGAGCCGAGGATGAGGACCTCCGTTTTGTCCGTGTTCAGCTTTAGTCGGCTGATCTTCATCCAATCGGCGACGGCCTTCATTCCTTCATGGAGTTTGGCTTTGGCGGCGAGGGGGTCCTTGGTGAGGGAGAGGATCAGTTGAGTGTCGTCGGCGTAGGAGATGATGTTGAGGTCGTGTTGTCTGGCGATGCGTGCGAGCGGGGCCATGTAGATGTTGAACAGTGTTGGGCTGAGGGACGATCCCTGGGGTACGCCGCAGATGATCTCGGAGGCTTCGGATCAGAAGGGTGGGAGGCGGACTCTCTGGGTTCTGCCGTCGAGGAAGGAGATGGTCCATTCCAGGGCCTTGTCTCGGATCCGTGCGTCGTGGAGGCATGCGCGTAGAGTGCGATGGCAGACAGTGTCGAAGGCGGCGGAGAGGTCCAGCAGGATGAGGGCTGCGGTCTCACCATTGTCCAGCAGGATCCTGATGTCGTCGGTGGCGGCGATGAGGGCAGTCTCAGTGCTGTGGTTGCTGCGGAACCCTGATTGGGATGGGTCCAGGATGCTGTTTTCTTCGAGGTATCGGGTTAGCTGTTTGTTGACGATCTTCTCGATGACCTTGGCTGGGAACGGAAGCAGAGAGATGGGCCGGAAGTTCTTGAGGTCTCTCGGGTCCGCCTTGGGTTTTTTGAGTAGGGCGTTGATCTCTGCGTGTTTCCAGCTCTCTGGGAAGGTCGCGGTCTCGAAGGAGAGGTTGATGATGTTGCACAGGTGGGGTGCGATGGAGCTGCTGGCTTTGTTGAAGATGTGGTGCGGGAAAGGGTCTGACGGGGAGCCGGAGTGTATTGTGCTCATGGTCTTGATGGTGTCCTCGATGTTCACGCTGGCCCAGGCTGGCAGGGGGTCGTGGTCGATGGTGTGTGGCGGGTCGATCTTAGTTGGGGTTGTCTGGGTGTCGAAGCTGTCGTGGATGTCGGCGATCTTGCGGTGAAAGAAGGTGGCGAGGGAATCGCACAGGGGTTGCGACGGCGGGATGTCGTTGGTGTTGGAGCTGGGGTTGGAGAGTTCCTTCACGATGTTGAAAAGCTCCTTGCTGTTGTGTGCGTTGTTGTCGACGCGGTCTTTGAAGGAGATTCTCTTGGCGGACCTGATGAGGTGGTGGTGGTTACGGATGGCGTCTTTGTGGGCTGTGTGGCTGTCCGGTGTCTTATCGCTGTGCCATTTCTTCTCTAGTTTCCGGCAGGTGCGCTTGGAAGCTAGGAGTTCCGAGGTGAACCAGCTGGCTCTTTTGGTGGTGTCGCTGTAGGTGAGCTTTTTCAGCGGGGCGAGGGTGTTGGCACAGTCGTCCATCCATCGTCTGAGGTTGCAGGCAGCGTCGTCGGTGTTGGATGGGTCGGAGGGAGGGCTGAGAGCGAGGGTTGCCTGGAGTTGGTCTTCGGTGACTTTGCTCCAGCAGCGGCGTGGGATCTGTTGGGTGCGGTGGTGTGTGGTGGGTTTCTGGAAGGTGAAATGGATGCAGCGGTGGTCGGTCCAGAGGAGTTCCGTGGTGTGGCTGAAGGAGACGTGGGAGCTTGAGGAGAAGATGGGGTCAAGCGTGTGGCCGGCGCAGTGGGTCGGTGTTGTGACGAGCTGGCTCAGGCCGAGGTTGGCGAGGCTGTCGATCAGGGTGGTGGAGTTGCTGTCGTTGTTGTTCTCCAGGTGAAAGTTCAGGTCTCCGAGGAGGATGTAGTCGGTAGAGGTCAGGGCGTGCGTGCTGATGAAGTCGGCGATGAAGTCGCTGAACTGGGGTCGGGGCCCAGGGGGTCTGTAGACAAGGGTGCCTCTAAGGGTGGTGTTGGGGTCCGTGTGGATCTGGAAGTGCATGTGTTCGGCGGTGCTGAGGGTGTCGTCGGTGCTGGTCGAGACCCTGATGGTGTTCTTGTGGACGATGGCGATTCCTCCTCCTACTGCGTTGACGCGGTCTCTGCGGGTGATCTTATAGCCGTCTGGGATGGCTATGGCGATGTCGGGTGCGGAGGAGTCGTTCATCCAGGTCTCTGTCAGGAAGGCGACGTCTGGTGATGATGTGTCGAGCAGGTCCCAGAGCTCGACGGCGTGTTTGCGGGCGGAGCGGGTGTTCAGCAGGATGCACCGGAGGTGGTTGAGGTCCTTCTTGGCGGGCGCCTCGGTAGCTCTGTGGCTGGTGTAGCTGCAATTCCGGCAGGTGAAGGGACCATGGGTGCGTTTCGGAGCGGCCTTGAAGCAGTTGTGCGTCCGTCCGGGGTTGAGAGCGTGGAGTGTGGTGGCATCGTATCGGCGTCGGTCCTCGAGGCTGGAGCGGGGGGCGCGCGGTCCAGGGGTTCTGGCGCTGGGCGCGGTCCAGTCGGCCGCCATTTATGGGGAGGTGGGAGGGAGAAGCAGCTGGGAGGCGGGAGGCAGGGGCAGCGAATGGGCAGTCAGGGGGGCGGGGCCGCAGGGGACGCAGCGGCGGGAATGGCGAGAGGCAGCGGGGGCACAGAAGGAAAAAAGGGGAGAGAAAACAGACAGAAATACGGGCGCAGTACAAATGGGGCAGCGAGGGGCACAGAAGGGAAAATGGGGAGAGAAAACAGACACAAATACGGGCACAGTACAAATGGGGCAGCGAGGGGCACAGAAGGGAAAAAGGGGAGAGAAAACAGACACAAATACGGGCACAGTACAAATGGGGCAGCGAGGGTCACAGAAGGGAAAAAGGGGAGAGAAAACAGACACAAATACGGGCACAGTACAAATGGGGCAGCGAGGGGCACAGAAGGGAAAAAGGGGAGAGAAAACAGACACAAATACGGGCACAGTACAAATGGGGCAGCGAGGGGCACAGAAGGGGAAAAAGGGAGAGAAAACAGACACAAATACGGGCACAGTACAAATGGGGCAGCGAGGGGCACAGAAGGGAAAAAGGGGAGAGAAAACAGACACAAATACGGGCACAGTACAAATGGGGCAGCGAGGGGCACAGAAGGGAAAAAGGGAGAGAAAACAGACACAAATACGGGCACAGTACAAATGGGGCAGCGAGGGGCACAGAAGGGAAAAAGGGGAGAGAAAACAGACAGAAATACGGGCACAGTACAAATGGGGCAGTGAGGGGCACAGAAGGGAAAAAGGGAGAGAAAACAGACACAAATACGGGCACAGTACAAATGGGGCAGCGAGGGGCACAGAAGGGAAAAAGGGGAGAGAAAACAGACACAAATACGGGCACAGTACAAATGGGGCAGCGAGGGGCAAAGAAGGGAAAAAGGGGGAGAAAACAGACACAAATACGGGCACAGTACAAATGGGGCAGCGAGGGGCACAGAAGGGAAAAAGGGGAGAGAAAACAGACACAAATACGGGCACAGTACAAATGGGGCAGCGAGGGGCACAGAAGGGAAAATGGGGAGAGAAAACAGACACAAATACGGGCACAGTACAAATGGGGCAGCGAGGGGCACAGAAGGGAAAAAGGGGAGACAAGCAAAGAAATACGGGCACCGAGGCCACAAGCGGAAGGGCGATCTTACCAGCAGCAGCAGCGGGTGGACAACACAGGCGGAGCTGTGTGGTGGGGGAGCGACCTACCTGGCAAGGTCAAGGGTCGCACAGTCCCCACCGAATGCCACATGTCCACATCACTGCATGTACAGTGTGTACCATGTGTGTTTGGCTCACGCCTCTTCATCTAAGTCCCATCTCTGCCATGTAGATTGCACAGGAGCAGCCATGGGAGAAGGGTGTGTGTATGACAGTTGTTGTCACTCTATGTGAGTTCCAGGACACAGTGAGGATTTCACAGGGCTAGGGCACTTAGGTCTGCGCAGTGTTGGACACAGTGAGTCCAACAACATGACACATGTTTTGCTATCTTCTCTATGTGTAGTTGTAGGTAACTGCAGACAGTAGCTGCAGGCAGACTACACGTTGCTATCTGTGTTGGTATCCTGCATGTGAATGGGATGTGGAGGTACTGTGTCCACCATCGAACATGCATGCCTGTACGTCTGATTGACCAATGACATTGCACCATGTTCAGAGCAATTGTTGGCTATGTGACAGTTGTAGCTGGAGTTTTGGATGAGTCACTGTCGTGCTACTGCATTTTCGTTGTGTTGTTTTTGTGCACTGTGTCACTGGAACCTCACCCCTCTTGTCTTCCATGCCTGCAGCTGAAGGTCCACCAGCGTAAAGCCGTGTGGAGGGCCATTGCCTCCAGAGTCCGGGATCTGGGTGTGTCAAACCGAAGGCGCACCCACTGTCATAAAAGGTGGGACGACATCTGCCTGCTCAGCAAGAACGTGGCCGAGATGACGCTGGGGCTGCTCCCTCGGACTGGCAGGTTGGCTAGGCGCAGCATGACACCACTAATGGCCCGCATCCTGGCTGTCACACAACCTGAGCTGGACAGAGGACTGAAGGAGCATCAGCAGCGAGCCAGGGGTGAGTATGTGTTGCAGGCTGCCTTTGGCTGGGAGTGGGTGCATGTGTCTACAGAGTGTGCAACTTGTCAGCTGTGTGACGTTGGTTGTGTGGTGCAATGTTTTGTGAGTGGCCTCTGTGCTGGGTGTATGTGCCATGCTTTTGCCCAAACGGCGCTTCACGAAGTGAGTTTTAGCACTGTGCATCTCTCTTACATTTGGAGTTGTGGCCTTCAGGTACCTTCTGCTGTGGGGTAGTGTGTGAATTCTGATGGATGGGAATGCCAGTGTGCCAACTGTGAATGCGTTTCAATGAATGCGTGCAATTCCAGACCTCAGATGTCTGCCAGTCAGACATCTGAGGCCAATGTGCAACAGTAGATGTGCCCATGGACTCAATATGGTGGATGGCATGTGTGCAGGGTCATTGTGGGCTGGTATGTTGTAGTCTGTGTGGTCCCCTACTGCTCCACACATGTAGGTGATGTGCACCATGTCGTGGTGTTCATCCTTGCCAACATCGGGACAGTGTGTGTGCACAGGCCATTTTGGGGCTGTGTCTGATGTGAGCCAACTGCAGGATGGTGTGCTGTGTGAATCACCTGGGGCACTTATGGCAGGATGTGTGGAGGACATGCACCGTTGTGTAGAAATTTTGGGTGGCAAGATATATGTGTGCACAGGGTGGCATGCAATGTGCTGCACACCTCTTTCTAGGATGCAGATGTATTGGCACGTGTTAGTTCTGTTGATGCCACTCATCTCACAGTACTTCTCTCTCCTATGCAGCAGCTCCCGTATGTGCAGAGGGAGAGGGGACGGACACCAGTGGTGAGGCTTCCAGTGCAACAGCCGCACCGGAGCTGACTGACACAGATGTGACCAGCGCCGAGGAGGGGAACAGGAGTCTGCTAGAGGATTCACAGCTGGAGACACAAAGCTGTACCTCATCTGACGCCAGCGGTGACACATCCATGTTAGGGGGTACAGGGAACGGGGACTCTGCCTCCTCTTCCGCCACACAGCGTCCAGTGCCCAGCCTCCCTTCAACCTCCACTGGTGCTGCCCGTGTCCGCACGAGTAGGAAGGGAAGAGTCACCTTCACCCCAGGCACAGCTGCCCCAGCCCATGTCAGCCCTGCTGCCCTCAGTGCAGAAGCAGTCGAGCTATTGCACTAGCTGTGTGTGGGGCAGACAGCACTTCTCAATGCCTTCCAAGAGCACGACAAAAAGTTGGGGCAGGTTATAGCTTTCATGGAGGGCTTACATTCCGACATAGGTGGGCTACACCGGACTGTGCAGTCCTTGTCATCAACTATGACAGCAGCCCTGCAACAGGCACATAGTCAGGGAGCGGCTCCCAGCACTCGGTCCGGCCCCGTGTCACTGTGCACCTCTGACGACAGTGACAATGCCCAACGGACCCCAAAGTCCTGATACAGAACCCGCAGCACACAGGAGCAGCAGCAACCCAAGCGTACTAGGGCGCAGACACCATCCCCACATAAGAGTAAGGCCACCCCAGAGCACAGAGATAAAAGCCCATCAGGCGACAGCAAGGGCCACAAAGCAAAGAAAAAAGCATCAGGGTCACAGGCCTCACCTTCCTCCCCTGCCAAAGACTCCCCTGTCCCACAGACGTCTCGCAGAGGCAAAAAGACAGTTTCCACACACACTGAGAAGGTGTTGCCTGCAAACATTACACAGGATGAGGGCCCCATGGATAATCCATCCTTGACCTCCACTCCCATCCCAAGCCCTGTGAAGCCAGCATGGGAGGACACTGTAGGGGGCAAAGCTGGTGGACAGAGGGAGGCAGGGCGGCGGCAAACACCAGGCAAGCGCACAGCGGGTTCCAGCATGTCCCCAGAGGGGGTCACCATCCACACCAGAATCAGCTTTGTTGTTGGGGTCACCTGTTGTGTCTGCCCAAGTTCCCCTCAATCCCCAGACAGGGAAGCCTTTCAGGATCCCCAAGAAGTGGAGAGGCACCCCTCCACAATCTCGGGCACACACTGTGTCTCACCAGGGCATGAGTCCACCTCCCGGGCCACCACCCCACCTGGTCCAAGCAGCCCCCAGCTACCACATGCACAGTTGGCTCTTCCACAGTTGTTACTCCCACTGCCCAGGGCAGTCCTCCAACTGACCCCAACACACAGTCAGCTCCAAGTCCGACAGACAGCCCCATCTGAGTGGTGGTCACCCTCACACACCTGTCTGTCCACAGGGGTGCGTGTGATGCCCATTGTCAGGCCCATTACTCTGTTGCTGGGCATGGCATGGTAGAGTTGCATACATTCCCTGTGTAGCTTCTGATGTAACTACTCTGCACATTGTACTTGCCTTGTGTTTCATTGCTGTTTGCCCCTTGCCTGTGTAGCTTCTGATGTAACTACTCTGCACATTGTACTTGCCTTGTGGTTCACTGCTGTGTGCCCCCTGCCTGTGCAGCTTCTCATGGACTTAATCTGCACATTGGACTGGCCACTGGCCTTGCTGTTCACTGCTGTGTGCCCCTTGCCTGTGCAGGATCTCATGTACCTCACCTGCACTTTGTCCTGCCCACTGGCCTTGTCGTTCACTGCTGTGTGCCCCTTGCCTGTGCAGCTTCTCATGTGCCTCACCTGCACTGTGTCCTGGCCACTGGCCTTGCTGTTCACTGCTGTGTGCCCCCTGCCTGTGCAGCTTCTCATGGACTCACTCTGCACTTTGTCCTGCCCACTGGCCTTGTCGTTCACTGCTGTGTGCCCCCTGCCTGTGCAGCTTCTCATGGACTTAATCTGCACATTGGACTGGCCACTGGCCTTGCTGTTCACTGCTGTGTGCCCCCTGCCTGTGCAGCTTCTCATGGACTTAATCTGCACATTGGACTGGCCACTGGCCTTGCTGTTCACTGCTGTGTGCCCCCTGCCTGTGCAGCTTCTCATGGACTCACTCTGCACTTTGTCCTGCCCACTGGCCTTGTCGTTCACTGCTGTGTGCCCCCTGCCTGTGCAGCTTCTCATGGACTTAATCTGCACATTGGACTGGCCACTGGCCTTGCTGTTCACTGCTGTGTGCCCCCTGCCTGTGCAGCTTCTCATGGACTTAATCTGCACATTGGACTGGCCACTGGCCTTGCTGTTCACTGCTGTGTGCCCCCTGCCTGTGCAGCTTCTTATGGACTTAATCTGCACATTGGACTGGCCACTGGCCTTGCTGTTCACTGCTGTGTGCCCCCTGCCTGTGCAGCTTCTCATGGACTTAATCTGCACATTGGACTGGCCACTGGCCTTGCTGTTCACTGCTGTTTGCCCCTTGCCTGTGCAGGATCTAATGGACTTCATCTGCACATTGTACTGGCCAATGGCCTTGTTGTTCACTGCTGTTTGCCCCTTGCCTGTGCAGCTTCTCATGTACCTCACCTGCACTGTGTCCTGGCCACTGGCCTTGTTCACTGCTGTTTGCCCCTTGCCTGTGCAGGATCTCATGTACCTCACCTGCACTGTGTCCTGGCCACTGGCCTTGTTGTTCACTGCTATTTGCCCCTTGCCTGTGCAGGATCTCATGTACCTCACCTGCACTGTGTCCTGGCCACTGGCCTTGTTGTTCACTGCTGTTTGCCCCTTGCCTGTGCAGCTTCTGATGTAACTACTCTGCACATTGTACTTGCCTTGTGGTTCACTGCTGTTTGCCCCCTGCCTGTGCAGCTTCTCATGGACTCACTCTGCACTTTGTCCTGCCCACTGGCCTTGTTGTTCACTGCTATTTGCCCCCTGCCTGTGCAGCTTCTCATGGACTTAATCTGCACATTGGACTGGCCACTGGCCTTGCTGTTCACTGCTGTTTGCCCCTTGCCTGTGCAGGATCTAATGGACTTCATCTGCACATTGTACTGGCCAATGGCCTTGTTGTTCACTGCTGTTTGCCCCCTGCCTGTGCAGCTTCTCATGGACTCTCTCTGCACTTTGTCCTGCCCACTGGCCTTGTTGTTCACTGCTGTGTGCCCTCTGCCTGTGCAGCTTCTCATGTAACTACTCTGCACATTGTACTTGCCTTGTGGTTCACTGCTGTTTGCCCCCTGCCTGTGCAGCCTCTCATGTAAATACTGTGCATATTGAAATGCCCACTGGCTTTGCTGTTGCCCAAATTTGTTGTCTCAATATGCAAATTGTGAATAAACACAGTTGGTCCTGCAGTGAGTTGTGTCAGTGTCCTTCCTGAATAAAGTTGTTTCTGTGTGTGCATGGTTTACTGTGTCACAGGCTCAGTATGCCACTTCGACATTGCCAATGGGTTGTGTCACATTTCATTTTTTTGCAGGGGTGGGAGGCACTTCATTTCTACATGACTGTGATACTTATGGGTGCAGTGCATGTGGTTGGCAATGAAATCTTGTAGTCATCTTCCTTTTTGGCTCATGTTATCTATGGTGGACACATGTCAGGTTTGTGGGCAATGGCAGCACAGGGTGGGAGTTTGGGCACAGGCTTACAGGCAGGCAGGCCAGGGTCATGGGGTCTGTGTGAGCTTCCTTTCTGTGTGCCAATCAGTGTCGGTGTATGGACATCTTGTGGCGATGAGTTATCCAGGTCCCATGGCTTACTTCCAATGTGTGCACTTGGGTGGTGGAGAAGTGTATGGTGTGAAGGGGGTGACTTTGTTGTGACTGTGGATGTGTGTGCACCTGCATTGTCAACTACTGCCATGTGTGACCCTGGAGTGGTGTGCCTGTATGTGTACTTGTTTAGCCCTATGGTTGTGTTTTGTGCACATGGCAGTATTGTGTGTTGCTGTTGTGGGAGGAGGTATGTGTGACATATCCTACTTGTGCTTGGCTGTCATGTAGTGTGTCACTGGGCCCTGTGTGTTGTGCAGCAGACATTGTCTTGTCCAGTATTTGGATGCCTATGTGTGGCTGGTCAGTGTTTGAGTTCAGGGCCTTCCTTACATCCCTGTGCCTAGACATGGGTGTCCTTGCTGTCTCCAGGAGTTGTTGCATTGGGGTGACCGTGGTTTGTGTTGACTGACTGTGTCAGCCATGTGTGCTGTGATGGGCTGTGTGTGTTCTCACATGTGTCTTGTCTTGCTTGTGCATCACACATGCTTGATGGTTGTGTCACTGCCCTTCCATTTGTGGGCACCTCACTTTGGCTTTCCTATATGTTGTCCTCCATTACTGCTGGCATGTGGTGTGGGTATGTAGCTGTGAGTCAGGGTGGTGTGTGTGTGTGTGACTTGTCAGGTAGTGTGTGCAGTGAAGTGTTTGGTCCTCATCTGTGTGTGTGTACATTTTGTGCCTGGCCTCAGTGTTCTTGGCTTGTGTGTGATGTTGTTGTGGTGTGTGTGTGTGTTGGCTGGGGCATGGGCTTCTGTGCTATGTGTTCCTTTGCAAAGGGTCCTGCTGTGGCTGTATATGCAGTTGTTGGGACGTGGGGCATGGTGTGGCTGTAGTTGTGTGGTTGTTGTGCAGGAGTGGCACTTGTGAGGCACATGTTGTGTCCCTTCAGGGAGGTAGCTGGTGTGTTGTGGATGGAGTTGTGGCTCTGTGCGATTTGTACGGTGCCCTTGGCATGCGCTGGCCCTGTGCTCTGCGTTGTGTGCATGGTTTCCTGCACACTGACCGCGGCGGTGACGTGACCGGGACATTTGTTCATGAATGCGGTATATGGGTGGGCAGTATGTGGCGAGATGTTTTTGTGACAGGTGGGACATGTGTGTGTGCAGTGATGGCTGTGTGCCTGTCCCCACAGGGGTGTGTGGTGTTCCCATGCGATGTTTTTCCACCCTGGAGCTGTGTATTGTGTTACTTGCACTGTTGTGTCTGTACGTACCTGCGGAGGCGTCCGCGGCGGTAGATAACTTGCAGGTGGTGGATCATGTACAGCACCGGGAAGGCGTGTAGGGCAGGATCCATCGCGGTGTGTCCCGGGTGTTTCTTTTCTGTCTCCGCTGTGATGTCTCCGCCGTCTTTCGCTGTGCGGTTTCTCCGTCGCAGTGCGCTGCCCTGTTTCCGGCGTCGTGATATCTTCGGCGTACGGGACGTCATTCCGCACGGCGGTGTGTGGTGATTGGCTCACTCCGCCTCGGTTGCGGGCTCACTTTGATGGCGGTCGGCGTCGCACCGCAGTGGGCGGGAAATGTGCAATGTGTGGCCATCCTAATATGGCGGGCGTGAAGACCGCTGGCGGCGTGCGGTAAATGGGTGTTAACGCCACCGCCATCGTAATAGGCCCCAAAGTTCGGCGGGTTTGACCTGGAATCCGAGGGTGTGATAATTATCATATAGCTTGTAATACCAATCCTTATGTAACCATCCCTTGTAACGAGGGCCTTTGTGACTTTCCAGGGTGAGACTGGGAAAGGATCTTGCTCGTATTTATTGGAGATGTAGGGAAAGTGCTTTCAAAACAAGGATTTAATTTACCTTTAGAGAAAGCTAAATGGGGGCGTGGCCAAGATGGCGAGCTGAGCAGACGTGTGTCTCCGGGGCTCCTCGCTCCCGAGTCAGTTCCCCGGTGATTTCCCAGCTTTGAACCCCCCACAAGAGAGCGGAAGTCGATCTGCCGGTGGGGCAGGGGCTCCACAGGTGACGAGCGGCGCCAGGAGGCCGGCGAAGGGTCGGGAGAGCTCCCGAGGTGGCCCAGAACCGTGGGTTGGAGCGGGGGAAAAGATGGCGCCCAAGGCCTGACCGCTTCGCCTACTCCGGAGCGGGGCTGCAGACCTGCTGGCGGGTGCTCCGCCAGCCCACCCGACCCAGCGGAGAGAGGGCCGGCGCTGGCCGAGTCTTCCCGAGGTAGGGACTCGAGTCAGGCAGCGGGCGGCGGCGCTGCGGATCCCGGCGGCGGAGACCCCGCTGTGAGGTTCATCCCTGAAATTGAGGCCGGGGATCTGCGGCCTGTGGCGCGGCCTGCCGTGGGCGCTGGTAGCTGGAAAAGCGGCCCCGCAAGGACACCGCTGCTGCCGCGGGGGCCGGAAGGCAGCGGCAGGACCTTACAGACTGGCCTGCTCAACGGGAAAGTGCCCGGGCTGGGGAGAGCGGACTCGGACCAGAGGCCGGCCTGCTAATCGTGGGCTCACGAAGATCGGCCTCACCAGGACGAGGGACGGCCCCTAACGACCGAGAAGCGCCAGACCGGGACGACGACGCTGCGGCCTAGCGGTGAAGCTCCGAGCTGGGTGCACTCAGAGCACAGTCAGCGATCCCGGGCTGAGAACCCCATCGCCACTCCCGGGTATAATCGAGGGGGCCTTCCTGACGGCAGCGGAGGCCAATAAAGCTACAAACTGCGGTTCCTCCCCCGGGCCGGGGCACCTGCCGTGAGTAAAGGGGCACACATAGAAAGGCTGCGGCGCGACGGGCCCCGCGATGGAGGCGGGGAGTGGCAGCTGAGTCGGGGGAGGACGAGGCAAGGAGTCGGCTGCATGATGTTGTCAGGGGCGATCGCCGGCTATGAGCGACACTAGGCAAGTGTCATAAGGGCCTGAATCAGAAGGACGGCCATTTGCGACACACACTGTGCCAGCGCAGCGAAGAAACTAAGGGGCCCCGGGCTCCCTCTCGGGGGGCCCTGCAACGCGCTTGCCGCACTACTAAGCTACCGGATGGTGGAACGCCACGAAGCAGCCCGCTAGCGAGATACTAGGGCGAAGGCCCGAGGGAGTGTGGCCATCAGGGGTCCAGAATGGCGGCCCTGAGGAAGAAGGGGGAGCGCTCAATCAAAGAGATGATGGCAAAGGGATCCCTGCTCGGCGACAGAAGCAATAGGGCTTCGACACCCCCCAAGTCACAGGACCACTCAGAGGAGGGGAGGAGCCCATCACGAGGTCCTTCCTGGAATCCCTATTCAACACCCTCAGGGAGGACTTCCAGACCCTGAAGCAAGAGGTCACCGGAGAGATCCGAGAAGTGCGCAGGGATGTGGACGAGCTCGGAGAGAGAGTGGCCGCGGTGGAGGAACGCGAAACCTCCCAGGGGGAGGAAATTGAACAACTCCAGCAGGAGATCCTGCGTCTCCGGGACCAACAGCTGGACCTCCAGACCCACACGGAGGACCTGGAAAACCGGTCGCAACGTAACAACATAAGGGTCAGGGGAGTTCCGTCGCAGGAGGAGGGGGCGGACATTACCGGTTACCTCCAGGATTTGTTTCGTGACATTCTGGGTGAGGGCCCGGATTTTGAGATCCGAATAGACCGTGCGCACCGGGTGGGCCCCCCGAGACGAGCGCCGGCCCCTCCGGCGGACATGCTGGCCTTCCTCCCGGATTTTCCACTGAAGGAGCGCATCCAGAGAGAGGCTAGGCGCAAACAACCTATCATATTCCAAGGCCAGGCAGTAGCGCTATATCAGGACCTCGCTGCGATAACTCTGCAGAGGAGAAGAGCTTTTAAAGACATAACGACACATTTGCGAGAGAGGGGGGTGGCCTATTCATGGGGACATCCCTTTCGCTTGATATTTAAATGGAATGGCAAACTCCAGCAAATGCGCTCCATCCAAGAAACCTCTGAGCTGCTCGGTCTGGAGGGGGGGACTCCAGCGGCCTCGCCTTCCAGGCCTACAAAATCACCTGAACCAGGATGGCAGAAGGTGCGGCGCAAGGGAACAGTTCCTTTCACCCAAAGACCGGATACCCTCACCATGACTCAAGAACGCCGAGCAGCGTTGGCAGCAGTATCGAAAGACACGGCGTCGCCCGACCATAGTTGAATCTCCTGCCTGCCTCTCTACGCACGGGGGGACGTAATAGCAATAATAGCAAAATAGATCTGCCGGGGGTTCGGGAGCGGGGAGCCGGGGCTCGTCAGGCCACGGAGATCCCCGTGATTTGTTGGATTCCACTGCCCACCACGACGGATGATGGGCACCGGACAATGGTACAGGTTGGGGACAAACCAGTTGGGGTTAGGGAGGGAGGGGGGGGATCCAGGGAAGGGGGGAGTTGGGGGGGGTCGGGGTTGGATTGGGAAAGGGGGTTAGGGAGGGGGTGGGTGAAAGGGAACCGATGTGCTATCCATCTCAGAGCAGGAATGAGGCGCCCACATACCATACGCACATGCAGATACAGCTTTCCGTAGATCCCCCCAGAGGATGGTCTCGACAGTTCGCATCCTCACCTTGAATGTCAAGGGGTTGAATAACCCCATTAAGAGGAGAGCGGTACTGTCCTACTTGGAAAACTCCGGAGCCTCCATTTGTTTGCTACAAGAGACACACCTCCTCCCCAAAGACTGGCACCGCATGAAGTCCCGCGCCTTTCCCCACCAATTTTACTCCTCCACACAGAATAAGACGGCGGGAGTAGCTATTTTAGTAGCACAAAACTTTCAGGGTACAGTGGGGAACAGAATAGCAGAAATTCGGGGTCGCTTGCTGGTGTACACAATACAGGTGGGAGGTGTCCCCTTGGTGGTCGGGTCCATCTATGCGCCTAACACGGGGCAAGAACAGTTCCTCCACACAGCGCTAGCAGAGGTATTGACCACTACGGACAGAAGGATCTTGGTGGGAGGGGACCTGAACCTGGTCATGGACATGGAGTCGGATAGATCGGGACAGCGATATGGCCAGACGGGAGCACTGTCGACCTCCGGAAAACAGTGGTTAAAAGAGAGGGGCCTGGTGGACATTTGGAGGGAGACCCACCCACACAATATTCTTATTACTCCCACGCCCACCGCACTTACGCCAGACTGGACCATTTTATAGGGACGGCTGACCTGATGCCCCTAGTAGAGGGTGTGACGATCTCCCCAGCGGCACTTTCGGACCATGACGCAGTGGACTTGACCCTTATCGCCCCCCCACTACGTAGACCGCCCGGACGATGGCGCTTTCGAGAATCCCTGCTGCAGAAGGCAGGTACGACCCAGCAACTACATAAATATGTCACCGACTATTTGGATCGGAACGATCTCCCGGGAACCCCCCTTACAGCACTCTGGGGAGCGCTCAAAGCTACGGTTCGGGGAGAACTGATAGCTATCGCCGCGGCGGAAGCCAGGGAACGCAGGGACACGAGAGATAATCTCACAGCTAGGGTGTTAGAACTAGAACGGATTCATAGTCGGACAGGGGCCCCCCGCATCTGGAGGCAGCTGCGTGCCGCTAGGGCGCAACTAGCGGCGCTAGACCTAGACAGGGCCGAACACGCGGCCATTCGCCTGAAACACACATACTATCTGGGGGGGGATAAAGCAGGGAGACTACTCGCAAGTAAACTGCGGGCCAGGGTGGAGAAGACACGGGTGAAGGCCCTCAGAAATGCGGATGGGGATACAGTGGGCCGGGACGACGAGGTCGCGGAGGTCTTCCGGGCGTACTACGCCACATTGTACAAAGGACACCCGCACGAAGGTACTGAAGGGGAAGCCTACCTCCAAGGGGTACACACGGCGAAATTAGACGAGGCAGGGGCGGGTACACTAGAAGCACCCATCAGGGTCGAAGAGGTGATTAGCGCGATTTCACGTTTGAAACCTCTCAAGTCACCGGGCCCCGACGGATTCTCCGCGGGGTTCTATAAAGCACTATGCCCCTTAATAGCTCCAATACTGACGAGGCTCTTTAACTCCTTTCACAGCCCTGGGTCCATTCCCCCTGACATGCTTGCGGCGGACGTCGTGGTAATTCCCAAACCAGGGAAAGACGGGACCCAATGCAGCGCTTACCGACCTATCTCCCTGCTGAACCTAGACCTAAAATTATTCACTGGTATTCTAGCGGCACGACTAGGCCCATATATACCAGGTATCATTGAACCGGACCAGAGCGGATTTGTCGCCAACCGCCAGAGCAGCGATCATACCAAGCGGGTCATGCACTTAATAGACAAAGCACATCGTACCAAGATGGACGCAGTGCTGCTCTCGGTGGACGCAGAAAAAGCGTTCGACCGCGTTAGTTGGGGGTTTCTTAGCGCCACTCTAGCACATTTTGGGATTGGGGAGCGGTTCTGAGGTTAGCCAGCTGTTACGCCAGCCCTACAGCCACGATCAGGGTGAACGGCACAACGTCCGGGGCCTTTACCATCCAGAGAGGAACACGGCAGGGGTGCCCCCTCTCACCCCTGCTCTTCGCGCTCTATGTGGAACCTTTGGCGCAAAAAATCCGGGACAACTCGGAGATTGTTGGGATTCCCTTTGGGGGGGAACGGCATACGATAAGCCTGAATGCAGACGATATTCTGGCGACCCTGGAATCTCCGGAGAGATCCGTCCCGGCCTTCCTGACAGAATTGGAGGAGTTTGGCCGGATATCGGGGTTTAAGGTTAATGTCAAAAAGTCGATCATGTTACCCCTGGGTTGCAATACTAATATGCAGGCACTGGATCACCCCGAATATGGGGAACTGCAAATTCAAGATACGCTCAGTTACCTGGGCATTATCCTGGCCCCTACGATTACGCGCACAGTCGACCCGAACTACACCAGGCTCTTGTCCCAAACGCAGTTGACCCTCGGACGATGGCAGAAACAATCGCTGTCCCTTCTTAGGAGGATAGCTGCGATAAAAATGAACATCCTTCCCAAGGCACTCTATATTTTTCAGACCATTCCAGTGGGGCCCCGGGCGGGAATTATACGCAAGATGCAGGGAGCAGTACAGCAATTTATATGGGCCGGAGCACGCCCTCGCATGGCTAGGGCTCTATCCCACAAACCCCTCGACGAAGGCGGGCTAGGCATTCCCCACCTTATGGAATATTTCAAGGCGGCCCAACTGCGCTACCTGGTAGAATGGAGCAGGCCGGAGTCTGAAAAGTGGTGGCTCTTCCAAGACCGCGCCTTAGCAAACACATCCTTGTGGAAGATCCCCTTTCTGAAACGCCCAGACAGGCCACCCAACTTGAACGGGTCCCCGATCACACATACATTGCTAAAAGTGTGGGATTCGGTAGCGGTTAAGCGAGGACTTACCTCCTTCCCGTCCCCTATCACGCCCCTCTTCGACAATCCGGAGTTCCTACCAGGGACAGAAGCAAAAGCTTTCCCACAATGGAGAGCTACCGAATGTAGGTCGGCCGGGCATTTATTTGACCTGGACGGCTTCCTCCCCTGTCGACTGCAACGCAATCCTACAATATAGAGGCACCCCAGCGATACCAGTACTTTCAACTACGACATTGGCTTCTCCATCCGGAGGTGCGACCCGAGGTGGGCAGACAACTCACTCCGTACGAACGGTGGCTCCTGACTAAATCATCAGACAAGCAAATGATCTCGGAGATCCATAAAATGCTTCGTCCCCGGACCCCGTTCGTGCCTTCGGCCGGACAGAGGAGGTGGGCGAGGGAGTTGGGGAGAGACCTGTCGGAGAAGGAATGGACAGATATTTATTACAGAGCTAATCACACAGCCCGTAATACGGCTAGTAGAGAGGCAGCAGTCAAGATCACTACGTATTGGTATTTGACGCCGGCTAGATTGCATCGGGGAAACCCTGACCGCAGCCCCACATGCTGGCGCGGCTGTGACGCTGAGGGTACCCTCACGCACCTCCTATGGGATTGTAGGGAATTAACGGACTACTGGCACACTGTATTAGACGATATCGACAGACACTTTGACACAGAGATCCCTCGATTCCCTGCCTATACACTTCTAGGGTTACCCAATCCACTAACGTTTCCTTTAAAATCGGTCCGGGGGAGGCAGATGGGCTTAGCGATGGGGGCGGCGGTACAGCACATTCTCTCCCTATGGGGGAAACCAACCAAACCCACACATACGGGCTGGCTTCACCGTCTATGGTATACGGTGGGCATAGAACGGATACAGGCCACCCTCACTAGCTCCATAGCAACCTTCCACACTGTCTGGAAACCCCTGTTGTCCTTGCTATCGACAGAAATGAATGAGCTGACTTGCCCAAGATACCTCCACCTTCTCCGCCTCACGGACACGCCTCCCGAAACCATTACTCCAGGCACAATTTAATCGATAACCCTGGGAGGGGCGAGAGCTGGGGACGGGCCGGGCCACACACGGAGGAAGGGACAGGGGGCCAAGCGGGAAACACGGAGTGGCAAGAAGGCACACAACTACGACTCTCTGCAGTGGATTGTGGCCTCACCGGCGACAACATATAGCACATAGGTTCGGGGGAGGGGGGAGAGGGGGGTAGGGGGAGGTGGGGAAGTTAGTTTTGTTTAAGTTATATTGATCACAGTCAAAAGTGGAAGGAATGCACCTTCAGGCGTACTACACGATGACTGACGCGGCCGGCCTCCGGGTTGTGGCACACACGCTGTGTATATCTATGATTGTCCCGCTCTGCCGGCCTATGGATGTAGGCAGCAAGCCGTGTAAGATTATGATGCCTTCCTTAATAAATATGTTCTAACCATAGAGAAAGCTAAATATGCCCATTTCTCCATGATGTATGCCAGCATACTAGAAATTAATTTATATAAGAACCTATTGTAGATTTCCAGAAGTCTTCTTGGAATTCGTGGTGATTAGAGGGCACTGGAATAGACTGGACATTCCTAAAAATAAGCTGAGTGAGACTACTAAGCCATTTGCATCACACTCTGGGGCAGATTTACAAGAAAGTGACGCATCTGTACAGATGCGTCACTTTCCCTGCGCCACCCTTAGAAACCCTTGCGCCACCATAGATGCGCCGTATTTACAATACGGCGCACTATGGCGCAAGGATTGACAGATGCGTCAGAAATTCTGACGCATCTGTTGGCGGAAAAGTCACGCATTGCTGGAGTCGTGTCGCAAGCACGACGCAACTCCAGCAATGCGTATTGAGGCCTATTCCCACTGCACTGCGTCACTACTTACGCCTGCTTCAAGCAGGCGTAAGATTTTGACGCAGTGGCGTCCTAAAAGTGGCGCAGTGAAATCTTGTAGATTTCACTGAGTCACTTTTACGAGGCCTTCCTGCGTGGGAATGCCCAACCCTGCATACATTATACCTGACGCAGGTATAATGTGACGCAGGGCTTTACAACGTGACGCATCTCCCTAGATGCGTCACGTTGTAAATAGGCCGCATTGTTTGCGCCGCTGTTGCGTCAAAAAAGTGACGCAACTGCAGCGCAAAAGTCACGCAAGGGGCTTGTAAATCTGCCCCTCTATTTGTTACTTCCAATTTTCAAGCAGCGCTGAATATTGCAGAGTTGCCTGTTTCTAAACCCTCCCAATTTTGCACATTTGCAAATGAGCGCATTGAGCCGCACTGAGATAAGATTGTGGGGCATATTAGCAAGACCGGCGATAAAATTATCGCCGTTTTAGCGGCAGGAAACTGCCGCTAAAACGGCGATAATGGGCTTGCTAATATGCGTTATAGAATTCAATAGAAGCCCAGGTTAGATGTGCAGGACATCTAACCTGGGCTTCTATTGAATTCTATAACGCATATTAGCAAGCCCATTATCGCCGTTTTAGCGGCAGTTTCCTGCCGCTAAAGCGGCGATAATTTTATCGCCGGTCTTGCTAATATGCCCCTGTGTTTTTTTTCCCATGCTTTATTTTAAAACAGGCTTCTCCAACGAGTAGCTCGTGAGCTACTGGTAGCTCTCCAGCTACCTGAAGTACCTCTCCTGTGTGAAGCTCAGCCTACTAAATTAGAAACATCTGCATTATTGAATATGTATACCAAAATTCAAAAGCCTGCATTTGAGATGAAAATGTGTGTATTTTCAGAACTCATTAGCGGATGTTTGACTAATATGGTTGAATTTCCAATTCAACCACTGAAACCATTCAGTTGGTTAACAATAAACATGTTATTTCAATGCCAAGATACTTTATAGAGTAAACGTGCAGTTTGGCATTGGGTGCGACTTATGATTTTGTTGCACTGCAGCTATGGCTGTTATGTATTAGCCATGTAGAGGCTTCCAAATTGATAAAACATTTTCCAGATTACTGCTGGCAACTCTGCCAGATGCACAGATGTGATCATTTCTCATTTACTAGCATGAGATGGCAACTAATGTAATCTTGTCCAATGTGTTCACTATTACAACACTAGCAATATTAGTAGCTTAGGATATTTGTTTAACTTTAGTAGCTCTTTTTACAGAAAAGGTTGGAGTCTGCCCTCTTAAAAGTTTTCCTGATCATACCTGGGTTGTAGCCGAGGGGCCTGTTTACATCAACATACTCCCTCCTTTCAATCAGGTAGTTTCAGGAGACCAGCACATTCCTACGCATACGCCATGTGCTCTGTATGACTTGCATTGACTAACTGACCCTCCCACAACACCCAAGTCTAGTTTGAGAATACTTGATTTAATTATTGACAATCAGTAGCCACAAAACTGGGAGCCACCAATATGTGAATCTGCCCACTTGAATACTCCTGTTACCACTTCCTTTGGTTTTTAATGAATATCTCAGTAAGCCAATTTCTGGCACTTAAGGGAACAGGCAGGTCAGTCACTATTTCTGCTACACCGATCTCAGCTAGAATTCCTTAAGTCTAGCAAGTTCAACACAGGTCCAGGAAGACTGAAATCATGCCAGATTTCCAGGATAAGCATTATAAGTGTAAACAGGGCTGAGTCAAATTTTAATTACGACAGTGTAACTCGCAAGATTTTTGGAATGTCACATTACACTTGTTGTGCGAAATTCCTGAAATTCTGCCATTATGCCACTTTGTGTAATTACGTGTAATTCGAGGTCAAAATTTACCAAAAAATGGAAATGCAGGCAACAACAGAACGCGGGCGGCTGTTGTTCACTGTGCACAGTGCTTAGTTTGAGCCAGGAGTTTCCAGTGCTCGGCACAGACACTTAATTGTCAGCACTGGGGCTTAAGACAGTCTGCCACATGGTGTAGCTGTCTGCCTATTTCAGGTATGAGCATAACAACTGCTGTTTATTAATTCCATATGCATTAACATTGACTAATACCTGCCACCCAAACAGTAGCGGCCCGTTCCCAGCCAAAGTGGCGGGGCGTGCCGGAGGAGGGAGGGAGGTGGGGGCGGGCATTCAGGGATAAAAAGGAAAAGAAAAAAACTTACCTGAACGCCGCCGCCATCTCCCGCTGCATTGCGCTCTTTCTGCTTCTGGGCACAGGCTCCCAGACTGCACTGCGTCCAATCCTGACGCTGCATGAAAGCTGTGTCGGGATTGGCCTGAGTGCTGGCAACTTGCGCTCCCAGGCAGACTGGGAGCCTGTGACTGCTCTCTCCAGCCCCAGCAACGCAGCTGGGGCTAGAGAGAGCTGCACTGCATCTGAGACGGCCGGCCAAAACCTCATGCGCAGTGAAGGGAGTGCACTACAACTCTTCCACAAGCAGTGTTATCCCCTGGAACTGCCCCCAAGACTTGTCAGAGTCCTGGGGGCTGGCCCAGGGGATTAAAAAAAACGGGTTTATATTGCCCTAATGGAGGAGCCGCTGCTGCACCCAAGCCATTCTTATTGCTTTGGGGGCTTAGAATGGTATGAATTGTCACACTTGCAAGAGCGTGATGGTTAATAGCTGTGTTGGCATTGTCATGATAGCATTGGCGGGGCAATGGATGGTGCAAGCTGCTCCGGCCTCCTGACGAGAGCCCTGGCACTTATTGGTCACAAATTAAGCACTGATTGTGCTTGTGTTGGAATGCATCCTCGTGCCAAAACTGACACAAGGATGCATTTTACGTTCAAGTACAGAGCAAAATGACAGATTTGCATTTTGCATAATTTCATGTAATTTTGCTGCAATTTTGTGTAAATACTCAAAAACATTTATTAATTGCATGTGAATTTATTTTACATACAAATCCTAAAACGATGGCATCCATCTGGCCCTCCTAGTCTGACAATGGCCACCCCAGCCTACAAGTCAGAGCACTTAGAGGAGTTTTACATTTTCAGAGCTATAACCTACGAATTTGGACTCATGCCTTTACTGCTAAGGAATATATCAATTTTTTATCGCCATGGTTTGTGTCTGTTAAGCCTGTCCGGGAAGATTAATTGATTGCAGACTACTTGTAACCAAGCCTCAACCTGCTTCACTCCAGATATTGAAACTCTCCACCAGAAAGCATAGGGAATCCCCTGATTGGCTGGCGTATCTCACGTATTTATTGTTAACTGTACAATTAATTAAAATCATTACAGTAAAAGCAGTCATCATGTTGCAGCTAAAACAGTGAGTAAAAAAAAACATTTTTTTTTTTTAATAAAAGAAGTTTGCCGCCCCTCCCCAGTTCCACCACAATCAGCCTTCCCCAGGGTTTGTGGATGCGGAGGTAGGGCTTTATGGCAATCCGAAAGCCCACATTGTTCTATGGGGATGGATGACATTGTGCAACTGTGGCAGATGTCCATTGACCATGGGTACGTATTCCTGTATGGCTCTGTCCTGGGGGGGATGCTAGAAGTACAGAGAAGCGTCAATGCAGTTACGAGGCCACCTCGCCGTCGTTCCTTGGGTTTGTAATACATTGCTCCAGAGTTTTGTTTCGTTCATTTGCCTTTTTTAAGGCGAGCCTGATGCTGTAGATCAATTTCCCCAGTCTTGCTAGGGTCATTGTGCTAGACTTGGAAAAGCACATAGCTGACGCTTCGCTACAGGATTTTATTCCATAGATGTTACAGATTGGGTGCAGTAGTCTTCTTCGATCATCATTGAGATTCGGGCAGCAGCATAAGAGGTGCAGCCACGATTCCTTCTTGTATGGGCAGAGTCTGCAATTTGTGGCATCTCCCCTTCGGGCCCATGCCGGATTGAAGTCCGCAATTCCTAGAGTGATTAATCTCATGGACAGTATTTTACTTCGGGTTGATGGAGTGAGAGCGTCACTTAGGTAAACCTGGGCTTTGCCTACCATATAGGAGCTATTCAGCGGGTCTAGGTGTGGACTTGAGCGGAGGGATTTGCAATCGAGATCGAATGAAATTTCGCCCACTTGTTTATTTATAGCTCTTTTCCAGGTGATCATTGGAATTTCCAGCCTCGATATGCTCTCTTCCACTATGTTCAATGCCTTGATTGCTTTGTGCAGGACGATGTGCCAGAGCGTGCGTGGCTCTTCAAAGATGGATCTCAGTTGGTGTTTTAATGAATTCGCTGGGGCCCTAAAATCCTAAGATAAAGTTTTATAAAGTCCCCCTGGCACATCAAATCGGGCCTTGCCAAGCCTAATTCCAGCCTTAGCCTTGCATTCCTTGCTGACCTCGGAATTTGGAGCACCGTTTTATAAGCTTTAGATTGTATTGAATTTAAGCTAGCGTGCTGTGACCCGGGGAAAGGAAGGTGGCCATAACTGATTGTTGGTAGAAGTTTCGCTTTTAGAACTTTCAGTATTGGGCCGGCAGTCGGGCTGATCAGGTGGTGGTTTAATTGCTTGAGTAGATGTATCACCATGTTGGCCTTAGTACTCTGGTGTTTTAAGTGGGCCTTTGCATTTGCCCGTTCCGTCAGCCAGACCCCCAGGTAGTTGTATGACTCTGCTGTATTGATATGCAAGTTGCCCATTTGCCATTGCGCTTTCTTTTTCTGGTGGTAGGTCCCGAAGATGACGACCTTGGTCTTTCCTTGGTTTACTGTCAGGTTATTGATTCTGTTGAAATGATTTAGTGCGGTTAAGGCTCTTTGTAGACCAACCTTTGTGTGGTCCATTATGGCTGTATCGTCGGCATATTGGAGCACCGGCAACCTCAAGTTACCTAGTCTTGGTGCTACTAGGCAGGCTCCTTTTAGGGCGTCCCCCAGATCCGCCATGTATAGGATAAACAAAATGGGTGCCAGCACACACCCTTGCTTCAGCCCGTTCTCTGTAATTATTTTCGAGGACACTGTGCTGGTGCTGGTTTTGACTCTTACCCAGGTGTCCGCATAGAGCGATCTTATTGCCTTCAGTAGGTTTGGAGGAATTCCCCAGTTTTCTAACTTCCACCATAATCTTCTGTGAACAACTTTGTCGAATGCTGTGCTGTAATCCACAAAGCAACAGAAGAGTGGGGGATGGTTCTTCCGGGTAGCCTGGGCAGATAGATGGGTCAGTGCCAGTACATTATCCATTGTTGATGCCTGTGACCTGAAGCCAGTTTGTTAAGGAGGCATAATACTATTCTCCTCCACCCACTCCTCCAGGTCCTTTAGTAGCAGGCGGGCATAGGCCTTGGCCTCAAGGTCGAGTAGGGCAATAAGCCTATAATTTGATGGCTTTAGGCGGTCTCCTTTTTTAAAGATAGGGACCAAGATGGAGCCCCTCCAGGCATCAGGCGTTGTTGCTGTCTGGAAAGTGTGGTTGTATAGGGGAGTTAATATTGCAGCCCAAATGTCGGGGGCCTTTTTGAAAACCGGCGCTGGAATCCCGTTTGGCCCAGGGGCCCCGTCATTCTTCATATTCTTGATGGTCTTAATGACCATTTGAGGGTTTAGCTGGGCTGTTACTACACTGTGTGTGGCCGCCGGCGATGTATTACCCTCAGACCGGTTGCAATGGCTGGCTTTCGTGCCTTCTGGCGTGATGTCTGATTGCCAGTCTGAGCCATCACCTCCGCGGGCCCTGTCTGAGCTATCTTTGTATGCGGGGGTAATTGTGTAAAGCTGTTTGACGTAGATCAGCCAGTCCTTTTCTGCTACTCCGTTCTCTCTTGAGATTCCTCTGCTGCTCAGTTGGTTTATGTGTCTCCACAGCTGCGCTGGATTCTTCTGTTTTAGCAGGGAGAAAACTTTGAGCCATTCCCTTTCCCTGGTGGCGTTTTTGTGTTCCCATATTTTCTTCCTTAGTGCTGCCCTCAATGAGGCAACCGATGGTCCCTCCGGTAAGCCGCCCCCTCTTTTCTTGTTTGCGAGGGCCTTGCGCAGGAGCCGTTTGCTGTCCTGTATGTCTTTGTTTAGCCCTATCCTGCCGCTTCTTGGTTGCCCATTAAGCCTGGGGGGATGTGACTGGGGATTCCCGAGCTTAGCTTGTAGGTCCTCCACGATGTCTTCCCAGGCCTTTATGGGTGAGAGCGCCGAAGACAAATAGCCTTCCTGTTTTTCTTCGAGCCAAGTTTGTAGCATGTTGCCTGTAATGTCCGACCATTTGATCCTCCTGAGAGCGCTGTATTTTTCATCCCCTCTTGATGCTCCGATGGTTTGATGATAGAGAGCAGACGGAACTGTCATCTGGAAGACCGCTCTCAATGGCCTGTGGTCGCTTTCCGACCTATCTTCTACTTCAAAGTCATCTAGTCTGGCCGCCAGTGCCTCGCTGACCATGATGTAGTCAATTCTTGAGATGTCTCTGAAGGTGGGGAGAGGATCCCATGTGTTCGAGTGGGCCTTTTTCAGTGCGTGAGTTGAGGTCAGTTTATGGTTGCTAATGAAATTGGACAGGGGGGCTGCCCTACCGGATCTCAGGGTAGGGGGTTTGTTTGTGTCCAGATCTCTCAGGTTGAAATCCCCCGCTAGGATAACCTGGTGTGTTTTATATTTGCACAGGAGTCTTCAAGTTTCCCCAGCAGTCCCTCCAGCTTCTCTTTCATGGTAGGCTGTGCCGGGTTGATGTAACAGTTAATTATTAAGAGAGGCATTGGATATGAATTAAAGTACAGGCCTCTGATGTGTAAGGCTTGCAGTCCAGGTGTGTTTAAGTCAATTGCCGTAGCTGGTCGGCAAAATAGATTCTTTTTTATGGCTGGAATGAAGTGTTCGTAGTACCCTACCAGTGGAGTACTGGACGAGGCCCACGTCTCTTGGAGGCAGAGTATATCGCCTGTTTCCAGAAACTGCTTCAAAATTTCATTGCCGCTGATTTTTCTTATCCCTGCTATATTCCAGGAAATTATGGTTAGTTGCTGTTTGTGGGCTGCTCTTCGCCTTGTCGCTCCCCTGGCAAGCTGGAATTCTCTGCCGTTAAGGATGCTGGTGCCCCCCATTTGGAATTCCTGATGGAATAGGAGAAAAGGGACCAGCACTAATGACCCGATGATTGTTTTGGCACGAAATCCTGATGTCCACTGGGACCCTTAGGGCGGTGCGAGTAGTGCCCGAGCAACCCGGACTATTTGTCCCCTGCAGGATCGACCAGGGGGCCTTTTCCCTGTTGTCTGGTGCCAGGACGTACGGGTATTTTGGATGTGGCACCATCTGAACATCGATGCCCCACTCTGCAAGTTGTGTGGAGTTGTTCACGATGGCTTGTTGTATTTTTATGTGGTTTAATCCCACCACTGATGAGTCGCCATGTGTGTCCCCCTTCATACTCAGGAATTTCACCCATTCTATGTCGCCTGTTTGTATTTGTTCTAGGGTGGCCAGGTGTTTAAAGAGGCGGAGTATATTACTCCTGTTCAAGATGTCATGCTGTCCAGTGCTGTGATACCTTGGGATGAGGAGTACCTCATGGACCCCTGTTGGTGGGCTGTGGATTGGGGCCACTGTGCCCATGTGAGGTAGGGGCTCTGCCGGCCTTGACCCTGTGCTTTGCCTTCCTAATTTGATCCTAGGCTGTCTTGCTTGGGACCACTTGTTATGGCCTTGGTTGACCCCGGTGTCAGACTCTTGTCCAGATTCTGGTTGAAGTGGGGACGGATCCATCTGTTCTAGCGCAATGTGGGCGTCTCTGCTTGGGGGCTTGCCTCGCGTACTGCCAAGCTTAGTCTGACTGCTGAATCGTAGCCGCTGGGCTGGTCAGGCCTTGTTAAGAGTTTTTGGGCCATCCCAGTGCGGGAGGTCGGGGAAGTCGGACCAGAAGATGACAGGCCTGGGACTCCTTTTTGCTCCTGTTTTTGGCAATGAAAATTGGGTAAGGCTGAGGTGGATTGGTATTCCCATGCGGGGTTGTACTCTTCATCAACCGCTGTTGTCTCCCTCTTATCTTCGTTTTTTTCCGTTGTTTCCTCAGCTTCTTTTTTGCTCGCCTCGATAGCGTGGTATCTTGTGCTTCCACTGTACTGGGGATGTGTTCCTGCGAGGCAAGTGCCGGAGCCTCGTCCCCTCCGCTGTGCCCCTTGATTACGCTGGATGTCCCTTTGGCCCTTTTGGAGCTGCCCTGATCGTCTGGAGTCTTTGAATCCGGGCCCGCTCGCCATCCTACTTGTTGTCTTGCCTCCAGGTGGTTACGGTTTGTTAGCGCCATGTCATCTGTGGTGGATATACTAAATGTCTCCCGGCATCCTTTGACTGTTTCTACTATATTCGTTAGGATCTCAGGGAGGGAGGCCCATTTCTCCATGAGGGTTGAGCAACAGCAGGTGCAGTCGCCCCGACTAGAAGTCATGTACTGGTGGAGCTTGTTATCTAATTCATCCACTCTGGAACTTATGTTGACTAGCCGGGCTGCGATGGCTTGAAGGAGGTCTATTTGAACTTCCATTTTGGATGACTGCCATAGCAGGGCTTTGTTAGTGGTATAGCTCATCTCTGACGGGGGAGTTTTCTCCCAGACTGCGTCCATACTTACGTTGCAGGGTTTGTTGCCAGTTTTTACATTGACGCCCCCTGGGGGTGTCAAAGGCATCAGCAGATTTGGAGTTAATTCAAGGGTTCTTTCAATCTTCTGGCCCAGATTGTGGAGAAATGAGGCTGTTAGATCCCCTCCCACTGGGGAGTCTGATTCCTTGATGACTGAGTGTGGCCATGTGCTTGTGTGGTTTGCTTCAGGTTCCATGCTCTGGGAGTCTGGACCGTAGGCTGTGGCCCGATGAATTTGCGCTTTCGTCGTTAAAGTTGGTACGTCCTTGATTGGAACTGATTAGTGTGGCATGGTGGGTGTAACGTCTCCCCCCATGGCTGAGATTTGGGGAGGAATTGGGCACATGGTTAGACCTTTGGGCTGTGTTAGGTCGGGGAGGCCTCGGGCCGCACCCTCCCTTTCCTTCTGTCCACTGGGTTCGTTGCTCAGGATTAGTCCTTCTCCGCAAGTATGCTCCGGGGGTGATCTACCGAGCTCTTTGAAACTGCTGTCTTGTGCCATACTTAGGCCATGGGATAGAGCGCCAGGGGTTCCCCCCTGGTCATGGTTAGTGTTGGAGGTATCCTTTTTCCTCAGAAAGTGCCTTATCGAGCCCTTTTGTGCGGCGTCTTGTGGTGATTCCTTTCGGTCGTCTGTAAGTGATTTACTCCTTGTGGTCCTCGTGGACCCCTTTTTTTGGAGGTGAGCATTGAGAGATTCCTCTGGAGTCATGTGCGCACGTCCTTTTCTTTTGGGTCCCATGTCTAGGTGGAGCACTGGAATAGCTCCTCCTGCTGTGTCTCTGCTCACTTACAGATCTTGCCGGGCTGAGCAAGCGCTCCCTCATTGGTACAAAGGAGTTGCAGCTATGCTGGGGGAGGAATGGCTTTAAAGGATCTTAACGTGTCTGGCAGTATGCTCTGTGGGCCCCTTGCTGCGGCCGCCTACTAAAGGGCAGCCGCGCTTGCCTCCAACAGACCCACTGGTCTTTTCCCAATTTTTCCAGTTTTCCAATTCCCTTTCCAGCGGGGGATTTTCCCCCAAAGCCCAAGGTCCAAGGGTCAAGTGCACACAGCCCACGGTTTTCCCAGTTTTTTGCCTCTCCAAGACCAGTGGTGCGATGGTGTTTTAACTGACAATTTTAGCAGGCAGTGCTGGGGGCTGGCTGGAGCTCTTCAAGAGATTAGCGGGGGATTAGCGGCAGATTTTGTTTAATTTTTTTTTTTTGAATGAGGTAGAGCGAGTGAGGTGGAGCGAGCTAGCGGGCAGAGCCAGTGGGGGGAGCAGGGGGGGGGAGGAGGAGGGGGAGGGGACGGCGGTGATAGTGGTGAGCGGCGGGCAATTTGCAGGCTAATTGCGTTTTGCTGTGATGGCTACGGGCGTCAGATTTTGCCTGCTGCTGTTACCGCCACACACGATGTCCACACGCACTCACACGGGCTCCGCGGCCCCCCTCCTTCCACGCAGCCTTGATTCCCGAGCTCCCAAGCTGGTGTTTTTGGCGATTTCGGCCGCGATTTTCGGCCGCGGTGCGCGGCTCTTCCTGCTCTGCTCCACTCCTGCTGCTTGCAGCTGGTTGCTGGTCGAACGTGGTCGAAAACCTGGACTGGACTTTCTCTGTCGTCACGTGTCCGTTGTAAATAAAGTTCCTCTAGGTAGGGGCTACTACCGACGAGATTATCAAAGCCAAGGAAGCAGGCACGTGAAGCTGGCGAATCTCAAAGCCTTGACAATCAATATCTTCAAGTCACATTTTTATTGCTATTTCTCCCCCCCTACCCCCTTTTAACACACCTCTCCTACCACTTCTCCTGGTATTTGCCTTTCTACATATTGGCAATTCTTGTTATAAATCACTGGGGCCTATTAGCAATAACCGGCGATAATTATCGCTAAGCGCAGTTAGCGCTAGGATAATTATCGCCGGCTATCGCAGGTTTCTATCGCGGAGATAGCGTGCTATCAGCAACGCTTATCTCCAAAGCGATAGAAACCCTGGAGAACAGTGTGAATATCGCTTGAAAACAAGCGATATTCACACTGTGACCAGTGTTAGCTTGGCGATAGGGCGAGGGGATTTAGCCATGTAATCCACCTCCCATTGGATTACATGGCTAAGTCAGGGTTGGACCAGGCGTTAACAAACCAGCGCTAAACGTGTTTAGCGCTGGTTCGTTAATCACCTCCCCTGCCTCGCTAATAGGCGATAGCGACCTTAGCGACTGTTTCCAGTCGCTTTTAGGTTGGGAACGCCTACTTTGCATGCCATTAGCGATAAATATCGCTGGCATGCAAAGCGGCACCCAACCCGGTCGCTATCGCCTAGAAGCTGTCGCTAACAGCAGTTAGCGACAGCTTGCTAATAGGGCGTTTGAATTATCGCCGCTTTAGCGGGAAAAAGTCCTGCTAAAGCGGCGATAGAGCCCTTGATAATATGCCCCACTATTTGTTATTTGCAGTTGCTGTCTGTGAAGCTGTCAGCTGAATTCTGCGCTAATAAAATATCCACGAATATGAATTAAATAAATGCTTAACTGATGACATTGTGTTACTGCCTGTGGGACATATTCAGTGTCAAACGCGCAGCCCTTGAAAGGCAAAAAATAAACATTTTAGTAAATGTTAGGCACAGTCAAGGACTTTTATTAATGACTAAGAACATATCAAAGGCCCGATAAAACATTGCCGGATAACCATCTAGATAACGTATCTGCAGAAAGCAGTGCTGAAATAATGATTGGAGAAAGCCAGATTATCTAGCAAGAAATGTGGAACAAAAGCAAACCTGACAAAAATGCGAAATTCAGCTACACACTGCATTCTGCCTTTAAGGACAGGGAGCAATCCTGGTCCCCTCAATTGAGTTAAAGGTGGAGGGTTTTTTCCCCCACCCCAAAATAAAACTGTTAGAAAAACCATGAAAATGACAGCATGATTTTTGACACGCTCATGTCAGTATCATGAAAAACCATCCAGCCCTAAAATCGGCCATATATTCTTGCTGCCAGCAGGAAGTGCCAGAATTCAAGAACTGGCCTTGCAGGCTATAATTCCTGCAGGAAACTTAGGTCATCATTACGATGGCGGGCGGACTTTGTCCGCCCGCCACCGCAGCGGAATGCGGGACCGTCCGCAAGGGGTGCGGCAGTCCCGCCATGGGTATTAGGATGCCACCGCCACGGTGGCATCCCGTATTGTTCGCATTGCGGCAGGCGGTGCTGTCACCAGCACCCGCCGCAATGCGAAAAACGCATGTTGTGCATTTGAATGCACAATGTGACAGGCACCGCGCAGTGCCTGCCACCTTGTGCATTCAAATGGTACCCCCCATGTGCACCCCCCACCCCCTCAAATCCTAGGGGCCCGCAACGGGCCCCCAGAAGCAAAGACCACATGCCTTTCCATGGCGGCAACACCGCCATGGAAAGGCTGCTTTCCGCCAGCATCCTAATATGGATGGCAGTGTCTTGCAGACACCGCCACCATGTTAGAGCCCTTTTCCGCTCGGTCGACGAGTCGACCGGCGGAAAAGCGGCGGACGGTCTTTCCGTCTGCCTGGGTCCCCACTGCCATCGTAATATGGCGGGGGGGAAATGTTGTGCGGGCGGATGGGAATGGCGGGCGGATCGCCACTGCCATACGGGCGGCGGCGGCGGCGATCCGCCAGACATCATAATGACCCTCTCAGGGTGGAGAAATTTTGAAAACCACACTTAGTGCTCGCAGGGTATGGACTGCTGTGGTCCAGTTAGCCCCATCACCATGGCCCCGCGGCTAATCTTTTAGTAGGGCTGCAACAGACCAATAAATCTTTACTTTTCCCCTTTTCATTTATTCCTTTTGAAGTACCTTGCGGCCTTGAAGCAGTTGCCACTGGCCATGTGGAGCACCTACACATTGAGGGCTGGGGAGAGATTGTGGGAGTCCAAAACCTGTGTGGTTAGGCCAGTTCCTCGTCCACCAGGCACACTCCTTTCTCTTATGCAGGGGTGGCCGCCACAAATAAAGGGTGGCGGGGGGTCACGGGGGGAGGATTGTTAGAAATAATAGATTAAAAAAAACGTACCTTTAGCCGCCGGCTGCCTCCAGTGTCTCGTCACGTTTGCCGCCTCTCCTCTTCCTGGGTCCTAGCAGCCCCTGGGACAGACTCCCATCCAATCCCCGTACTGCAAAGCAGCGCTTAGATTGATTGGCCTGAACGGTCTAGAAAGAAGCTCCTCTCAGGCCAGGGAGTCTGTGGAGGTTTCTCCATTCCGGCTGCTCAATGCAGCCGTATTCAGAGAAACTTGAGTGCGCATGTGTGTTTTGGTCGGCCTGAGACGGCCAGCCAAACACACATGAGCACTGGCTAAGAGCCAGCAAATGCAAAATAAAACAATGCAAGAACATCGTTTTATTTTACATTTGTTGGCTGTGAGCCAGGCAGTGGGGCGACTCTCCTACGCCATTGAGGAGGAGCCGCCGCTGCTTGTGTGACAATTTAAACAGGCTCCTTCCTTACTTTTCTACCTGTCTCTCTCTCTCTGCACTGCCTGGTCCTAGCAGTGAGTGATATCTGACAGCACGTGATGGTGCACTCGGTGAGTGGGAACCTCTTCCGCTGGTAGGCCTAAGGCTCTCCCAAGCTGACTGATGAGATTTTGTTTGTTATCCCCTCTCTAACAGCAGTGTCTTGATGTTGCCATAGATCTTTCTGGTCCCCATGGGAAATCAACTGGCCAGTGACTCCTGGGAGTATATCTCCAAAATGCAGACCAAGGTATAGAACTTTTGAGTCTTGTGACCATGCACAGCCTCAGAGGACCTGCCAGGGAGTGCAAGGAGGTCATGCATGAGCAGCCACTTCAATTTAAGGTATCCTCAGCCTCAGTTGGCCAAACAAGATCTGGGGCCAGATTTACTTAGCCCTGGATTTACCCTTGTGTCACGCAAGGCAACGCAAGGGCTTATGTGAGCTTTACTAAGCCACTCAAGCCACCCTGCATGGCTCTGCGTGGCTTAGTAAATCCAAAGTGACGAAATATAAGGCAAATTACTGCCTTGCATTACTCTGCATTGGGAAGGTGTTCCATGGGTGGAGCATGGGCATTCCCATGCATCCACCTATGGATTTTGACGCAATCCTAGATTTACTAAGGGTAGTAAACCTGGGAGCGCGTCAAAATTGTATGCCTTCCCACAGAGGTATATTGAGGAGAACTATCTTAATTTCTCCTTGCTATTTCCTTTTTCTACGTGTGCTGCATTCTACAGCATGGTACAGAGCAAGAATATCGATGTATAAAAATCGACCTACAGAAATATCGAGGGAAAAATATCGTGGGTAAGAAATATGATGTAAAAATATTGTGGTAAAGAATATCGATTGTTAGGTAATTAATATCGATTGCAAAAATATCGAAGTGTTAAATATCGTTTACAAAAATATAGTTGTTAAAAATATCGATTCATTATTAATGTTATGTATTTTAATATTCTGTATGAGAATTGTTTGTATTTTTATTATATGTGTTAAAGTTTTAGCAGTTAATATTGTTTTTTAACTTGAATTTTGCGTTTTAGTTCTGTAGCAGGTTGTGGGTTTATAGGGGAATAGGGTGGGAAGTAATTTAATTATATAGATTTTATTTATTATTTATAGTAGTTAATACATTTTTTTTAAATTAATTTTGCGTTTTTAGTTCCGTAGCGGGTTGTGGGTTTATAGGGGAATAGGGTGGGAAGTAATTTAATTATATGAAATTTATTTAATAATTTATATTTATCATAATTGTATAATTGCGATGTTATAGAGTTATAAATGTGTAAATTAATTTATTAATAACTGTTTGATAATTAGTTGTTAATTATTTTAAATTAATTAATACATAATTAATTATGTTAATTGTTTAATTAGTTTTAGGTGTGTGTTGTGGTTTTTATAGGTGTAAATGGTGGGAAGTAATTTATTTTTTATTGATGATTTATTAATTATTTGTTAATACATTTGCATTAATTAATTTGTTCATTAATTAGTATTAATTAATGTGCTAATTAATTTGAATTAATTAATTAGTAATTATTAATTGTAATTGTGTAATTAATTTTAGATGTGTGTTGTGGATATTATAGTTTTAAACAATGTGTAATTAATGAATGTTTATTATTTTTTTAAAATAATAATATATTTAAATTTCAATATTAATTATGTTAATAATGGAAATAAAATTTAATAAAAATGTTGATGTTTCTTATTTTATTGGTGTGGTATCCAGCACTTTCCCTACTGTTGCACTCACTGGAGTGGGAATAGTAATTTTTACCCCTCTGCTATCCAGCACTTTCCCTGCTTTTGCACTCACTGGAGTGGGAATAGTAATTTTTACCCCTCCGCTATACAACACTTTCCCTACTGCTACACTCACTGGAGTGGGAATAGTAATTTTTACCCCTCCGCTATCCAACACTTTCCCTACTGCTGCACTCACTGGAGTGGGAATAGTAATTTTTACCCCTCCGCTATCCAACACTTTCCCTGCTGTTGCACTCACTGGAGTGGGAATAGTAATTTTTACCCCTCCGCTATACAGCACTGTCCCTGCTTTTGCACTCACTGGAGTGGGAATAGTAATTTTTACCCCTCCGCTATCCAACACTTTCCCTGCTTTTGCACTCACTGGAGTGGGAATGGTAATTTTTACCCCTCCGCTATCCAACACTTTCCCTACTGTTGCACTCACTGGAGTGAGAATAGTAATTTTTACCCCTCCGCTATAAAACACTTTCCCTACTGTTGCACTCACTGGAGTGGGAATAGTAATTTAACCCCTACGCTATCCAACACTTTCCCTACTGTTGCACTCACTGGAGTGGGAATAGTAATTTTAACCCCTACGCTATCCAACACTTTCCCTACTGTTGCACTCACTGGAGTGGGAATAGTAATTTTTACCCCTACGCTATCCAACACTTTTCGTACTGTTGCAGTTACTGCAGTTGGAATAGTAATTTTATTTCCTCCGCTATCTAATATTTTGTATTTTTTTAGCTAATGTACTGTATAATTATTTAAAAAAAGATTTAAAATAATTTCATTTTATTTTTATTTGTTACATATATTTATTTAATTTTTATTTATATTATTGTTTTATGTGTATAGATGAATTTATAATTTATAAAAAATAAATTAAACAATTTATAAGTTATTAAAATAAATATTAAAACATATTAATAAATAAGTATATATATATTATATATTATATTTATATGTTTAACGTATTTTTAAATTATATATATTACTTATAAGTTTTAAGCATTTTAAAATATTTTTAACTGTTTCTTTTAATTATATGTATTATTTAGTTTATTTTACAATATTTTTTTAACTTAAATTAAAAACGATATTTTTAATAACGATATTTTTGACATCGATATTTTTTTTTTGATATTTATGTACTTACCTTAATGTAGATAGGATGTCGATATTCTTGTCTTCGATATTTTTGCTGCGATATTTTTGTAGGTCGATATTGTGACCTTCGATATTTAGTCAGTGATTCTTGGAAGACATATATATAAAACAATATTTAATCAAAAAATAAATATATATATATACACACACATATATATGTGTATATATATTATCTACTGGCGGTCGCCAGTAGATAGTTATAGTTAGGACCTAGTTTCCATAGGAAAAGCGTTTTTCTTTTCCCAATTACTTTGGCGCCGGTTCACGAATCTTCGCGAAAGTTTCAAAACTTGTGGCCCGCTCAGGTCAGCTCATATCCTGAAAGTTTCGGGGTGATTCACCAAGCGGGGGCCGAGAAAAAAGGTGGGTCCCAAAACGTGTTTTCTCCATGTTATTTTCCATAGGAAACTTTAGACACGGCTACAGCCCGAACTGCTGAACGGAATTACACCAAATTTGGCAAAAAGGTAGCCCTTGGTTCAGAAAGAGCCCTTTTTGTTAAATGGTGAAAAATCCGTTCAGTAGTTCCTGAGAAATTCAAAAAGAAGAGGTCGGAAAATGAATTTCCCATAGGAAACTTTAGACACGGCTACAGCTCGAACTGCTGAACGGAATTACACCAAATTTGGCAAAAAGGTAGTGCTTGGTTCAGAAAGCGCCCTTTTTTTTAAATGGTGTAAATCCGTTCAGTAGTTGCTGAGAAAATCAAAAAATAAAAGATTCGATATTTAGAGGCTCGGTGGATCCGCGGACCCTCCCGACCACAAGCTTTATTCTAATTGGCTGTCAACACTCCAAACCAGGAAGTGTTGGCAGCCATCTTGTGACTCGGTAGAACAGAGTCACAAGAAAAGAGAAAAACAAACGCGAAAAACAAGAAAAGGGGGCAGGGTAGAAACACCCTGACCCCCTAGGCCTGATCAGGGGGTCCCACAAGGACCCCCAGGGCCCAAAAAAGCATTTTTTTGTTTTTAAAGCGGCCGAATTCGCGCTGGGTGCGCGAATCCGGCCGAAAAAACAAACAAAAAAAAAAAGCGCGGGAGTATTGTATTGAAGCCCCCGGGTCGGCCAGGTCCCGGGGGCACTGAAAAAATGTGTGGGGGGGGCCCCAATCCCCCCTACACTGCCCCGGGGACCGCCACCTCCCGGGGCTTGATTTATGAGTTGCGGGGGAGGCACGCAGCCCCCCCGCAGCCCCGGGGACCACCACCCCCCGGGGCTAATTTTTAAATGTGTGGGGGGGACTGCCACCCCCGGGGCTTTCATTAATTATTTGCCGGGGCACACAGCCCCCCCGCAGCCCGGGGGACCGCCACCCCCCGGGGATTGATTTTTTTTAAAAAGATAAACCTGTGTGGGGGGGCTTGAGCCCCCCCACATGCCCCAGGGACCACCACCTCCCTGGGGCTTTGTAATTGAAGGGAGAGGGGCCGCGCGGCCCCCCTCCTGGAGCCCGTGATGGCCCTGGGGACCGCCACCCCTCAGGGCCGGCTCCTGCAGTATCCTGGGGAGCCCACCACCGGCACACTGCTGTTTGCTATGGTAGGGCAGGAGCATGGCTCCCGCCCTACCATAGCAAACTCTGCTTTGCTTCATTGAAGCGACAGCAGGGAAACCTGCTCTTGCTTCAATGAAGCAAAGCAGATTGCTTTCCCACACAGGGAGCTGCATGTTAGCAGCTCCCCATGTGGAAAAGCAATGCCGGCTCCCGCACGAGGTGGGGAGCCGGCAGGGACCGTAGGGGCATTGGGGCTCCCCCCACGGTCCCCAAAGGAGAGGGCTGGCCCCGGGGGATGGGGTCCCCGGGGCCAGAAGTGGCCCGGGAGTGGGGCCACGTGGCTACCCTCCGCAGTAAAATAAAAAATAAAACGAGGCAGAGCCCAAGGGGATGGGGTCCCCGGGGTTAACAGAAGCTTCAGGAGGGGGGCCGCGCAGCCCCCCTCCTTTGAAAATATATTAAAAAATATATATATAGTGGCCATACCCCGGGAGATGGGGTCCCCGGGACCAAAAATGGCCTCGGGAGGGGGGCCGCGCGGCCCCCTTCTGTTTTTTAAAAACTTAAATTAACAAATTAGGGGTCAGGCCCTGGGGGATGGGGGTCCCCAGGGCCCAAAAAACAGGAAAGGAAGGGGGGCCACACAGCCCCCCTTCTAAAAAATTTTTTTAAAAAAAAAGCCGGCATCGTGCCGGAAGCCCCGCCCCCTCCCAGCAACACTATGCAAACGCGCCCTGTGGCGCGTTTTAAGTTGGGAAATTAATTCCCCTACAATCCTGAGGGTCCCTGGGGGCCAGCTAGCCCACCAGGTAACTCCAGTTAGCGCCACAGGGCTGCGTTGCAGAGAGGTGGTCTAAGGCCACGCCCCTTTTTACACCTCTCTGCTATGCAGCTCTGTGGCGCTTACTGGAGGTACCTGGTGGGCTAGTTGGACCCCAGGGACCCTCAGGATTGAAGGGGACTTAATCCCCCAACTTAAAATGCGCCACGTGGCGCGTTTGCACAGTGGTGAAGGGAGGGGGCGAGGCCTGATGTGACATGTGTGCAAACAGGCCCGGTGGCGCGTTTTAAGTTGGGGAATTAATTCCCCGTCAATCCTGAGGGTCCCTGGGGGCCAACTAGCCCACCAGGTACATCCAGTAAGCGCCACAGAGTTGCGTTGCAGAGAGGTGTAAAAAGGGGCGTGGCCTCAGACCACCTCTCTGCAACACAGCTCTGTGGCACTTACTGGAGGTTCATGGTGGGCTAGTTGGCCCCCAGGGACCCTCAGGATTCAAGGGGAATTAATTCCCCAAATTAAAACCCGCCAGGGGGCGCGTTTGCACAGTGGTGAAGGGAGTGGGCGGGGCCTGGTGTGACATGTGTATACTTATGCAATCACTCCACCAAAACCCAAGCACTTATAAATTCACCATGCACTCTCCTTGCAGCACTCTAATCATCCAGTCACTACCCATGCACTCATGCAATGATCCATGCACTAACTCATGCACTGCTACAATACCCTGAGCAGTACCCATGCAGTCCAGCCATTGCCCTGTCACTACCCATGCACTCCTCCAATCACCCAGCGAGCACCATGAACTTATCCAATCACTCCGCCAAAACCCAGGCACTTATAAATTCACCATGCACTCACCTTGCAGTACTCTAATCTTCCAGTCAGTACCCATGTACTCATGGAGTGACCCAGGCACTAACACATGCACTGCTACAATCCCCTGTGCACTACCCATGCAGACCTCTAACCACCTACACAGTACTGATTCACTCCTCCAATTACCCAGGTTGTATCCATGCACTCCAGAAATCCCTCGGTCACTACCCATGCACTCCTCCAATCACCCATCCAGCATCATGTACTTATCCAATCACTCCGCCAAAACCCAAGCACTTATATGCACTGTCCTTGCAGCACTCTAATCATCCAGTCACTACCCATGTACTCATGCAATGACCCAGGCACTAATTCATGGCAAATACAGAGGAGGTCATGCTAATCACAGGGGTACCCCAACGCATAGTGTTCCCTAGTGTATGTAGGTGTTTTCACTGTATTTTAAGTGTCTTTTAGCATAGCACTGGCTCTAGGCCTGGTTAGTCAGAGTCAGTTACCACCAGTACCCGTCAGCAAAATGTTGGGGGCACAGGAGGACTTTCTGCTCCTCTGTTGGTTCTTTCTGCACATCTCTTGCTTCTTCCTGCACTTTTCTTCGTCTTTCTGGACTTCTGTTGCCTCGTTTTGCATTTGTCTTGCTTCTTTCTGCGCTTTTCTTCTTCTTTCTTCACATGTCCTACCTTTGTAGGCATAATTAGAAATTAGCATTTAAAAAACCTTTGAAATTCACTGAAAAAACCATAGGTTTCAGGCACGTTATAGTTACAAATTGGCATTAAAAAAACCATTGACATTCACTGAAAAAACCATAGGTTTCAGGCACGTTATAGTTAGAAATTAGCATTTAAAAAACCTTACAAATTCACTGAAAAAACCATAGGTTTCAGGGACGTTATAGTTAGTTGGACATTTCACTCGTACAAAACCATAGAAATTCCCCCGTTATAGTAGTTCAGCTAACTATAACTCGCGCCCCCGCAATGCACTGCTGATGATGTCACATATTACATCATTCATGACATGGTCAGTGACATCACTGATGACATCACTGATGACATCTCAAATGACATCACTGATTACATCATCCAGTGAATGTGTGTTTCTATAAAGTTTAAATATGTATTATATATATGCCAAGGTGTATTGAAGAATGAGTGGGTGTATAAGTGTCTGGATGGAGGATTTAGTAGGTGTGTGACTGACTGTTTAAGTGAGTGATTACATGTGTCTTACTGAATGCACGGGTTAGTGACTGATACAGACATTCACACAGTTTAGTTTGTCAGTTGGTGTGTAAGCGGTTGCATGGGTTGGTGAGTAGCTAAATATGGATCTATATCGGTTATTGATTGGTTGTCTAAGTATCTGTATGGGTGCCTGGGTGTGTGTGTAGGTGTGTGGGAGGTGTGTGAGTCTGTGCATAGATGTTTGAGTGGTTGATTCACTGTGTGTACGGGTTCAAGAGTGCATGTGGAAACAGCTGTATGAGTGTGAGTGTGTGTATGGTGTGTTGGTGAGAGAATGGATGTCTCAATGTTACATGTCCAAGTAACTACATATATAAAAGGCAGTGTATGTGAAAGTTGAAGTATATAAATGACTATACATGAGAGCCAGTGATTGTGAGAGTGGCTGCATGGATGAGTGTGTACTTGTATCAGTGATTGTAGAAAAGAGTAAGGGGCCGATGCCGAACTCGGCCGGTAGTGCTCCGAATCGGATTCGGATTTACCGGATCCGATTCGGAGCCCTGTTTCCCGACCGAATCGTACGCGGGTCCGGCCGAGCGAGTACGATGCGAGTGCATGCGAAATCTCCGACCGACTCGTTCGCAGGACCCGACCGCTCCGACCGACTCGCACGGACACGACTCGCACCGCGCAATGGAGACGTTCCCCGGCCGGGTAAGTACGATGCGCATCGCGACCGCTCCGACCGACTCGCGCAGTCCGGCTCCAAGGAGCTGTCGGAGCCGCACTTTGGGGGTCCGTGTCGGACCCCCCTGGAAGCGTAGGCACGCGAGTCGCACACAGGGGGGACACATGGGTCCCCCCTACACGTGCATGTACGGCGCGACCCGCACCGACGCGAACACACTGTAGGGGGCGCCCTTGTTCGCGTCGTGCCCATTGAGTCAATGGGAGCCCATGTACGCGTCGTACGACTGGCTCCCATTGACTTCAATGGGAGTCCGACCGAATCGAGTCCGATGGCATACGTGCGCATCGTACTCGTTCGGTCGGACTGCTAGGGTCCGATTCGGTCGGAAATCTCTCCGGGTCCGGCTCGGTCGGAGAGATTTCCGGCCCGAATCGGAATCGGCCCCTTAGTATGCATTTGTTTCTGTTTGAATAACTGATGTGGTGTGTGTATAACTGTATAGGTCAGTAAATGGAAGTGTGATTGATTCTTTGCATGACTGACTAGGTGTGTGAGTAACTCTGGCTGAGTGGTGGTGTGTGAGTGTCTGTATAGATGTATGAGTGCTTATGATAGTGTTGTATTGATGAGTGACTACATCTATGAGTGATTCTATGGGTGAATGAGTGGATGTGTATGTAGACTTAGGAATCAGTGAGTGTGTATGTAGTAACTGGTACAGTGGGTGTATCAAAGGTTATATTACAGTGTGAGGTGGTGGATCAGATTTTCACATGGATGATGTCATCAGTGATGTCATCAGTGATGTCATTTGAGATGTCATCAGTGATGTCATTTGAGATGTCATCAGTGATGTCATCAGTGATGTCACTGACCATGTCATGAATAATGTAATATGTGAAATCATCAGCAGTGCATTGCGGGGCGCGAGTTATAGTTAGCTGAACTAACTATAACGGAGGAATTTCTATGGTTTTGTACGAGTGAAATGTCCAACTAACTTTAACGTCCCTGAAACCTATGGATTTTTCAGTGAATATATATATATATATATGATTCCCAAACTTTGCCCTGCAAGCAAGTCCGCACTCCAACACAGGTAGGTTGCACTACAACTTATATTTGGATAAAGCGAGCATTTTAGTCCAGGATTCTCCCTTTTAATCTGCCTGACGCGTTTCAGAGATAACAATCTAATTTTTCAAAGGCGATATGAAGTCAAACACTTCTTCTTCCACAAGTCTGTCTTCACTCTGATTAATTTTCAAGCCTCCTGTGCGCTCATGCACGGCTTTCACTTCCTTCGTTAATTAAGCCCTGGTGTGTTCGTGCAAGGCATTACGGTATTTGTGTTAAGCCTGGGCGTAGTTTGCGTAGTAGCACTTCACGTAACTACGTGAAGTACATTTTTAACTACACGTAGCTATGCAAATTGCATAGTGCGTAGCTGTGTGCTTGACTGCACTGTACAATAATTGCCAAAGGCATCTTGCACAGTGCAAGTTAAGATAAAATAAATATCTCTGTCTTTATATGCTAAAAATGCATATAGTCATTTCACAAAAGTGAAAACAATAAATTAACAAGCAGTGAGAGAGGTGATGATTTTGGGATCCTCCCTAACCTAGGGAGAGAACCAAGCAGATGCCTTGAAAACAAAAAGCACATCTTTTGAACGATTCAGTGGTGGTCCCATCCTCTTAGGACCACCCCAAGCACAGTTCTTGGCAAAAATACAATCCCAACCAAAGGCCCTGCAAAGCATTAGGGGACGAGATTAGCAGTGGGCAGTGAATATTATAGTATCCAATATCAAAATAATTCTACAAAGAGCTGCAGTTCCACTAGTCGTTACTAGATGTCCCTCACGAGTCAAATGCAAAAGCTTCATGAAAGGGTTTCAATGCTTTTGCATTTGACTCGTGAGGGACATCTAGTAACGCAGTAGTGGAACTGCAGCTTGATGTATTAATAATTTCAATGCTTTTGCATTTGACTCGTGAGGGACATCTAGTAACGACTAGTTGAACTGCAGCTCTTTGTAGAATTATTTTGATATTGGACACTATAATATTCACTGCCCACTGCTTATCTCGTCCCATAATGCTTTGCAGGGCCTTTGGTTGGGATTGTATTTCTGCCCATAACTGTGCTTGGGGTGGTCCTAGGAGGAAGGGACCACCACTGAATCGTTCACATGATATGCTTTTTGTGTTCAAGGCATCTGCTTGGTCCTCCCCCTAGGTTAGGGGGGACCCCAAAATCCTCACCTCTCTCATTGCTTGATATTTTATTGTCAAAGTTCACTTTTGTGAATTGGTTAAATGCATTTTAGCATAGAAAATTGCTTTATCAAAGCATTTGTAGGTGTTTCTTATACTGCTGCTACGCTACGTCAATTAGCACAGTTTTTCACTCTGCTACGTGCAATTTGTGTAGTGCGTAGTAGCACAAACTTTGCATGCTCCGTGAGTATAGCGAAGTATTATGCCCAGGGTTAATTTGTGGTCTTTAAAATATTTCCCCTCCAGTGGGTTTATATGCAGACTTCAATTATAAGAACAGGAGCAGCCCTCCAGTGGGCTTTAGGACTGAAAGTCCCGCTAAACCCGGGTTCCTTCATTGTTGGGTGGTGCGTCGACTCCACGGCTGGACCTGCCGTGTGAATATGATTCCCAAACTTTGCCCTGCAAGCAAGTCCGCACTCCAACACAGGTAGGTTGCACTACAACTTTTATTTGGATAAAGCGAGCATTTTAGTCCAGGATTCTCCCTTTTAATCTGCCTGACGCGTTTCAGAGATAACAATCTCCTTTTTCAAAGGCGATATGAAGTCAAACACTCCTTCTTCACAAGTCCGTCTTCACTCTAATTAATTTTCAAGCCTCCTGTGCGCTCATGCACGGCTTTCACTTCCTTCGTTAATTAAGCCCTGGTGTGTTCGTGCAAGGCATTACGGTATTTGTGGTCTTTAAAATATTTCCCCTCCAGTGGGTTTATGTGCAGACTTCAATTATAAGAACAGGAGCAGCCCTCCAGTGGCTGCACGAACACACCAGGGCTTAATTAACGAAGGAAGTGAAAGCTGTGCATGAGCGCACAGGAGGCTTGAAAATTAATTAGAGTGAAGACGGACTTGTGGAAGAAGGAGTGTTTGACTTCATATCGCCTTTGAAAAAGGAGATTGTTATCTCTGAAACGCGTCAGGCAGATTAAAAGGGAGAATCCTGGACTAAAATGCTCGCTTTATCCAAATAAAAGTTGTAGTGCAACCTACCTGTGTTGGAGTGCGGACTTGCTTGCAGGGCAAAGTTTGGGAATCACATTCACACGGCAGGTCCAGCCGTGGAGTCGACGCACCACCCAACAATGAAGGGACCCGGGTTTGGAACTATTCCGGATCGACGATGGCAATGCAGGTATTTGAATATGATGAAAGCGGGACTTTCAGTCCTAAAGCCCACTGGAGGGCTGCTCCTGTTCTGATAATTGAAGTCTGCACATAAACCCACTGGAGGGGAAATATTTTAAAGACCACAAATACCGTAATGCCTTGCACGAACACACCAGGGCTTAATTAACGAAGGAAGTGAAAGCCGTGCATGAGCGCACAGGAGGCTTGAAAATTAATTAGAGTGAAGACGGACTTGTGGAAGAAGGAGTGTTTGACTTCATATCGCCTTTGAAAAAGGAGATTGTTATCTCTGAAACGCGTCAGGCAGATTAAAAGGGAGAATCCTGGACTAATATGCTCGCTTTATCCAAATAAAAGTTGTTGTGCAACCTACCTGTGTTGGAGTGCGGACTTGCTTGCAGGGCAAAGTTTGGGAATCACATTCACACGGCAGGTCCAGCCGTGGAGTCGACGCACCACCCAACAATGAAGGGACCCGGGTTTGGAACTATTCCGGATCGATGATGGCAATGCAGGTATTTGAATATGATGAAAGCGGGACTTTCAGTCCTAAAGCCCACTGGAGGGCTGCTCCTGTTCTTATAATTGAAGTCTGCACATAAACCCACTGGAGGGGAAATATTTTAAAGACCACAAATACCGTAATGCCTTGCACGAACACACCAGGGCTTAATTAACGAAGGAAGTGAAAGCCGTGCATGAGCGCACAGGAGGCTTGAAAATTAATTAGAGTGAAGACGGACTTGTGGAAGAAGGAGTGTTTGACTTCATATCGCCTTTGAAAAAGGAGATTGTTATCTCTGAAACGCGTCAGGCAGATTAAAAGGGAGAATCCTGGACTAAAATGCTCGCTTTATCCAAATAAAAGTTGTAGTGCAACCTACCTGTGTTGGAGTGCGGACTTGCTTGCAGGGCAAAGTTTGGGAATCACATTCACACGGCAGGTCCAGCCATGGAGTCGACGCACCACCCAACAATGAAGGGACCCGGGTTTGGGACTATTCCAGATCGACGATGGCAATGCAGGTATTTGAATATGATGAAAGCGGGACTTTTAGTCCTAAAGCCCACTGGAGGGCTGCTCCTGTTCTTATAATTGAAGTCTGCACATAAACCCACTGGAGGGGAAATATTTTAAAGACCACAAATACCGTAATGCCTTGCACGAACACACCAGGGCTTAATTAACGAAGGAAGTGAAAGCCGTGCATGAGCGCACAGGAGGCTTGAAAATTAATTAGAGTGAAGACGGACTTGTGGAAGAAGGAGTGTTTGACTTCATATCGCCTTTGAAAAAGGAGATTGTTATCTCTGAGACGCGTCAGGCAGATTAAAAGGGAGAATCCTGGACTAAAATGCTCGCTTTATCCAAATAAAAGTTGTAGTGCAACCTACCTGTGTTGGAGTGCGGACTTGCTTGCAGGGCAAAGTTTGGGAATCACATTCACGCGGCAGGTCCAGCCGTGGAGTCGAAGCACCACCCAACAATGAAGGGAACCGGGTTTGGAACTATTCCGGATCGACGATGGCAATGCAGGTATTTGAATATGATGAAAGAGGGACTTTCAGTCCTAAAGCCCACTGGAGGGCTGCTCCTGTTCTTATAATTGAAGTCTGCACATAAACCCACTGGAGGGGAAATATTTTAAAGACCACAAATACCGTAATGCCTTGCACGAACACACCAGGGCTTAATTAACGAAGGAAGTGAAAGCCGTGCATGAGCGCACAGGAGGCTTGAAAATTAATTAGAGTGAAGACGGACTTGTGGAAGAAGGAGTGTTTGACTTCATATCGCCTTTGAAAAAGGAGATTGTTATCTCTGAAACGCGTCAGGCAGATTAAAAGGTAGAATCCTGGACTAAAATGCTCGCTTTATCCAAATAAAAGTTGTAGTGCAACCTACCTGTGTTGGAGTGCGGACTTGCTTGCAGGGCAAAGTTTGGGAATCACATTCACACGCCAGGTCCAGCTGTGGAGTCGACGCACCACCCAACAATGAAGGGACCCGGGTTTGGAACTATTCCGGATCGACGATGGCAATGCAGGTATTTGAATATGATGAAAGCGGGACTTTCAGTCCTAAAGCCCACTGGAGGGCTGCTCCTGTTCTTATAATTGAAGTCTGCACATAAACCCACTGGAGGGGAAATATTTTAAAGACCACAAATACCGTAATGCCTTGCACGAACACACCAGGGCTTAATTAACGAAGGAAGTGAAAGCCGTGCATGAGCGCACAGGAGGCTTGAAAATTAATTAGAGTGAAGACGGGCTTGTGGAAGAAGGAGTGTTTGACTTCATATCGCCTTTGAAAAAGGAGATTGTTATCTCTGAAACGCGCCAGGCAGATTAAAAGGGAGAATCCTGGACTAATATGCTCGCTTTATCCAAATAAAAGTTGTAGTGCAACCTACCTGTGTTGGAGTGCGGACTTGCTTGCAGGGCAAAGTTTGGGAATCACATTCACACGGCATGTCCAGCCGTGGAGTCGACGCACCACCCAACAATGAAGGGACCCAGGTTTGGAACTATTCCAGATCGACGATGGCAATGCAGGTATTTGAATATGATGAAAGCGGGACTTTCAGTCCTAAAGCCCACTGGAGGGCTGCTCCTGTTCTTATAATTGAAGTCTGCACATAAACCCACTGGAGGGGAAATATTTTAAAGACCACAAATACCATAATGCCTTGCACGAACACACCAGGGCTTAATTAACGAAGGAAGTGAAAGCCGTGCATGAGCGCACAGGAGGCTTGAAAATTAATTAGAGTGAAGACGGACTTGTGGAAGAAGGAGTGTTTGACTTCATATCGCCTTTGAAAAAGGAGATTGTTATCTCTGAAACGCGTCTGGCAGAGTAAAAGGGAGAATCCTGGACTAAAATGCTCGCTTTATCCAAATAAAAGTTGTAGTGCAACCTACCTGTGTTGGAGTGCGGACTTGCTTGCAGGGCAAAGTTTGGGAATCACATTCACACGGCAGGTCCAGCCGTGGAGTCGACGCACCACCCAACAATGAAGGGACCCGGGTTTGGAACTATTCCGGATCGACGATGGCAATGCAGGTATTTGAATATGATGAAAGCGGGACTTTCAGTCCTAAAGCCCACTGGAGGGCTGCTCCTGTTCTTATAATTGAAGTCTGCACATAAACCCACTGGAGGGGAAATATTTTAAAGACCACAAATACCGTAATGCCTTGCACGAACACACCAGGGCTTAATTAACGAAGGAAGTGAAAGCCGTGCATGAGCGCACAGGAGGCTTGAAAATTAATTAGAGTGAAGAAGGACTTGTGGAAGAAGGAGTGTTTGACTTCATATCGCCTTTGAAAAAGGAGATTGTTATCTCTGAAACGCGTCAGGCAGATTAAAAGGGAGAATCCTGGACTAAAATGCTCGCTTTATCCAAATAAAAGTTGTAGTGCAACCTACCTGTGTTGGAGTGCGGACTTGCTTGCAGGGCAAAGTTTGGGAATCACATCCACACGGCAGGTCCAGCCGTGGAGTAGACGCACCACCCAACAATGAAGGGACCCGGGTTTGGAACTATTCCAGATCGACGATGGCAATGCAGGTATTTGAATATGATGAAAGCGGGACTTTTAGTCCTAAAGCCCAATGGAGGGCTGCTCCTGTTCTTATAATTGAAGTCTGCACATAACCCCACTGGAGGGGAAATATTTTAAAGACCACAAATACTGTAATGCCTTGCACGAACACACCAGGGCTTAATTAACGAAGGAAGTGAAAGCCGTGCATGAGCGCACAGGAGGCTTGAAAATTAATTAGAGTGAAGACGGACTTGTGGAAGAAGGAGTGTTTGACTTCATATCGCCTTTGAAAAAGGAGATTGTTATCTCTGAAACGCGTCAGGCAGATTAAAAGGGAGAATCCTGGACTAAAATGCTCGCTTTATCCAAATAAAAGTTGTAGTGCAACCTACCTGTGTTGGAGTGCGGACTTGCTTGCAGGGCAAAGTTTGGGAATCACATTCACACGGCAGGTCCAGCCGTGGAGTCGACGCACCACCCAACAATGAAGGGACCCGGGTTTGGAACTATTCCAGATCGACGATGGCAATGCAGGTATTTGAATATGATGAAAGCGGGACTTTCAGTCCTAAAGCCCACTGGAGGGCTGCTCCTGTTCTTATAATTGAAGTCTGCACATAAACCCACTGGAGGGGAAATATTTTAAAGACCACAAATACCGTAATGCCTTGCACGATCACACCAGGGCTTAATTAACGAAGGAAGTGAAAGCCGTGCATGAGCGCACAGGAGGCTTGAAAATTAATTAGAGTGAAGACGGACTTGTGGAAGAAGGAGTGTTTGACTTCATATCGCCTTTGAAAAAGGAGATTGTTATCTCTGAAACGCGTCAGGCAGATTAAAAGGGAGAATCCTGGACTAAAATGCTCGCTTTATCCAAATAAAAGTTGTAGTGCAACCTACCTGTGTTGGAGTGCGGACTTGCTTGCAGGGCAAAGTTTGGGAATCACATTCACACGGCAGGTCCAGCCGTGGAGTCGACGCACCACCCAACAATGAAGGGACCCGGGTTTGGAACTATTCCGGATCGACGATGGCAATGCAGGTATTTGAATATGATGAAAGCGGGACTTTCAGTCCTAAAGCCCACTGGAGGGCTGCTCCTGTTCTTATAATTGAAGTCTGCACATAAACCCACTGGAGGGGAAATATTTTAAAGACCACAAATACCGTAATGCCTTGCACGAACACACCAGGGCTTAATTAACGAAGGAAGTGAAAGCCGTGCATGAGCGCACAGGAGGCTTGAAAATTAATTAGAGTGAAGACGGACTTGTGGAAGAAGGAGTGTTTGACTTCATATCGCCTTTGAAAAAGGAGATTGTTATCTCTGAAACGCGTCAGGCAGATTAAAAGGGAGAATCCTGGACTAAAATGCTCGCTTTATCCAAATAAAAGTTGTAGTGCAACCTACCTGTGTTGGAGTGCGGACTTGCTTGCAGGGCAAAGTTTGGGAATCACATTCACACGGCAGGTCCAGCCGTGGAGTCGACGCACCACCCAACAATGAAGGGACCCAGGTTTGGAACTATTCCAGATCGACGATGGCAATGCAGGTATTTGAATATGATGAAAGCGGGACTTTCAGTCCTAAAGCCCACTGGAGGGCTGCTCCTGTTCTTATAATTGAAGTCTGCACATAAACCCACTGGAGGGGAAATATTTTAAAGACCACAAATACCGTAATGCCTTGCACGAACACACCAGGGCTTAATTAACGAAGGAAGTGAAAGCCGTGCATGAGCGCACAGGAGGCTTGAAAATTAATTAGAGTGAAGACGGACTTGTGGAAGAAGGAGTGTTTGACTTCATATCGCCTTTGAAAAAGGAGATTGTTATCTCTGAAACGCGTCAGGCAGATTAAAAGGGAGAATCCTGGACTAAAATGCTCGCTTTATCCAAATAAAAGTTGTAGTGCAACCTACCTGTGTTGGAGTGCGGACTTGCTTGCAGGGCAAAGTTTGGGAATCACATTCACACGGCAGGTCCAGCCGTGGAGTCGACGCACCACCCAACAATGAAGGGACCCGGGTTTGGAACTATTCCGGATCGACGATGGCAATGCAGGTATTTGAATATGATGAAAGCGGGACTTTCAGTCCTAAAGCCCACTGGAGGGCTGCTCCTGTTCTTATAATTGAAGTCTGCACATAAACCCACTGGAGGGGAAATATTTTAAAGACCACAAATACCGTAATGCCTTGCACGAACACACCAGGGCTTAATTAACGAAGGAAGTGAAAGCCGTGCATGAGCGCACAGGAGGCTTGAAAATTAATTAGAGTGAAGACGGACTTGTGGAAGAAGGAGTGTTTGACTTCATATCGCCTTTGAAAAAGGAGATTGTTATCTCTGAAACGCGTCAGGCAGATTAAAAGGGAGAATCCTGGACTAAAATGCTCGCTTTATCCAAATAAAAGTTGTAGTGCAACCTACCTGTGTTGGAGTGCGGACTTGCTTGCAGGGCAAAGTTTGGGAATCACATTCACACGGCAGGTCCAGCCGTGGAGTCGACGCACCACCCAACAATGAAGGGACCCGGGTTTGGAACTATTCCAGATCGACGATGGCAATGCAGGTATTTGAATATGATGAAAGCGGGACTTTTAGTCCTAAAGCCCACTGGAGGGCTGCTCCTGTTCTTATAATTGAAGTCTGCACATAAACCCACTGGAGGGGAAATATTTTAAAGACCACAAATACCGTAATGCCTTGCACGAACACACCAGGGCTTAATTAACGAAGGAAGTGAAAGCCGTGCATGAGCGCACAGGAGGCTTGAAAATTAATTAGAGTGAAGACGGACTTGTGGAAGAAGGAGTGTTTGACTTCATATCGCCTTTGAAAAAGGAGATTGTTATCTCTGAAACGCGTCAGGCAGATTAAAAGGGAGAATCCTGGACTAAAATGCTCGCTTTATCCAAATAAAAGTTGTAGTGCAACCTACCTGTGTTGGAGTGCGGACTTGCTTGCAGGGCAAAGTTTGGGAATCACATTCACACGGCAGGTCCAGCCGTGGAGTCGACGCACCACCCAACAATGAAGGGACCCGGGTTTGGAACTATTCCAGATCGACGATGGCAATGCAGGTATTTGAATATGATGAAAGCGGGACTTTTAGTCCTAAAGCCCACTGGAGGGCTGCTCCTGTTCTTATAATTGAAGTCTGCACATAAACCCACTGGAGGGGAAATATTTTAAAGACCACAAATACCGTAATGCCTTGCACGAACACACCAGGGCTTAATTAACGAAGGAAGTGAAAGCCGTGCATGAGCGCACAGGAGGCTTGAAAATTAATTAGAGTGAAGACGGACTTGTGGAAGAAGGAGTGTTTGACTTCATATCGCCTTTGAAAAAGGAGATTGTTATCTCTGAAACGCGTCAGGCAGATTAAAAGGGAGAATCCTGGACTAAAATGCTCGCTTTATCCAAATAAAAGTTGTAGTGCAACCTACCTGTGTTGGAGTGCGGACTTGCTTGCAGGGCAAAGTTTGGGAATCACATTCACACGGCAGGTCCAGCCGTGGAGTCGACGCACCACCCAACAATGAAGGGACCCGGGTTTGGAACTATTCCGGATCGACGATGGCAATGCAGGTATTTGAATATGATGAAAGCGGGACTTTCAGTCCTAAAGCCCACTGGAGGGCTGCTCCTGTTCTTATAATTGAAGTCTGCACATAAACCCACTGGAGGGGAAATATTTTAAAGACCACAAATACCGTAATGCCTTGCACGAACACACCAGGGCTTAATTAACGAAGGAAGTGAAAGCCGTGCATGAGCGCACAGGAGGCTTGAAAATTAATTAGAGTGAAGACGGACTTGTGGAAGAAGGAGTGTTTGACTTCATATCGCCTTTGAAAAAGGAGATTGTTATCTCTGAAACGCGTCAGGCAGATTAAAAGGGAGAATCCTGGACTAAAATGCTCGCTTTATCCAAATAAAAGTTGTAGTGCAACCTACCTGTGTTGGAGTGCGGACTTGCTTGCAGGGCAAAGTTTGGGAATCACATTCACACGGCAGGTCCAGCCGTGGAGTCGACGCACCACCCAACAATGAAGGGACCCGGGTTTGGAACTATTCCAGATCGACGATGGCAATGCAGGTATTTGAATATGATGAAAGCGGGACTTTTAGTCCTAAAGCCCACTGGAGGGCTGCTCCTGTTCTTATAATTGAAGTCTGCACATAAACCCACTGGAGGGGAAATATTTTAAAGACCACAAATACCGTAATGCCTTGCACGAACACACCAGGGCTTAATTAACGAAGGAAGTGAAAGCCGTGCATGAGCGCACAGGAGGCTTGAAAATTAATTAGAGTGAAGACGGACTTGTGGAAGAAGGAGTGTTTGACTTCATATCGCCTTTGAAAAAGGAGATTGTTATCTCTGAAACGCGTCAGGCAGATTAAAAGGGAGAATCCTGGACTAAAATGCTCGCTTTATCCAAATAAAAGTTGTAGTGCAACCTACCTGTGTTGGAGTGCGGACTTGCTTGCAGGGCAAAGTTTGGGAATCACATTCACACGGCAGGTCCAGCCGTGGAGTCGACGCACCACCCAACAATGAAGGGACCCGGGTTTGGAACTATTCCAGATCGACGATGGCAATGCAGGTATTTGAATATGATGAAAGCGGGACTTTCAGTCCTAAAGCCCACTGGAGGGCTGCTCCTGTTCTTATAATTGAAGTCTGCACATAAACCCACTGGAGGGGAAATATTTTAAAGACCACAAATACCGTAATGCCTTGCACGATCACACCAGGGCTTAATTAACGAAGGAAGTGAAAGCCGTGCATGAGCGCACAGGAGGCTTGAAAATTAATTAGAGTGAAGACGGACTTGTGGAAGAAGGAGTGTTTGACTTCATATCGCCTTTGAAAAAGGAGATTGTTATCTCTGAAACGCGTCAGGCAGATTAAAAGGGAGAATCCTGGACTAAAATGCTCGCTTTATCCAAATAAAAGTTGTAGTGCAACCTACCTGTGTTGGAGTGCGGACTTGCTTGCAGGGCAAAGTTTGGGAATCACATTCACACGGCAGGTCCAGCCGTGGAGTCGACGCACCACCCAACAATGAAGGGACCCGGGTTTGGAACTATTCCGGATCGACGATGGCAATGCAGGTATTTGAATATGATGAAAGCGGGACTTTCAGTCCTAAAGCCCACTGGAGGGCTGCTCCTGTTCTTATAATTGAAGTCTGCACATAAACCCACTGGAGGGGAAATATTTTAAAGACCACAAATACCGTAATGCCTTGCACGAACACACCAGGGCTTAATTAACGAAGGAAGTGAAAGCCGTGCATGAGCGCACAGGAGGCTTGAAAATTAATTAGAGTGAAGACGGACTTGTGGAAGAAGGAGTGTTTGACTTCATATCGCCTTTGAAAAAGGAGATTGTTATCTCTGAAACGCGTCAGGCAGATTAAAAGGGAGAATCCTGGACTAAAATGCTCGCTTTATCCAAATAAAAGTTGTAGTGCAACCTACCTGTGTTGGAGTGCGGACTTGCTTGCAGGGCAAAGTTTGGGAATCACATTCACACGGCAGGTCCAGCCGTGGAGTCGACGCACCACCCAACAATGAAGGGACCCAGGTTTGGAACTATTCCAGATCGACGATGGCAATGCAGGTATTTGAATATGATGAAAGCGGGACTTTCAGTCCTAAAGCCCACTGGAGGGCTGCTCCTGTTCTTATAATTGAAGTCTGCACATAAACCCACTGGAGGGGAAATATTTTAAAGACCACAAATACCGTAATGCCTTGCACGAACACACCAGGGCTTAATTAACGAAGGAAGTGAAAGCCGTGCATGAGCGCACAGGAGGCTTGAAAATTAATTAGAGTGAAGACGGACTTGTGGAAGAAGGAGTGTTTGACTTCATATCGCCTTTGAAAAAGGAGATTGTTATCTCTGAAACGCGTCAGGCAGATTAAAAGGGAGAATCCTGGACTAAAATGCTCGCTTTATCCAAATAAAAGTTGTAGTGCAACCTACCTGTGTTGGAGTGCGGACTTGCTTGCAGGGCAAAGTTTGGGAATCACATTCACACGGCAGGTCCAGCCGTGGAGTCGACGCACCACCCAACAATGAAGGGACCCGGGTTTGGAACTATTCCGGATCGACGATGGCAATGCAGGTATTTGAATATGATGAAAGCGGGACTTTCAGTCCTAAAGCCCACTGGAGGGCTGCTCCTGTTCTTATAATTGAAGTCTGCACATAAACCCACTGGAGGGGAAATATTTTAAAGACCACAAATACCGTAATGCCTTGCACGAACACACCAGGGCTTAATTAACGAAGGAAGTGAAAGCCGTGCATGAGCGCACAGGAGGCTTGAAAATTAATTAGAGTGAAGACGGACTTGTGGAAGAAGGAGTGTTTGACTTCATATCGCCTTTGAAAAAGGAGATTGTTATCTCTGAAACGCGTCAGGCAGATTAAAAGGGAGAATCCTGGACTAAAATGCTCGCTTTATCCAAATAAAAGTTGTAGTGCAACCTACCTGTGTTGGAGTGCGGACTTGCTTGCAGGGCAAAGTTTGGGAATCACATTCACACGGCAGGTCCAGCCGTGGAGTCGACGCACCACCCAACAATGAAGGGACCCGGGTTTGGAACTATTCCAGATCGACGATGGCAATGCAGGTATTTGAATATGATGAAAGCGGGACTTTCAGTCCTAAAGCCCACTGGAGGGCTGCTCCTGTTCTTATAATTGAAGTCTGCACATAAACCCACTGGAGGGGAAATATTTTAAAGACCACAAATACCGTAATGCCTTGCACGAACACACCAGGGCTTAATTAACGAAGGAAGTGAAAGCCGTGCATGAGCGCACAGGAGGCTTGAAAATTAATTAGAGTGAAGACGGACTTGTGGAAGAAGGAGTGTTTGACTTCATATCGCCTTTGAAAAAGGAGATTGTTATCTCTGAAACGCGTCAGGCAGATTAAAAGGGAGAATCCTGGACTAAAATGCTCGCTTTATCCAAATAAAAGTTGTAGTGCAACCTACCTGTGTTGGAGTGCGGACTTGCTTGCAGGGCAAAGTTTGGGAATCACATTCACACGGCAGGTCCAGCCGTGGAGTCGACGCACCACCCAACAATGAAGGGACCCGGGTTTGGAACTATTCCAGATCGACGATGGCAATGCAGGTATTTGAATATGATGAAAGCGGGACTTTCAGTCCTAAAGCCCACTGGAGGGCTGCTCCTGTTCTTATAATTGAAGTCTGCACATAAACCCACTGGAGGGGAAATATTTTAAAGACCACAAATACCGTAATGCCTTGCACGAACACACCAGGGCTTAATTAACGAAGGAAGTGAAAGCCGTGCATGAGCGCACAGGAGGCTTGAAAATTAATTAGAGTGAAGACGGACTTGTGGAAGAAGGAGTGTTTGACTTCATATCGCCTTTGAAAAAGGAGATTGTTATCTCTGAAACGCGTCAGGCAGATTAAAAGGGAGAATCCTGGACTAAAATGCTCGCTTTATCCAAATAAAAGTTGTAGTGCAACCTACCTGTGTTGGAGTGCGGACTTGCTTGCAGGGCAAAGTTTGGGAATCACATTCACACGGCAGGTCCAGCCGTGGAGTCGACGCACCACCCAACAATGAAGGGACCCGGGTTTGGAACTATTCCGGATCGACGATGGCAATGCAGGTATTTGAATATGATGAAAGCGGGACTTTCAGTCCTAAAGCCCACTGGAGGGCTGCTCCTGTTCTTATAATTGAAGTCTGCACATAAACCCACTGGAGGGGAAATATTTTAAAGACCACAAATACCGTAATGCCTTGCACGAACACACCAGGGCTTAATTAACGAAGGAAGTGAAAGCCGTGCATGAGCGCACAGGAGGCTTGAAAATTAATTAGAGTGAAGACGGACTTGTGGAAGAAGGAGTGTTTGACTTCATATCGCCTTTGAAAAAGGAGATTGTTATCTCTGAAACGCGTCAGGCAGATTAAAAGGGAGAATCCTGGACTAAAATGCTCGCTTTATCCAAATAAAAGTTGTAGTGCAACCTACCTGTGTTGGAGTGCGGACTTGCTTGCAGGGCAAAGTTTGGGAATCACATTCACACGGCAGGTCCAGCCGTGGAGTCGACGCACCACCCAACAATGAAGGGACCCGGGTTTGGAACTATTCCGGATCGACGATGGCAATGCAGGTATTTGAATATGATGAAAGCGGGACTTTCAGTCCTAAAGCCCACTGGAGGGCTGCTCCTGTTCTTATAATTGAAGTCTGCACATAAACCCACTGGAGGGGAAATATTTTAAAGACCACAAATACCGTAATGCCTTGCACGAACACACCAGGGCTTAATTAACGAAGGAAGTGAAAGCCGTGCATGAGCGCACAGGAGGCTTGAAAATTAATTAGAGTGAAGACGGACTTGTGGAAGAAGGAGTGTTTGACTTCATATCGCCTTTGAAAAAGGAGATTGTTATCTCTGAAACGCGTCAGGCAGATTAAAAGGGAGAATCCTGGACTAAAATGCTCGCTTTATCCAAATAAAAGTTGTAGTGCAACCTACCTGTGTTGGAGTGCGGACTTGCTTGCAGGGCAAAGTTTGGGAATCACATTCACACGGCAGGTCCAGCCGTGGAGTCGACGCACCACCCAACAATGAAGGGACCCAGGTTTGGAACTATTCCAGATCGACGATGGCAATGCAGGTATTTGAATATGATGAAAGCGGGACTTTCAGTCCTAAAGCCCACTGGAGGGCTGCTCCTGTTCTTATAATTGAAGTCTGCACATAAACCCACTGGAGGGGAAATATTTTAAAGACCACAAATACCGTAATGCCTTGCACGAACACACCAGGGCTTAATTAACGAAGGAAGTGAAAGCCGTGCATGAGCGCACAGGAGGCTTGAAAATTAATTAGAGTGAAGACGGACTTGTGGAAGAAGGAGTGTTTGACTTCATATCGCCTTTGAAAAAGGAGATTGTTATCTCTGAAACGCGTCAGGCAGATTAAAAGGGAGAATCCTGGACTAAAATGCTCGCTTTATCCAAATAAAAGTTGTAGTGCAACCTACCTGTGTTGGAGTGCGGACTTGCTTGCAGGGCAAAGTTTGGGAATCACATTCACACGGCAGGTCCAGCCGTGGAGTCGACGCACCACCCAACAATGAAGGGACCCGGGTTTGGAACTATTCCGGATCGACGATGGCAATGCAGGTATTTGAATATGATGAAAGCGGGACTTTCAGTCCTAAAGCCCACTGGAGGGCTGCTCCTGTTCTTATAATTGAAGTCTGCACATAAACCCACTGGAGGGGAAATATTTTAAAGACCACAAATACCGTAATGCCTTGCACGAACACACCAGGGCTTAATTAACGAAGGAAGTGAAAGCCGTGCATGAGCGCACAGGAGGCTTGAAAATTAATTAGAGTGAAGACGGACTTGTGGAAGAAGGAGTGTTTGACTTCATATCGCCTTTGAAAAAGGAGATTGTTATCTCTGAAACGCGTCAGGCAGATTAAAAGGGAGAATCCTGGACTAAAATGCTCGCTTTATCCAAATAAAAGTTGTAGTGCAACCTACCTGTGTTGGAGTGCGGACTTGCTTGCAGGGCAAAGTTTGGGAATCACATTCACACGGCAGGTCCAGCCGTGGAGTCGACGCACCACCCAACAATGAAGGGACCCAGGTTTGGAACTATTCCAGATCGACGATGGCAATGCAGGTATTTGAATATGATGAAAGCGGGACTTTCAGTCCTAAAGCCCACTGGAGGGCTGCTCCTGTTCTTATAATTGAAGTCTGCACATAAACCCACTGGAGGGGAAATATTTTAAAGACCACAAATACCGTAATGCCTTGCACGAACACACCAGGGCTTAATTAACGAAGGAAGTGAAAGCCGTGCATGAGCGCACAGGAGGCTTGAAAATTAATTAGAGTGAAGACGGACTTGTGGAAGAAGGAGTGTTTGACTTCATATCGCCTTTGAAAAAGGAGATTGTTATCTCTGAAACGCGTCAGGCAGATTAAAAGGGAGAATCCTGGACTAAAATGCTCGCTTTATCCAAATAAAAGTTGTAGTGCAACCTACCTGTGTTGGAGTGCGGACTTGCTTGCAGGGCAAAGTTTGGGAATCACATTCACACGGCAGGTCCAGCCGTGGAGTCGACGCACCACCCAACAATGAAGGGACCCAGGTTTGGAACTATTCCAGATCGACGATGGCAATGCAGGTATTTGAATATGATGAAAGCGGGACTTTCAGTCCTAAAGCCCACTGGAGGGCTGCTCCTGTTCTTATAATTGAAGTCTGCACATAAACCCACTGGAGGGGAAATATTTTAAAGACCACAAATACCGTAATGCCTTGCACGAACACACCAGGGCTTAATTAACGAAGGAAGTGAAAGCCGTGCATGAGCGCACAGGAGGCTTGAAAATTAATTAGAGTGAAGACGGACTTGTGGAAGAAGGAGTGTTTGACTTCATATCGCCTTTGAAAAAGGAGATTGTTATCTCTGAAACGCGTCAGGCAGATTAAAAGGGAGAATCCTGGACTAAAATGCTCGCTTTATCCAAATAAAAGTTGTAGTGCAACCTACCTGTGTTGGAGTGCGGACTTGCTTGCAGGGCAAAGTTTGGGAATCACATTCACACGGCAGGTCCAGCCGTGGAGTCGACGCACCACCCAACAATGAAGGGACCCGGGTTTGGAACTATTCCGGATCGACGATGGCAATGCAGGTATTTGAATATGATGAAAGCGGGACTTTCAGTCCTAAAGCCCACTGGAGGGCTGCTCCTGTTCTTATAATTGAAGTCTGCACATAAACCCACTGGAGGGGAAATATTTTAAAGACCACAAATACCGTAATGCCTTGCACGAACACACCAGGGCTTAATTAACGAAGGAAGTGAAAGCCGTGCATGAGCGCACAGGAGGCTTGAAAATTAATTAGAGTGAAGACGGACTTGTGGAAGAAGGAGTGTTTGACTTCATATCGCCTTTGAAAAAGGAGATTGTTATCTCTGAAACGCGTCAGGCAGATTAAAAGGGAGAATCCTGGACTAAAATGCTCGCTTTATCCAAATAAAAGTTGTAGTGCAACCTACCTGTGTTGGAGTGCGGACTTGCTTGCAGGGCAAAGTTTGGGAATCACATTCACACGGCAGGTCCAGCCGTGGAGTCGACGCACCACCCAACAATGAAGGGACCCAGGTTTGGAACTATTCCAGATCGACGATGGCAATGCAGGTATTTGAATATGATGAAAGCGGGACTTTCAGTCCTAAAGCCCACTGGAGGGCTGCTCCTGTTCTTATAATTGAAGTCTGCACATAAACCCACTGGAGGGGAAATATTTTAAAGACCACAAATACCGTAATGCCTTGCACGAACACACCAGGGCTTAATTAACGAAGGAAGTGAAAGCCGTGCATGAGCGCACAGGAGGCTTGAAAATTAATTAGAGTGAAGACGGACTTGTGGAAGAAGGAGTGTTTGACTTCATATCGCCTTTGAAAAAGGAGATTGTTATCTCTGAAACGCGTCAGGCAGATTAAAAGGGAGAATCCTGGACTAAAATGCTCGCTTTATCCAAATAAAAGTTGTAGTGCAACCTACCTGTGTTGGAGTGCGGACTTGCTTGCAGGGCAAAGTTTGGGAATCACATTCACACGGCAGGTCCAGCCGTGGAGTCGACGCACCACCCAACAATGAAGGGACCCGGGTTTGGAACTATTCCGGATCGACGATGGCAATGCAGGTATTTGAATATGATGAAAGCGGGACTTTCAGTCCTAAAGCCCACTGGAGGGCTGCTCCTGTTCTTATAATTGAAGTCTGCACATAAACCCACTGGAGGGGAAATATTTTAAAGACCACAAATACCGTAATGCCTTGCACGAACACACCAGGGCTTAATTAACGAAGGAAGTGAAAGCCGTGCATGAGCGCACAGGAGGCTTGAAAATTAATTAGAGTGAAGACGGACTTGTGGAAGAAGGAGTGTTTGACTTCATATCGCCTTTGAAAAAGGAGATTGTTATCTCTGAAACGCGTCAGGCAGATTAAAAGGGAGAATCCTGGACTAAAATGCTCGCTTTATCCAAATAAAAGTTGTAGTGCAACCTACCTGTGTTGGAGTGCGGACTTGCTTGCAGGGCAAAGTTTGGGAATCACATTCACACGGCAGGTCCAGCCGTGGAGTCGACGCACCACCCAACAATGAAGGGACCCAGGTTTGGAACTATTCCAGATCGACGATGGCAATGCAGGTATTTGAATATGATGAAAGCGGGACTTTCAGTCCTAAAGCCCACTGGAGGGCTGCTCCTGTTCTTATAATTGAAGTCTGCACATAAACCCACTGGAGGGGAAATATTTTAAAGACCACAAATACCGTAATGCCTTGCACGAACACACCAGGGCTTAATTAACGAAGGAAGTGAAAGCCGTGCATGAGCGCACAGGAGGCTTGAAAATTAATTAGAGTGAAGACGGACTTGTGGAAGAAGGAGTGTTTGACTTCATATCGCCTTTGAAAAAGGAGATTGTTATCTCTGAAACGCGTCAGGCAGATTAAAAGGGAGAATCCTGGACTAAAATGCTCGCTTTATCCAAATAAAAGTTGTAGTGCAACCTACCTGTGTTGGAGTGCGGACTTGCTTGCAGGGCAAAGTTTGGGAATCACATTCACACGGCAGGTCCAGCCGTGGAGTCGACGCACCACCCAACAATGAAGGGACCCGGGTTTGGAACTATTCCGGATCGACGATGGCAATGCAGGTATTTGAATATGATGAAAGCGGGACTTTCAGTCCTAAAGCCCACTGGAGGGCTGCTCCTGTTCTTATAATTGAAGTCTGCACATAAACCCACTGGAGGGGAAATATTTTAAAGACCACAAATACCGTAATGCCTTGCACGAACACACCAGGGCTTAATTAACGAAGGAAGTGAAAGCCGTGCATGAGCGCACAGGAGGCTTGAAAATTAATTAGAGTGAAGACGGACTTGTGGAAGAAGGAGTGTTTGACTTCATATCGCCTTTGAAAAAGGAGATTGTTATCTCTGAAACGCGTCAGGCAGATTAAAAGGGAGAATCCTGGACTAAAATGCTCGCTTTATCCAAATAAAAGTTGTAGTGCAACCTACCTGTGTTGGAGTGCGGACTTGCTTGCAGGGCAAAGTTTGGGAATCACATTCACACGGCAGGTCCAGCCGTGGAGTCGACGCACCACCCAACAATGAAGGGACCCGGGTTTGGAACTATTCCAGATCGACGATGGCAATGCAGGTATTTGAATATGATGAAAGCGGGACTTTCAGTCCTAAAGCCCACTGGAGGGCTGCTCCTGTTCTTATAATTGAAGTCTGCACATAAACCCACTGGAGGGGAAATATTTTAAAGACCACAAATACCGTAATGCCTTGCACGAACACACCAGGGCTTAATTAACGAAGGAAGTGAAAGCCGTGCATGAGCGCACAGGAGGCTTGAAAATTAATTAGAGTGAAGACGGACTTGTGGAAGAAGGAGTGTTTGACTTCATATCGCCTTTGAAAAAGGAGATTGTTATCTCTGAAACGCGTCAGGCAGATTAAAAGGGAGAATCCTGGACTAAAATGCTCGCTTTATCCAAATAAAAGTTGTAGTGCAACCTACCTGTGTTGGAGTGCGGACTTGCTTGCAGGGCAAAGTTTGGGAATCACATTCACACGGCAGGTCCAGCCGTGGAGTCGACGCACCACCCAACAATGAAGGGACCCGGGTTTGGAACTATTCCGGATCGACGATGGCAATGCAGGTATTTGAATATGATGAAAGCGGGACTTTCAGTCCTAAAGCCCACTGGAGGGCTGCTCCTGTTCTTATAATTGAAGTCTGCACATAAACCCACTGGAGGGGAAATATTTTAAAGACCACAAATACCGTAATGCCTTGCACGAACACACCAGGGCTTAATTAACGAAGGAAGTGAAAGCCGTGCATGAGCGCACAGGAGGCTTGAAAATTAATTAGAGTGAAGACGGACTTGTGGAAGAAGGAGTGTTTGACTTCATATCGCCTTTGAAAAAGGAGATTGTTATCTCTGAAACGCGTCAGGCAGATTAAAAGGGAGAATCCTGGACTAAAATGCTCGCTTTATCCAAATAAAAGTTGTAGTGCAACCTACCTGTGTTGGAGTGCGGACTTGCTTGCAGGGCAAAGTTTGGGAATCACATTCACACGGCAGGTCCAGCCGTGGAGTCGACGCACCACCCAACAATGAAGGGACCCGGGTTTGGAACTATTCCGGATCGACGATGGCAATGCAGGTATTTGAATATGATGAAAGCGGGACTTTCAGTCCTAAAGCCCACTGGAGGGCTGCTCCTGTTCTTATAATTGAAGTCTGCACATAAACCCACTGGAGGGGAAATATTTTAAAGACCACAAATACCGTAATGCCTTGCACGAACACACCAGGGCTTAATTAACGAAGGAAGTGAAAGCCGTGCATGAGCGCACAGGAGGCTTGAAAATTAATTAGAGTGAAGACGGACTTGTGGAAGAAGGAGTGTTTGACTTCATATCGCCTTTGAAAAAGGAGATTGTTATCTCTGAAACGCGTCAGGCAGATTAAAAGGGAGAATCCTGGACTAAAATGCTCGCTTTATCCAAATAAAAGTTGTAGTGCAACCTACCTGTGTTGGAGTGCGGACTTGCTTGCAGGGCAAAGTTTGGGAATCACATTCACACGGCAGGTCCAGCCGTGGAGTCGACGCACCACCCAACAATGAAGGGACCCAGGTTTGGAACTATTCCAGATCGACGATGGCAATGCAGGTATTTGAATATGATGAAAGCGGGACTTTCAGTCCTAAAGCCCACTGGAGGGCTGCTCCTGTTCTTATAATTGAAGTCTGCACATAAACCCACTGGAGGGGAAATATTTTAAAGACCACAAATACCGTAATGCCTTGCACGAACACACCAGGGCTTAATTAACGAAGGAAGTGAAAGCCGTGCATGAGCGCACAGGAGGCTTGAAAATTAATTAGAGTGAAGACGGACTTGTGGAAGAAGGAGTGTTTGACTTCATATCGCCTTTGAAAAAGGAGATTGTTATCTCTGAAACGCGTCAGGCAGATTAAAAGGGAGAATCCTGGACTAAAATGCTCGCTTTATCCAAATAAAAGTTGTAGTGCAACCTACCTGTGTTGGAGTGCGGACTTGCTTGCAGGGCAAAGTTTGGGAATCACATTCACACGGCAGGTCCAGCCGTGGAGTCGACGCACCACCCAACAATGAAGGGACCCAGGTTTGGAACTATTCCAGATCGACGATGGCAATGCAGGTATTTGAATATGATGAAAGCGGGACTTTCAGTCCTAAAGCCCACTGGAGGGCTGCTCCTGTTCTTATAATTGAAGTCTGCACATAAACCCACTGGAGGGGAAATATTTTAAAGACCACAAATACCGTAATGCCTTGCACGAACACACCAGGGCTTAATTAACGAAGGAAGTGAAAGCCGTGCATGAGCGCACAGGAGGCTTGAAAATTAATTAGAGTGAAGACGGACTTGTGGAAGAAGGAGTGTTTGACTTCATATCGCCTTTGAAAAAGGAGATTGTTATCTCTGAAACGCGTCAGGCAGATTAAAAGGGAGAATCCTGGACTAAAATGCTCGCTTTATCCAAATAAAAGTTGTAGTGCAACCTACCTGTGTTGGAGTGCGGACTTGCTTGCAGGGCAAAGTTTGGGAATCACATTCACACGGCAGGTCCAGCCGTGGAGTCGACGCACCACCCAACAATGAAGGGACCCGGGTTTGGAACTATTCCGGATCGACGATGGCAATGCAGGTATTTGAATATGATGAAAGCGGGACTTTCAGTCCTAAAGCCCACTGGAGGGCTGCTCCTGTTCTTATAATTGAAGTCTGCACATAAACCCACTGGAGGGGAAATATTTTAAAGACCACAAATACCGTAATGCCTTGCACGAACACACCAGGGCTTAATTAACGAAGGAAGTGAAAGCCGTGCATGAGCGCACAGGAGGCTTGAAAATTAATTAGAGTGAAGACGGACTTGTGGAAGAAGGAGTGTTTGACTTCATATCGCCTTTGAAAAAGGAGATTGTTATCTCTGAAACGCGTCAGGCAGATTAAAAGGGAGAATCCTGGACTAAAATGCTCGCTTTATCCAAATAAAAGTTGTAGTGCAACCTACCTGTGTTGGAGTGCGGACTTGCTTGCAGGGCAAAGTTTGGGAATCACATTCACACGGCAGGTCCAGCCGTGGAGTCGACGCACCACCCAACAATGAAGGGACCCAGGTTTGGAACTATTCCAGATCGACGATGGCAATGCAGGTATTTGAATATGATGAAAGCGGGACTTTCAGTCCTAAAGCCCACTGGAGGGCTGCTCCTGTTCTTATAATTGAAGTCTGCACATAAACCCACTGGAGGGGAAATATTTTAAAGACCACAAATACCGTAATGCCTTGCACGAACACACCAGGGCTTAATTAACGAAGGAAGTGAAAGCCGTGCATGAGCGCACAGGAGGCTTGAAAATTAATTAGAGTGAAGACGGACTTGTGGAAGAAGGAGTGTTTGACTTCATATCGCCTTTGAAAAAGGAGATTGTTATCTCTGAAACGCGTCAGGCAGATTAAAAGGGAGAATCCTGGACTAAAATGCTCGCTTTATCCAAATAAAAGTTGTAGTGCAACCTACCTGTGTTGGAGTGCGGACTTGCTTGCAGGGCAAAGTTTGGGAATCACATTCACACGGCAGGTCCAGCCGTGGAGTCGACGCACCACCCAACAATGAAGGGATCCGGGTTTGGAACTATTCCGGATCGACGATGGCAATGCAGGTATTTGAATATGATGAAAGCGGGACTTTCAGTCCTAAAGCCCACTGGAGGGCTGCTCCTGTTCTTATAATTGAAGTCTGCACATAAACCCACTGGAGGGGAAATATTTTAAAGACCACAAATACCGTAATGCCTTGCACGAACACACCAGGGCTTAATTAACGAAGGAAGTGAAAGCCGTGCATGAGCGCACAGGAGGCTTGAAAATTAATTAGAGTGAAGACGGACTTGTGGAAGAAGGAGTGTTTGACTTCATATCGCCTTTGAAAAAGGAGATTGTTATCTCTGAAACGCGTCAGGCAGATTAAAAGGGAGAATCCTGGACTAAAATGCTCGCTTTATCCAAATAAAAGTTGTAGTGCAACCTACCTGTGTTGGAGTGCGGACTTGCTTGCAGGGCAAAGTTTGGGAATCACATTCACACGGCAGGTCCAGCCGTGGAGTCGACGCACCACCCAACAATGAAGGGACCCAGGTTTGGAACTATTCCAGATCGACGATGGCAATGCAGGTATTTGAATATGATGAAAGCGGGACTTTCAGTCCTAAAGCCCACTGGAGGGCTGCTCCTGTTCTTATAATTGAAGTCTGCACATAAACCCACTGGAGGGGAAATATTTTAAAGACCACAAATACCGTAATGCCTTGCACGAACACACCAGGGCTTAATTAACGAAGGAAGTGAAAGCCGTGCATGAGCGCACAGGAGGCTTGAAAATTAATTAGAGTGAAGACGGACTTGTGGAAGAAGGAGTGTTTGACTTCATATCGCCTTTGAAAAAGGAGATTGTTATCTCTGAAACGCGTCAGGCAGATTAAAAGGGAGAATCCTGGACTAAAATGCTCGCTTTATCCAAATAAAAGTTGTAGTGCAACCTACCTGTGTTGGAGTGCGGACTTGCTTGCAGGGCAAAGTTTGGGAATCACATTCACACGGCAGGTCCAGCCGTGGAGTCGACGCACCACCCAACAATGAAGGGATCCGGGTTTGGAACTATTCCGGATCGACGATGGCAATGCAGGTATTTGAATATGATGAAAGCGGGACTTTCAGTCCTAAAGCCCACTTGAGGGCTGCTCCTGTTCTTATAATTGAAGTCTGCACATAAACCCACTGGAGGGGAAATATTTTAAAGACCACAAATACCGTAATGCCTTGCACGAACACACCAGGGCTTAATTAACGAAGGAAGTGAAAGCCGTGCATGAGCGCACAGGAGGCTTGAAAATTAATTAGAGTGAAGACGGACTTGTGGAAGAAGGAGTGTTTGACTTCATATCGCCTTTGAAAAAGGAGATTGTTATCTCTGAAACGCGTCAGGCAGATTAAAAGGGAGAATCCTGGACTAAAATGCTCGCTTTATCCAAATAAAAGTTGTAGTGCAACCTACCTGTGTTGGAGTGCGGACTTGCTTGCAGGGCAAAGTTTGGGAATCACATTCACACGGCAGGTCCAGCCGTGGAGTCGACGCACCACCCAACAATGAAGGGACCCGGGTTTGGAACTATTCCGGATCGACGATGGCAATGCAGGTATTTGAATATGATGAAAGCGGGACTTTCAGTCCTAAAGCCCACTGGAGGGCTGCTCCTGTTCTTATAATTGAAGTCTGCACATAAACCCACTGGAGGGGAAATATTTTAAAGACCACAAATACCGTAATGCCTTGCACGAACACACCAGGGCTTAATTAACGAAGGAAGTGAAAGCCGTGCATGAGCGCACAGGAGGCTTGAAAATTAATTAGAGTGAAGACGGACTTGTGGAAGAAGGAGTGTTTGACTTCATATCGCCTTTGAAAAAGGAGATTGTTATCTCTGAAACGCGTCAGGCAGATTAAAAGGGAGAATCCTGGACTAAAATGCTCGCTTTATCCAAATAAAAGTTGTAGTGCAACCTACCTGTGTTGGAGTGCGGACTTGCTTGCAGGGCAAAGTTTGGGAATCACATTCACACGGCAGGTCCAGCCGTGGAGTCGACGCACCACCCAACAATGAAGGGACCCAGGTTTGGAACTATTCCAGATCGACGATGGCAATGCAGGTATTTGAATATGATGAAAGCGGGACTTTCAGTCCTAAAGCCCACTGGAGGGCTGCTCCTGTTCTTATAATTGAAGTCTGCACATAAACCCACTGGAGGGGAAATATTTTAAAGACCACAAATACCGTAATGCCTTGCACGAACACACCAGGGCTTAATTAACGAAGGAAGTGAAAGCCGTGCATGAGCGCACAGGAGGCTTGAAAATTAATTAGAGTGAAGACGGACTTGTGGAAGAAGGAGTGTTTGACTTCATATCGCCTTTGAAAAAGGAGATTGTTATCTCTGAAACGCGTCAGGCAGATTAAAAGGGAGAATCCTGGACTAAAATGCTCGCTTTATCCAAATAAAAGTTGTAGTGCAACCTACCTGTGTTGGAGTGCGGACTTGCTTGCAGGGCAAAGTTTGGGAATCACATTCACACGGCAGGTCCAGCCGTGGAGTCGACGCACCACCCAACAATGAAGGGACCCAGGTTTGGAACTATTCCAGATCGACGATGGCAATGCAGGTATTTGAATATGATGAAAGCGGGACTTTCAGTCCTAAAGCCCACTGGAGGGCTGCTCCTGTTCTTATAATTGAAGTCTGCACATAAACCCACTGGAGGGGAAATATTTTAAAGACCACAAATACCGTAATGCCTTGCACGAACACACCAGGGCTTAATTAACGAAGGAAGTGAAAGCCGTGCATGAGCGCACAGGAGGCTTGAAAATTAATTAGAGTGAAGACGGACTTGTGGAAGAAGGAGTGTTTGACTTCATATCGCCTTTGAAAAAGGAGATTGTTATCTCTGAAACGCGTCAGGCAGATTAAAAGGGAGAATCCTGGACTAAAATGCTCGCTTTATCCAAATAAAAGTTGTAGTGCAACCTACCTGTGTTGGAGTGCGGACTTGCTTGCAGGGCAAAGTTTGGGAATCACATTCACACGGCAGGTCCAGCCGTGGAGTCGACGCACCACCCAACAATGAAGGGACCCAGGTTTGGAACTATTCCAGATCGACGATGGCAATGCAGGTATTTGAATATGATGAAAGCGGGACTTTCAGTCCTAAAGCCCACTGGAGGGCTGCTCCTGTTCTTATAATTGAAGTCTGCACATAAACCCACTGGAGGGGAAATATTTTAAAGACCACAAATACCGTAATGCCTTGCACGAACACACCAGGGCTTAATTAACGAAGGAAGTGAAAGCCGTGCATGAGCGCACAGGAGGCTTGAAAATTAATTAGAGTGAAGACGGACTTGTGGAAGAAGGAGTGTTTGACTTCATATCGCCTTTGAAAAAGGAGATTGTTATCTCTGAAACGCGTCAGGCAGATTAAAAGGGAGAATCCTGGACTAAAATGCTCGCTTTATCCAAATAAAAGTTGTAGTGCAACCTACCTGTGTTGGAGTGCGGACTTGCTTGCAGGGCAAAGTTTGGGAATCACATTCACACGGCAGGTCCAGCCGTGGAGTCGACGCACCACCCAACAATGAAGGGATCCGGGTTTGGAACTATTCCGGATCGACGATGGCAATGCAGGTATTTGAATATGATGAAAGCGGGACTTTCAGTCCTAAAGCCCACTGGAGGGCTGCTCCTGTTCTTATAATTGAAGTCTGCACATAAACCCACTGGAGGGGAAATATTTTAAAGACCACAAATACCGTAATGCCTTGCACGAACACACCAGGGCTTAATTAACGAAGGAAGTGAAAGCCGTGCATGAGCGCACAGGAGGCTTGAAAATTAATTAGAGTGAAGACGGACTTGTGGAAGAAGGAGTGTTTGACTTCATATCGCCTTTGAAAAAGGAGATTGTTATCTCTGAAACGCGTCAGGCAGATTAAAAGGGAGAATCCTGGACTAAAATGCTCGCTTTATCCAAATAAAAGTTGTAGTGCAACCTACCTGTGTTGGAGTGCGGACTTGCTTGCAGGGCAAAGTTTGGGAATCACATTCACACGGCAGGTCCAGCCGTGGAGTCGACGCACCACCCAACAATGAAGGGACCCAGGTTTGGAACTATTCCAGATCGACGATGGCAATGCAGGTATTTGAATATGATGAAAGCGGGACTTTCAGTCCTAAAGCCCACTGGAGGGCTGCTCCTGTTCTTATAATTGAAGTCTGCACATAAACCCACTGGAGGGGAAATATTTTAAAGACCACAAATACCGTAATGCCTTGCACGAACACACCAGGGCTTAATTAACGAAGGAAGTGAAAGCCGTGCATGAGCGCACAGGAGGCTTGAAAATTAATTAGAGTGAAGACGGACTTGTGGAAGAAGGAGTGTTTGACTTCATATCGCCTTTGAAAAAGGAGATTGTTATCTCTGAAACGCGTCAGGCAGATTAAAAGGGAGAATCCTGGACTAAAATGCTCGCTTTATCCAAATAAAAGTTGTAGTGCAACCTACCTGTGTTGGAGTGCGGACTTGCTTGCAGGGCAAAGTTTGGGAATCACATTCACACGGCAGGTCCAGCCGTGGAGTCGACGCACCACCCAACAATGAAGGGATCCGGGTTTGGAACTATTCCGGATCGACGATGGCAATGCAGGTATTTGAATATGATGAAAGCGGGACTTGAAGTCCAAAAGCCCACTGGAGGGCTGCTCCTGTTCTTATAATTGAAGTCTGCACATAAACCCACTGGAGGGGAAATATTTTAAAGACCACAAATACCGTAATGCCTTGCACGAACACACCAGGGCTTAATTAATGAAGGAAGTGAAAGCCGTGCATGAGCGCACAGGAGGCTTGAAAATTAATTAGAGTGAAGACGGACTTGTGGAAGAAGGAGTGTTTGACTTCATATCGCCTTTGAAAAAGGAGATTGTTATCTCTGAAACGCGTCAGGCAGATTAAAAGGGAGAATCCTGGACTAAAATGCTCGCTTTATCCAAATAAAAGTTGTAGTGCAACCTACCTGTGTTGGAGTGCGGACTTGCTTGCAGGGCAAAGTTTGGGAATCACATTCACACGGCAGGTCCAGCCGTGGAGTCGACGCACCACCCAACAATGAAGGGACCCGGGTTTGGAACTATTCCAGATCGACGATGGCAATGCAGGTATTTGAATATGATGAAAGCGGGACTTTCAGTCCTAAAGCCCACTGGAGGGCTGCTCCTGTTCTTATAATTGAAGTCTGCACATAAACCCACTGGAGGGGAAATATTTTAAAGACCACAAATACCGTAATGCCTTGCACGAACACACCAGGGCTTAATTAACGAAGGAAGTGAAAGCCGTGCATGAGCGCACAGGAGGCTTGAAAATTAATTAGAGTGAAGACGGACTTGTGGAAGAAGGAGTGTTTGACTTCATATCGCCTTTGAAAAAGGAGATTGTTATCTCTGAAACGCGTCAGGCAGATTAAAAGGGAGAATCCTGGACTAAAATGCTCGCTTTATCCAAATAAAAGTTGTAGTGCAACCTACCTGTGTTGGAGTGCGGACTTGCTTGCAGGGCAAAGTTTGGGAATCACATTCACACGGCAGGTCCAGCCGTGGAGTCGACGCACCACCCAACAATGAAGGGACCCGGGTTTGGAACTATTCCGGATCGACGATGGCAATGCAGGTATTTGAATATGATGAAAGCGGGACTTTCAGTCCTAAAGCCCACTGGAGGGCTGCTCCTGTTCTTATAATTGAAGTCTGCACATAAACCCACTGGAGGGGAAATATTTTAAAGACCACAAATACCGTAATGCCTTGCACGAACACACCAGGGCTTAATTAACGAAGGAAGTGAAAGCCGTGCATGAGCGCACAGGAGGCTTGAAAATTAATTAGAGTGAAGACGGACTTGTGGAAGAAGGAGTGTTTGACTTCATATCGCCTTTGAAAAAGGAGATTGTTATCTCTGAAACGCGTCAGGCAGATTAAAAGGGAGAATCCTGGACTAAAATGCTCGCTTTATCCAAATAAAAGTTGTAGTGCAACCTACCTGTGTTGGAGTGCGGACTTGCTTGCAGGGCAAAGTTTGGGAATCACATTCACACGGCAGGTCCAGCCGTGGAGTCGACGCACCACCCAACAATGAAGGGACCCGGGTTTGGAACTATTCCGGATCGACGATGGCAATGCAGGTATTTGAATATGATGAAAGCGGGACTTTCAGTCCTAAAGCCCACTGGAGGGCTGCTCCTGTTCTTATAATTGAAGTCTGCACATAAACCCACTGGAGGGGAAATATTTTAAAGACCACAAATACCGTAATGCCTTGCACGAACACACCAGGGCTTAATTAACGAAGGAAGTGAAAGCCGTGCATGAGCGCACAGGAGGCTTGAAAATTAATTAGAGTGAAGACGGACTTGTGGAAGAAGGAGTGTTTGACTTCATATCGCCTTTGAAAAAGGAGATTGTTATCTCTGAAACGCGCCAGGCAGATTAAAAGGGAGAATCCTGGACTAATATGCTCGCTTTATCCAAATAAAAGTTGTAGTGCAACCTACCTGTGTTGGAGTGCGGACTTGCTTGCAGGGCAAAGTTTGGGAATCACATTCACACGGCAGGTCCAGCCGTGGAGTCGACGCACCACCCAACAATGAAGGGACCCAGGTTTGGAACTATTCCAGATCGACGATGGCAATGCAGGTATTTGAATATGATGAAAGCGGGACTTTCAGTCCTAAAGCCCACTGGAGGGCTGCTCCTGTTCTTATAATTGAAGTCTGCACATAAACCCACTGGAGGGGAAATATTTTAAAGACCACAAATACCGTAATGCCTTGCACGAACACACCAGGGCTTAATTAACGAAAAAAGTGAAAGCCGTGCATGAGCGCACAGGAGGCTTGAAAATTAATTAGAGTGAAGACGGACTTGTCGAAGAAGGAGTGTTTGACTTCATATCGCCTTTGAAAAAGGAGATTGTTATCTCTGAAACGCGTCAGGCAGATTAAAAGGGAGAATCCTGGACTAAAATGCTCGCTTTATCCAAATAAAAGTTGTAGTGCAACCTACCTGTGTTGGAGTGCGGACTTGCTTGCAGGGCAAAGTTTGGGAATCACATTCACACGGCAGGTCCAGCCGTGGAGTCGACGCACCACCCAACAATGAAGGGACCCAGGTTTGGAACTATTCCAGATCGACGATGGCAATGCAGGTATTTGAATATGATGAAAGCGGGACTTTCAGTCCTAAAGCCCACTGGAGGGCTGCTCCTGTTCTTATAATTGAAGTCTGCACATAAACCCACTGGAGGGGAAATATTTTAAAGACCACAAATACCGTAATGCCTTGCACGAACACACCACGGCTTAATTAACGAAGGAAGTGAAAGCCGTGCATGAGCACACAGGAGGCTTGAAAATTAATTAGAGTGAAGACGGACTTGTGGAAGAAGGAGTGTTTGACTTCATATCGCCTTTGAAAAAGGAGATTGTTATCTCTGAAACGCGTCAGGCAGATTAAAAGGGAGAATCCTGGACTAAAATGCTCGCTTTATCCAAATAAAAGTTGTAGTGCAACCTACCTGTGTTGGAGTGCGGACTTGCTTGCAGGGCAAAGTTTGGGAATCACATTATCACGGCAGGTCCAGCCGTGGAGTCGACGCACCACCCAACAATGAAGGGACCCGGGTTTGGAACTATTCCGGATCGACGATGGCAATGCAGGTATTTGAATATGATGAAAGCGGGACTTTCAGTCCTAAAGCCCACTGTAGGGCTGCTCCTGTTCTTATAATTGAAGTCTGCACATAAACCCACTGGAGGGGAAATATTTTAAAGACCACAAATACCGTAATGCCTTGCACGAACACACCAGGGCTTAATTAATGAAGGAAGTGAAAGCCGTGCATGAGCGCACAGGATGCTTGAAAATTAATTAGAGTGAAGACGGACTTGTGGAAGAAGGAGTGTTTGACTTCATATCGCCTTTGAAAAAGGAGATTGTTATCTCTGAAACGCGTCAGGCAGATTAAAAGGGAGAATCCTGGACTAAAATGCTCGCTTTATCCAAATAAAAGTTGTAGTGCAACCTACCTGTGTTGGAGTGCGGACTTGCTTGCAGGGCAAAGTTTGGGAATCACATTCACACGGCAGGTCCAGCCGTGGAGTCGACGCACCACCCAACAATGAAGGGATCCGGGTTTGGAACTATTCCGGATCGACGATGGCAATGCAGGTATTTGAATATGATGAAAGCGGGACTTTCAGTCCTAAAGCCCACTGGAGGGCTGCTCCTGTTCTTATAATTGAAGTCTGCACATAAACCCACTGGAGGGGAAATATTTTAAAGACCACAAATACCGTAATGCCTTGCACGAACACACCAGGGCTTAATTAACGAAGGAAGTGAAAGCCGTGCATGAGCGCACAGGAGGCTTGAAAATTAATTAGAGTGAAGACGGACTTGTGGAAGAAGGAGTGTTTGACTTCATATCGCCTTTGAAAAAGGAGATTGTTATCTCTGAAACGCGTCAGGCAGATTAAAAGGGAGAATCCTGGAGTAAAATGCTCGCTTTATCCAAATAAAAGTTGTAGTGCAACCTACCTGTGTTGGAGTGCGGACTTGCTTGCAGGGCAAAGTTTGGGAATCACATTCACACGGCAGGTCCAGCCGTGCAGTCGACGCACCACCCAACAATGAAGGGACCCAGGTTTGGAACTATTCCAGATCGACGATGGCAATGCAGGTATTTGAATATGATGAAAGCGGGACTTTCAGTCCTAAAGCCCACTGGAGGGCTGCTCCTGTTCTTATAATTGAAGTCTGCACATAAACCCACTGGAGGGGAAATATTTTAAAGACCACAAATACCGTAATGCCTTGCACGAACACACCAGGGCTTAATTAACGAAGGAAGTGAAAGCCGTGCATGAGCGCACAGGAGGCTTGAAAATTAATTAGAGTGAAGACGGACTTGTGGAAGAAGGAGTGTTTGACTTCATATCGCCTTTGAAAAAGGAGATTGTTATCTCTGAAACGCGTCAGGCAGATTAAAAGGGAGAATCCTGGACTAAAATGCTCGCTTTATCCAAATAAAAGTTGTAGTGCAACCTACCTGTGTTGGAGTGCGGACTTGCTTGCAGGGCAAAGTTTGGGAATCACATTCACATGGCAGGTCCAGCCGTGGAGTCGACGCACCACCCAACAATGAAGGGATCCGGGTTTGGAACTATTCCGGATCGACGATGGCAATGCTGGTATTTGAATATGATGAAAGCGGGACTTTCAGTCCTAAAGCCCACTTGAGGGCTGCTCCTGTTCTTATAATTGAAGTCTGCACATAAACCCACTGGAGGGGAAATATTTTAAAGACCACAAATACCGTAATGCCTTGCACGAACACACCAGGGCTTAATTAATGAAGGAAGTGAAAGCCGTGCATGAGCGCACAGGAGGCTTGAAAATTAATTAGAGTGAAGACGGACTTGTGGAAAAAGGAGTGTTTGACTTCATATCGCCTTTGAAAAAGGAGATTGTTATCTCTGAAACGCGTCAGGCAGATTAAAAGGGAGAATCCTGGACTAAAATGCTTGCTTTATCCAAATAAAAGTTGTAGTGCAACCTACCTGTGTTGGAGTGCGGACTTGCTTGCAGGGCAAAGTTTGGGAATCACATTCACACGGCAGGTCCAGCCGTGGAGTCGACGCACCACCCAACAATGAAGGGACCCGGGTTTGGAACTATTCCGGATCGACGATGGCAATGCAGGTATTTGAATATGATGAAAGCGGGACTTTCAGTCCTAAAGCCCACTGGAGGGCTGCTCCTGTTCTTATAATTGAAGTCTGCACATAAACCCACTGGAGGGGAAATATTTTAAACACCACAAATACCGTAATGCCTTGCACGAACACAACAGGGCGTAATTAACGAAGGAAGTGAAAGCCGTGCATGAGCGCACAGGAGGCTTGAAAATTAATTAGAGTGGAGACGGACTTGTGGAAGAAGGAGTGTTTGACTTCATATCGCCTTTGAAAAAGGAGATTGTTATCTCTGAAACGCGTCAGGCAGATTAAAAGGGAGAATCCTGGACTGATATGCTCGCTTTATCCAAATAAAAGTTGTAGTGCAACCTACCTGTGTTGGAGTGCGGACTTGCTTGCAGGGCAAAGTTTGGGAATCACATTCACACGGCAGGTCCAGCCGTGGAGTCGACGCACCACCCAACAATGAAGGGACCCGGGTTTGGAACTATTCCGGATCGACGATGGCAATGCAGGTATTTGAATATGATGAAAGCGGGACTTTCAGTCCTAAAGCCCACTGGAGGGCTGCTCCTGTTCTTATAATTGAAGTCTGCACATAAACCCACTGGAGGGGAAATATTTTAAAGACCACAAATACCGTAATGCCTTGCACGAACACACCAGGGCTTAATTAACGAAGGAAGTGAAAGCCGTGCATGAGCGCACAGGAGGCTTGAAAATTAATTAGAGTGAAGACGGACTTGTGGAAGAAGGAGTGTTTGACTTCATATCGCCTTTGAAAAAGGAGATTGTTATCTCTGAAACGCGTCAGGCAGATTAAAAGGGAGAATCCTGGACTAAAATGCTCGCTTTATCCAAATAAAAGTTGTAGTGCAACCTACCTGTGTTGGAGTGCGGACTTGCTTGCAGGGCAAAGTTTGGGAAATATTTATATATATATATATATATATATATATATATATATATATATATTCACTGAAAAAACCATAGGTTTCAGGCACGTAATAGTTAGAAATTAGCATTTAAAAAACCTTAGAATTTCACTGAAAAAACCATAGGTTTTAGGGACAGTTATAGTTAGTTGGACATTTCACTCGTTCAAAACCATAGAAATACCCCCGTTATAGTTAGTTCAGCTAACTATAACACGCGCCCCCGCAATGCACTGCTGATGACGTCACATATTACATCACTCATGACATGGTCAGTGACATCACTGATGACATCACTGATGTCATCAGTGGCGCGTTTTAAGTTGGGTATTAGGTCACCGTGAATCCTGAGGGTCCCTGGGGCCCAACTAGCCCACCAGGTACTTCCAGTAAGCGCCACAGGCCTGCGTTGCAGAGAGGTGGTCCGAGGCCACGCCCCTTTTTACACCTCTCTGCAACGCAGCTCTGTGGCGCTTACTGGAGGTACCTGGTGGGCTAGTTGGACCCCAGGGACCCTCAGGATTCAAGGGGACTTAATCCCCCAACTTAAAACACGCCACAGGGCGTGTTTGCACACATGTCACCTCAGGCCCCGCCCCCTCCCTTCACCATTGTGCAAACGCGTCCTGTGACGCGTTTTAAGTTGGGGATAAAGTCCCCTTGAATCCTGAGGGTCCCTGGGGTCCAACTAGCCCACCAGGTACCTCCAGTAAGCGCCACAGAGCTGCATTGCAGAGAGGTGTAAAAAGGGGCGTGGCCTGCACCACCTCTCTGCAACACAGCCCTGTGGCGCGCACTGGAGGTACCTGGTGGGCTAGTTGGCCCCCAGGGACCCCCAGTATTCAAGGGGAATTAATGCCCCAATTTCAAACGCCCCACAGGGCGCGTTTGCAGAGTGGTGAAGGGATGGGGCGGGGCCTGAGGCATGATCGCGTCTTTTTTTTGTTTTGATTTTTTAGAAGGGGGCTGTGTGGCCCCCCCTTCTTTTTTCCTTTTTTGGGCCCTGGGGACCCCATCCCCCAGGGCCTGACCCCTTTTTTGGGGGGGGGGGGAGGGGGGCTGCATGGCCGTCCTCCAGGGCCACTACTAGCCCCGGGGACCCCATCCCCCGGGGCAGGCCCTATCTGTTGGGGACCGTGGGGGGAGCCCCAATGCCCCCACGGTCCCGCCGGCTCCCCGCGTCCTGCAGGAGCCGGCATTGCTTTTCCACATGGGGAGATGCTAACATGCAGCTCCCCTTGTGGAAAGCTATCTGCTTTGGATTTTGGAAGAGAGAGCAGGTTTCCTGCTCTCTCTTCCAAAATCCAAGCAAGTCTAGCTATGGCAGGACGGGAGCCGCGGGGCTCCCGTCCTGCCATAGCAAACAGCAGTGTCCCGGGGTGGGCACCCCGGGACATTGCAGGAGCCGGCCCTGGGGGTGGCGGTCCCCAGGGCCATCACAGGCTCCTGGAGGGGGGCCGCGCAGCCCCCCTCCCTTCACTTGCACAGCCCCGGGGAGGTGGTGGTCCCCGGGGCTCGGGGGTCCGTTATGGACCCCCAAATTTACATTCTTAGTGCCCCGGGGCTGTGGTGGGGGGGTGGCGGTCCCCGGGGCGTGTGGGGGGGCTCGAGCCCCAATCACACAGGTTTTTTTTTTTTTTTTTTTTTTAAAGCCCCGGGGGGTGGCGGTCCCCGGGGCTGCGGGGGGGCCGTGTGCCCCCCGCAAATATTCATGTAAAGCCCCGGGGGTGGCGGTCCCCGGGGCTGCGGGGGGGCTGCGTGCCTCCCCGCAACTCATAATAGAAGCCCCAGGGAGGTGGCAGTCCCTGGGGCAGTGTGGGGGGGATTGGGGTCCCCCCACACATTTTTTTTGTCACTGCCCCCGGGACTTGGCCCATCCAGGGGCTAATTATTAACGAAGCGCGGGAGCCCGCGCTTCGTTTTTTTTATTTTCACACCCGGATTCGCGCACCCACCGCGAATTCGGCCGATTTAAAAAAAAAAAATGCTTTTTGGGGCCCTGGGGGTCCTTGTGGGAACCCCTGAGCAGGCCTAGGGGGTCAGGGTGTTTCTACCCTGCCCCCTTTTCTTGTTTTGCCCCTTATTTTTTCTGTTTTCTTGTGCCTCGGTTACCGAGGCACAAGATGGCTGCCAACACTTCCTGGTTTGGAGTGTTGACAGCCAATTAGCATGAAGCTCGTGATCGGGAGGGTGCGCGGATCCACCGCGCCTCTATATATCGATATTTTTATTTTTTGAATTTCTCAGCAACTACTGAACGGATTTACACCATTTTAAAAAAAAAGGGCGCTTTCTGAACCAAGCACTGCCTTTTTGCCAAATTTGGTGTAATTCCGTTCAGCAGTTTTGGCTGTAACCGTGTCTAAAGTTTCCTATGGGAAATTGATTTTTTGATCTCTATTTTTTGATTTTCTCCGCAACTACTGAACGGATTTACACCATTTAAAAAAAGGGCGCTTTCTGAACCAAGCACTACCTTTTTGCCAAATTTGGTGTAATTCCGTTCAGCAGTTCGGGCTGTAGCCGTGTCTAAAGTTTCCTATGGGAATTAACATGGAGAAAACACGTTTTGGGACCCCCCTTTTTTCTCGGCCCCCGCTTGCCGAATCACCCCGAAACTTTCAAGACAGGAGCTGACCGGAGCGGCCCACTAGTTTTGAAAATTTTGCGATGATTCGTCATCCGGCGCCAAAGTTATTGGGAAAACAAAAAACGCTTTTCCTATGGAAACTAGGTCCTAACTATAACTATCTACTGGCGACCGCCAGTAGATAATATTGTTTAAAGGTAGCAATATAGGTTGGAGAAGTGATTGTTTGTTATTCAGGTGAACTTTGTAATTCTGATGTTTGGTATATTGCAGTTTAAGAAAAAACCTTGAATATAGTTCTGAATCAAAGCAAGGGTTTAATAAAGCAGAAGGTATCTACATCATCAGTAAAGGAAGTATGACAAATTCAAATGCTTTTGACTTTAGTTTAATCAATAATATTTATGTTTTAGTTCTCAGGAATTTCAGAGCCCCACCAGAACCTATAGAGTCAGAAACAAAGAGATATGCTGAAGATAGATCGGTTATAATAGAAAGTGTTAGATGCTGTACATTATTGGTAAGCTATTACAAGATATTTTACTTTTGTTTAGATATCAAGTACAAACTAATAGAAGTCAGTGCCCAACTAAATTATAATTCAGAGTGGTGAGATACAATGTCTTTATTCTCTCTCTTATCTCCTCCCTCTTTAATAGGGTCAACTGCGAAGCAGCATCCTAATCTCTTGAGAGGTTCGGCTGTGTATACAGACAGTTGTGGAAACATTCATTGCTCCCATTGGATCTGGACAAAAAGGTTAGTGCAGTCTGTCATCTCCCTAAGCGTCTGTCATGGAAACCCCTGGGATCACTACTGCCAAAGTTCTGCCTGATCTCTCTTTGTCTCTGAGAACATCCTGCCTTAGCCTACCAGGAAGAGGAAGGTAATAATTATGTGGAGATTTTTCCACCCTGTCTCCTCCTGTCCTAAGAAAAGACTAATACCCCAAAATTGGTCTATTGATGAGAGGAAGGATTTAAACTGTCAGCTACTCAACAGAGTAATACTTTTGGCCCAGCTGGGTAGCTCCAAGCATGAATCTTCTTAAAGCTGACTCAGGTAAATGTATCCAAACTTAAAATGCATGATCAAACACATAAGACAAACTGGCACTGGATAGGCCATTGTAACCCATGAATCATTAGGAAAACACATCAGTGGCTTTCCTATGTTAGGCCAGTAAAAGATTTTGTTATAGGCACATTTTACCCAAAGTGTAAAAATACATAAAACAACTACAGATTCTAAACTTTAGCCAAGAAGAAATTTGATATTTCTTCATAAATCCTTCATCTAATTATGAGGTGTGTGATGTGTGTGTGTGTGTGTGTGAGAGAGAGAGAGAGAGAGAGAGAGAAATGCTTGATTACTGTGTGTTTTCTGTAATTTGTAAAAGTATTTGTTTAGATTAATTCTTTCCTATGGCTGATTGTGTTTGGGGTATTGTTAGAAATTAGGTTTCTGGTTGGCTAGGGCATGCACCTAAGCCAGGCAGAACCCACCACTCTAGTCAGGGTAAGGGAGTAACACACACAAGATAACCCCTGCTCACCCCCTTGGTAGCTTGGCAGAGCAGTCAGGCTTATCCCAGAGGCAATGTGTAAAGCGTTTTCCACAACACACACACACACCAGTGACACACTAGACACACCACCAAAAGAGACTCCACACAAGGTTATATAAAAATATCCTTTGTATTGTACATAAAACACTTTTTTTTTTAATTAACTTTTATTGGCATTCAAAAAGTACATGCATTTCTCTTGGCATAGTAAATAAAGATATCTTGCATTACATCATTGTCAGTTTGTCTCACATAATGAACATTTACATCATTAACACTGTGGAGGCTAATCAGCCCATCGGTGACACTGCGTTTATAGACTTACAACACAATTGAATAAAGAGAGATTCCTATCAAAATAAGACCCGCCTGCTAATCCCATTTGGTGGCCTCTATAGTCTACACTGGGTGTGATAATCTTATCAGGGGACTTCTGCCAAAGGTCTGTTGCTGTGTATCATGTCTGGCGTCGAATTTGCACCCTTACTAGGGCTATCTACGCCAGATGCGGCTGTTGCTTTTGTGGTCAAGTAGCTTTGATAGAGCCCCCAAAGGTTTTTGGGCCGGCTCCGAGGTGGGAGTAATTCACTGTAAAGTTCTGTCTGCGTATTGCAGTATACCATGTCTTTGGACCAACACGCCATTGTGGGAGTCGAGCCGCGGGCCCAGTTAGTCGCTACTCTGCGCCTAGCTAGTAGTAGCCCCATATCCACTAAGCGTCTCACTGACTTTGGCAAGTTTTTAGAGTAGCCTAGCAACACTAACAGAGGGTCTGGGGCCAATGTCATGGATGTAATGTCTCCCAGAGCTTTAAATATCAGTTCCCAGAAATGTGCAATTCCTGGACACAGCCAGGCTAAGTGAAAAAACCCTGCTGGACTCACTCTACAGCGTTCGCATTCAGCTGTTTCCCGCAATCCGTATCTGTGCAGTCGTTCCGGGGTGTAGTAGACCATGTTTAGGAATTTAAAGTGGATTAATCGGTGATGCCCATTTAAGGAGATTCGCTTTGTGTTTTCACAGCAGTATTTCCACATATCGACGTCTTGGGTCTCCCCCAAGTCTGCCTGCCATTCTAATCTGGCTTTGGTGTATTCATTTTTCCGGTAGTCGTGCATGATTTTGTATATACTGGACACTATTTTTATGGTTGTGTCTGACTTTATTATGTATGTGAGGACAGCCACGTCAGGCGGCTCTGCTAAGTCGTTTCCTAGCAGTGCTAGTCTCATCCTATGATAATGGAATCTTGTGAGCATTGTGCTCTGCTGTTCTCCCATTTCGACGTCTGTTCACTCTCTTACTGTGCCATCCAGAATCATATACCCTATTGTTTTAATGTTCACAGATTCTAGCGCCTGAGTAACTCTTTTTTCAGCGCATAGCGGTAGCCAGTGGCACCATGCTATTGGCGTCCGTGGGGAGTACAGTATGGCTCCCGCCTGTAGTTTAAGTAGATGCTGCCAGGCGTGTGCAACTGCATTTACGGAGTCTAGCACCCCAGTTCTGCGGGTAGTGGGTTTGAACAGGAGAGCTGGCAATGGGAGGGGAGCCGCTACCATCTTTTCAATTTGTATATGGGGAAGCCCTGGTATCTCGTGTATCCAGTAGTGGGCGTGAGAACTTTGTGCTGCCCTGTAATAAGTCCAAGTCTGGAGCGCCTAGGCCGCCCATACTGTACGGTAGTGTAAGTACGTTTCAGCAGACCCTTGCATGTTTTCCAGCCCATGCCAAATCAACTAGTAGCGATGTGATGGTTTTAAAAAAAGATTTCGGGAGGACCATTGGGATATTTGTAAACAAGAACAGGAATCGAGGTAGTAAGACCATTTTCATGAGTGACACTCGTCCCGCAAGTGATAAGGGCAGACGATTCCATCATGCTATGTCTTCTTCTAGCTTACTTATTGCCCTCCCATAGTTTTCCCGAAAGACCACTTCTGAGTCAGTATGTATCTTCACCCCGAAGTATCGAACTGGCTCGGTTGTCCATTGTAAGGGGTATTCAGGTTCAAAGGGCTGTGCTGCTGGGGTGAGCGGGAATATAATGGATTTAGGCCAATTAACCTTAAGTCTCGACAGCTCTCCATATTTGACCACCTCCCGGAGTTCAGGCGACAGGTTTTCCTCTGGATGCCTAATATATAGTAGCGTATCATCTGCATACGTAGATATGATTAAGTTATAACCCGGGAAGCAAATTCCCTTCTGACTATGGTATTCGCGGAGAGCGCAGGCAAGTGGCTCAGCGACCAAAGCATACAGTAACGGCGATAGTGGGCATCCCTGACGGGTGCCTCTAGATATCTTAATGGGGGCAGTGACCTGGTCTCCAAGTCTGATCCTAGCTGTGGGTGAGTTATACAAGACTCCTATCATCTGTAAGAACATTTCACCCAGTCCCATCCGTAGCAGCACTTGCTTCATAAACGCCCATTCCACTGAATCAAATGCTTTTTCCATATCTAAAAAGACCGTTACCGCTTTTGTTTCCTGCCTAGGGGCCGATTCTGATCTCGGCCGGTAGGGCTCCGAATCGGATTCGGCTTTACCGGATCCGATTCAGAGCCCTGTTTCCCGACCGATTCGTACGTGCGTCCGGGCGAGCGAGTACGATGCAAAATCTCCGACCGACTCGTTCGCGAGACCCAACCGCACCGATTGACTCGTTCGCGAAAGCCGACCGCTCCGACCGACTCGCACAGACACGACTCGCACCGCGCAATGGAGACATTCCCCGGCCAGGTAAGTACGATGCACGCCTCGAGCAGTCCGACCGACCCGGACACGAGACGCACAAGCCTACAACTGGGACGAAACGAACCAACGACCAGTGCAGACGAGACGGTGTCGACATGAATCCCATCGCACAGGTCATACCGATCCTCTACATCCATGGACTGATCCGGAACAGACGCCAACGACGGAGACGGTAAGAGACACCCCCCAAACAAACAGCCGACACGTACCAGTAAACCTGTGACAAACACCCAGGCCCCCCCTTGCCCATCACCCCCACCCATAGGGGGCCTCTTGCCTGTCACCACTCACACCCCCACCCATAGTGGGCCTCTTGGCTGGGACTACTCACACCCCCACCCATAGAGGGCCTCTTGCCTGTCACCACTCACACCCCCACCCATAGGGGGCCTCTTGGCTGGGACTACTCTCACCCCCACCCATAGGGGGCCTCTTGCCTGTCACCACTCACGCCCCCACCCATAGGGGGCCTCTTGCCTGTCACCACTCACACCCCCACCCATAGGGGGCCTCTTGGCTTGGACTACTCACACCCCCACCCATAGGGGGCCTCTTGCCTGTCACCACTCACACTCCCACCCATAGGGGGCCTCTTGCCTGTCACCACCACCAATAGTGAACTGTGTGAGTACCACTACCAATGCCCACACACATAGGATGGGTGATGTGTCACACATACCCCATACCCCAACATAAGGACTACAAACCAAAGGATATCCACAACAACCTCATGACCACAACATGTAGTCTGTGTACAATACCCACCACAGTGAACATGACCATGTACACACAATGTAACTCACAACACGTGTCTGCAATACCATAGTGTGGCTAACACAAGCCAAGCCTCACATGAGCACTGCAGTAATGGCCTCAACACCCATCACTTGAGTGTACAAATGGTAACTGTGTGGTACTAAACAGCACCATATGTAGAGCACTGTGCCAATGGGGTCTCAACCCCCATCAGCACAGTGACATGAAGGTAAGTGTGGGGATCACACATGCAGCATATGTAGAGCACTGTGCCAATGGGGTCTCAACCCCCATCAGCACAGTGACATGAAGGTAAGTGTGGGGATCACACATGCAGCATATGTAGAGCACTGTGCCAATGGGGTCTCAACTCCCATCAGCACAGTGACATGAAGGTAAGTGTGGGGATCACACATGCAGCATATGTAGAGCACTGTGCCAATGGGGTCTCAACCCCCATCAGCACAGTGACATGAAGGTAAGTGTGGGGATCACACATGCAGCATATGTAGAGCACTTTGCCAATGGGGTCTCAACCCCCATCAGCACAGTGACATGAAGGTAAGTGTGGGGATCACACATGCAGCATAGTAGAGCACTGTGCTAATGGGGTCTCAACCCCCATCAGCACAGTGACATGAAGGTAAGTGTGGGGATCACACATGCAGCATATGTAGAGCACTGTGCAAATGGGGTCTCAACCCCCATCAGCACAGTGACATGAGGGGACTCCACTCCTGTGGAAGGAAAGCTGTGCCATATGTTGTCCAGGCAGGCCACCAGCATGTCAGCAGTATACTTTGTCACACAGCTAACATATACCACACATTGGTGGCCCTGGTAACAGCAGCCTGGGCATGGGAGGGTCCCCTGAGTCAACTGCACAGAGTCAACACACATGTAGATGAAGTAGCACTGAGGACACAGATGAGTCCATCCACATAGATGCATACACTTGCATGTCCATTGGAGATGGCCACAGAGTCAGTGAAATGGCCCAATTGAACCATGCCAAGGCCAACAGGTGTGCATGTGTGTAAGACACTGATGAGACATTGCTAACAAAAGATAGATAACACATTTCCAAAGACCATAATCATGACCCCGTCAGATTGCTGCAAAGGATGACATGGATACACACCCCAACAGGACATACCCCCCATGGCCCACATGGTCTCCAGCACAGTGACACTACATTTCCCAGCCATGGAATACACCATCACTGGAGCAAGGGCATGTCAAGTATCAACAACATCATGTACATCTGAAGCAAAACCACTAGTGAACAAAAAGGAGCTTTTATTCAGCCGAGTTATTTGTGAAATGGAAAACAAGAAGAAAAACATGAAGGCCTATGGCCAGTCCATAAACAGACCCAACAGGGTCAAGTGTCCAAATGCCACATTTGGCTTGCCTGCACTGCCAACGGAAGGGGACATACCCCTGGGAGGGGCATACATAGAGGCCAGCCAGGCACCGCAGGTACAGGATCATGGGTCTACAGAAACAGGCAGGGAAGGGCTGGTGGGTGCAGGAGTGGCAGCTGCAGCGGAGGAGTCTGACAGGGTGGGTGCCGGCACGACTGGGGGGCACAAGTCAGGAGCAGTGGGTGCCGGCACAACTGGGGGCACAAGTCAGGATCAGTGGGTGCCGGCACAGCTGCAGTGGGCAGGTCAGAGGGAGTGGACACGGAACCCACTGCAGTGCCCAAGTCAGACCGGGAGGGCAGAGACTCCACTGCAGTGCCCATCCCCAGGGGAGCAGGAAGTGGATCCGGTGATGTGGGCAGGACAAGGGGGAGGGCACGCCCTCCACAGCAGTGCCACACACAGGCTGAGTGGGGTGTGGGGTGCTGGAAGAGCAAGAGGCAGGGGGAAGGCCTGAGCATCTTGGGGATGCGGTAGCGGTGGGTGGGTGAACCTGGGGCAGGGTGTGGTGGTGGGACCTGTGGAGTGGGAGCCTGGGGGATGGCGGGTGGAGACTGTCTGGTGGAGTGTTGGGCCGGTGGTGGGGTCTTGCTCTTCCGGGTGCGGGGGGACCTGCGGCGTGGGGTCTCAGCCTGCCTGCGCCTGGGGGAGGGTGTCTGGGGGCGAGGGACACCCCCTCTGTGTGGCCGGACCCCCTCTTCCCTTGTGTGCTGGTGTGGATGGATCAGTGGGGAAGAGTCCGAGGTCGACCAGGAAGAGCCTCTTTGCAGCTGGGGATGCAGTTGAGGCAGTGGAAGGGGCCGTGGAAGGGGCTGTGGAGGGTGAGGCATCGGAGGACTGCGGAGTGCCTGTGGATGCATGTGTGTGTGTGTCTGACCCATCCCCGGTGAGTGTATGTTCAGTCCCCTGAGTATGCGTGCGTGCATGTTTAGACTTTGGCTTGGGTGTGTGTGTAGTGCCTGGGTCTGTTGTGTGCAATGATGGTGCAGGTGTGTGTGTGAGTTGGACAGGTAGGGTGCTGGGAGTAGGGGATGGGGCAGGGGCAGGAGGGGGAGGGACTGCTGGAGGAGGGACACTGCAGCCGTCAGTGAGGAGGCCATGCCCTGACTGGTCCTCTGTAGGGCAGACATGGATGATGACATGCCCTCCATGTACGACACCAGCTGGTTCAACAGACCCGTGTGCACATGGAAGACACGCAGCATAGATGACTGCCCCACATGGATCTGCTGCAGCAGGTCGACAGACTCCTCACTCAGGGCTGCAGGGGACACAGGGGTAGGGGGTGCGGTGCCTGACTGGAAGGAGACATGCCCATGAACACGGGCGCCTCCACAGACCTTAGATGTGGGAGCCATGGAGAGGGCAGTGATGGTGGGGGCGGGGACAACCTCAACAGGTGTTGGATGGTGGCTGCTGCCACCCGCCTCCACAAGGAAGTCCTCGTCACTGCTGCTGTGGTCCTCAGCTGCGGTGGTGTTTGCCGAGGAGCCCACAGACCCACTCCCCTCGCCCTCCGTGCCACTGGGTCCCTCCGACTCCTCAAATTCCAACCCAGTCTGGCTCTCTGGCTCCCCCTGGTCCGTGGAGCGGTCTCCCTCTGTGTCCGTGTCTGTATCTGCACAGGGAAAATAGAATGAAAACACATTAGTCATCTGCACTGACCACACACACCACAGAAAGTACAGCACATCAGTGGCCAAGTGCGGGCATCAATCAGTTGAACTTTGCTAGGAGTGCTCACACAGATTTGCATAGGCCAATGGTTAGTCTGAGAGTCGAGCATGGCATTCACATCCCTCCTGCCCTTGCACCCATCTGTCTTGCGCATGTAGGATCCCTACACCCCACTGCAGACACATGCACCACCTACCCATTACTTGACAAGACCGGAAAATACGTAGTGGTCTGTCAACATGCACACATCACATCTGCTGACAATGGACCTGTACATTTGCCTGGACGTAGGGATGGCCAGTGTTGCATCTGAGAGGCTGGGGCTGAGTACATGCACCAGACATCCTGATCCCCGCAAGTCCTGCATACCTTGGCACAATGGAGTGCATGTTGCACATGACACACTCCTGCTGGATCACCCCTAGGTAGTGTAGTCCCATGGCTCAGCCATGCCTGTGAGATCATACATCACAGTCTCCAGTCACAGGGGGCAGGGCAGCCCCACAACAACTGTCACCACTGTGTCACATTCCCAGGACATGGGGCCTGCAAACTCTGTAGCTGACAACTACACATGACCATCCACAGTAACAACATCGTCTGGATTCTGATGTGCCCACCCCAGACCCATTGGACGCATGAGAGACATGGGACAGGGCACTCTGAAGCTGAGCAACTCGCACTCTGCTGTGAATGACACCCAGCTGCTGGAACTACCTAGTTGCAGGCACCATTGTGCACGGTCAAGTCATCACATCCATACATGTCACAGAGGTATTGTCTCACATGGGTACATCTCAGATTGCATGCTGACCCCAAACCCATGTACACACCAGTGGGCCTGACAACAGTGCCACAGAACAATGACACAGGGGCAGACACCTGAGGGAACTGGTCACCTGGCACAAAGTGCCAACCGAGACACGGGAGTGGGAGTACAGACTGTAGCATGCCCTGGACTAGCCATGACTGTCCTGCTCCACGTGGAACAGGTGATAGCCATGGACAGTAGGCAGGTGGCTGTGCATGTGTGACACACTTGAGGTACATGCTCCAGAGGCCCCAACAGTTTACCCAACCAGCAGCATGGGTGTGTGCCGAATGCCCCAGGCACATGTGGTGAGCCCGATCTGTCAATTGGCCACATGACAGGAGTACATGCAGATAAATACCAGGACCCTGGCATGTACTGTACAATGGTCCCACCCTTGAAGCACAACACTGAGTCCCCTGAAGCAATGCTGGCCCACATCCCATGCACCTTCACATGTAAGGGCACAGTTTCCACGTGACACTATGCCCAGACAGAAAAAGCAACACCTGGCAAACAGATGAGAAGGGGGCAAGTCACCAGAGAGGGACATGGGTCCTGGATCAACTGAACAATGTACTGTTGAGGTGTTACCAGGCCAGAGGGGGCACATAGCATGTCAGACACAGCACACAGTGCAGTCATGTACTCACCCCCTCCTTGCTGCTGTCTGGCCTTCAGCTGCCCATCCAGGTCCGGGAAGACCACCGCCAGGATCCGGAGCATGTGGGGGGTCAGGGTCCGGTGTCCGCCCCTCCTGCGTGGAGGCGACAGCTTCAGCTGGACCCGTGCGAACCTCCGGGTCCAGCCCCGAAGGTCCTGCCACCTCTTTTGGCAGTTGCGGATCCTGCGCCTGTAGACCCCCACGGATCTCACCGCCCAGACGATGCTCATCCAGATCTCATGCTTCTTCTGGGCAGCAACCTGTGAGGATGACAAAGTGCAGAGGACATTACTACACTGGCAACATATTAGTGCAACACACAGGCAGTCACACATGTGGGCATCAGCAAGGCTAATGAGGTACACAGGTGGTGCAACTATGGTTGAGGGACCGGTGTCCAGCACCCACAACTTTGAGACATGACCTGGGAAGGGAACCTAGTGACAATCCACCTTGCACTGCACTGCAACTGTGCAGTACATGTGGGTGCCCCATTTGTGGCAAGAGCAGTAGTCAGTGGGCAACCAAGCCACTGGTGTACACACTAATGCTGCTGCTGGTCAGACCAGTAGCACAATTAGCAAAGCAGTGGACAGCACACTCACCTGCTCCCCTGGTTTCCCATAGAGCTTGGTGTACTGCGGCAAGAGCCCGTCCAGCAGGGCCTGGTTCTCCTCCTCACTGAAGGCTGGGGCCCTCTCCACAGTACGTGCCATCATTGAAGCCAGAGGAAGCAGAGACAGCAGCAGTGATGAACTTGATGTGCTCCAGTAGCATGTGGTGCAGGTAAGTGGGTTCTCTGGGGGCCAGGCAGCCTTATATCTGTGCTGTGGAGGCATGTCTGCCCTGGGGTACAAAGGGATAGGTCCAAAAGCTTGCATCCTATGAATTTGGCCAATCCATGGGATAGCACGACTCGTACACGCCTTCAGCATCATTTAAAACATCACCTCCATGACACACTGGCAATTGCAACAATATTGTACGACTCCAACTGAATTTCCTGCACACGCCTCGTTCAAATCCGCGTCCATCACCATGACAGCTCATGGCCAATGAGGGTGCAGGGCCCGGCAAATGACTGTACTACGCGGATTTTGAATGGCAACACACACCTGTCTCCATCAGATTCAATGGGCAAGACGTGCGCGCGGCTCGGTCCATACACGACCGACGCATCACACGCGTCCGTCGCCATTGTATTGTATGGCCCAGACATGCGCGCGGCTCGGTCCATACACGACCGACGCGTCACACGCGTCCGTCGCCATTGTATTGTATGGCCCAGACATGCGCGCGGCTCGGTCCATATACGACCGACGCGTCACACGCGTCCGTCGCCATTGTATTGTATGGCCCAGACGTGCGCACGGCTCGGTCCAAACAAGTTATTTTGGTTTTGGGGGCATTGAACGTGTCGGTCAGCCTTGCTGTCAATTCCTGACATATGCCATCCTCTGTCACTAGCTAGGGACTATGGGGCACACCAATGGCACCACTGCCTGTGCCACAGTGTGTCCCCAGTCATGTATGGCTGCCTCTTATGTGTGTGTCTGGGGGCACAGGATGTGTTTGGTCGTGTGCCACTTGTTGACAAGCACTCCCAGGCTGGTCCCGGATGTGGGTGGACACATACATGTGTGGTGTGCCCATTGCCACAGGGGGGTGCAGCAATGCAGTACAGGACATTGGCAATGGACATAGTCCCAGCCAGGATGTGCGTGTGTGTCGTGTCACATGTACCCTGTCTCATCAGTGTTAGTAGCTTCAAAGCAGGGTGAACCAGTGTCGACATTGTGATGTCCATACACTATCTGTGTGCATGTGGTGTGATCTGTCAGTGATCCAATGTGAGCTGATCCACACATCACATTGGTTTGTACATGCACAGTGTTGTTGTGTGGGGGTGGCACAGACACCTACATATGTCCTCTTGTGGCGACAGGGCACATGGACTGTGGCTAACATGCTTGTTGTGTGTAATGTCAACGATACGTCACATCATGCCTGTGTAACTGTCAGTCAGGGAGCTGTGATGTGGAGAAAATATCTGTCCTCACTAGTCACTGTGGGCTTTGTGTGGTAGGTGGCAACAGGGCAGATGTACTGTGCTAGGGCCCATTGCTTTGTCATGGCACAACAGGGGCCCTGTCATGTGCACATCTTGGGCTTCAATGTGCGCTGATGCCATGTATGGGACATTAGTGTCTGCAACCTGTGGCAACCACCTCAGCTCATTGTGTTATGTGTTTGTTTATGATGGGCTGTGTTGCTGTGGCTTTGTGACATTGCTGCAGGGTGTGCCTTCATTCTTTGTTTCTGTCTGTACTGCAGGGCCCCAAATGTACCTAGGCCATTCCCGGACCTGGCAACGATGGTGGAACGTGAGTCCATTAGAAAGTACCGTTTCACCAGGTCAGTGATTGAGGAGTTGGCAGGGCAGTTGGGCCCACACCTGCAACCTGGCCGGCCATACCCGACGGCACTGACCCCCAAGGTGAAGGTGATGGCAGCCCTTCATTTCTTTGCGACGGGTACCTTCCAGTACACTGTGTCTTCTGGTGGAGGGATGTCACAGACAATGTTCAGTCGGGTGCTTCGGGATGTGTTGGAGGCCATGTTACATTTCCTGGACCTGTACATCTATTTCCCCACACCCCAACGACTTGCAGACATAAAGGGTGACTTCTATGCCCTGGGGAGGATGCCAAATGTCATTGGCTCCATTGACGGGACACATGTGGCTTTGGTGCCACCACAGGCACATGAGCTGCCATACAGGAACCGCAAGCATTTCCACTCCATCAATGCTCTGGTGGTTTGTTTGACAGACATGACAATCTCCCATGTGTGTGCCCGTTTCCCTGGGTCTGCGCATGATGCCTATGTGATGAGGAGTAGTCGTGTCCCTAGACTGATGTCACGGATGCAGAATCTACGTGCCTGGCTTGTTGGTGTGTACTGACTTTTCCTCACTGTGTGTGCCTGCCAATTGTTTGCTACCTGTTTTTCTCCAACTCCTCTAATGTGCATGTGTCTGTATGTAGGTGACTCTGGATATCCCAACATGCCATGGTTGCTGACACCCCTGAGGAACCCTGTGACACCAGCCGAGATGCGCTACAACCAGGCACATGGTCGTACCAGGAGGGTGATAGAGCGGACATTTGGACTCCTGAAGAGCCGCTTCAGGTGTTTAGACAAGACAGGAGGTGCCCTCCTGTATGCCCCTGCTAAGGTGTGCCGGATCATCATCGTAGCATGCATGCTGCACAATCTGGCAGTGCGAAGGGAGGTGGCCCTCATCCAGGATGACAATGACCAACACCCGCCACCTGTGGAGGATCCTGGCCTGGGCCAGGATGCCAGTAGCGATGATGAGGCTGCGGATGATGTCCGCACACAGCTCATCAACAACTTCTTCTCCTGAATGTGAGTATACAGTGATGTGTTGTAAATGTGTTGTGTGTGCATGTTTTGTGTGTGTGGTGCACCTTGCGTGTGGCTGTGTGCTACTTGTGTGGATGCTTGCAGTGATGTGTCCATCCAGTTTACCTGTACTCCCCACCAGTTGTGTGATGATTAGTATTTTGGGGTGGTGTAGTCTGTGATTTGTGTTTGCCATGTGTGTTGCAGTTGTATGGCGTCATGCAGTGTTAACAATTGTGTTTCTGTCTGTCCTTCACAGGGTACTGTGGCTGTTGTTTGGTGTACAGAGACCCTTGATGCCCATGCTCCACTGCCAGGATGGAGTCGTTAGTGTTCCGACGAGTGATGTGCCAGGCACCCCAGGACTTCCGTAGTTATCCACTTGGTGACCGTGTGCCCACTGTCAGGTGTTGCTAGCTTGCATGTGTGTAATAAGGGACATGTGGCAATTGCCTGATAATAAACTGTGCTGCACCTTCTGATGTGTGTTGCTTGTGCCTACACATCAGACTGACATTGACGTACTGCACTTGTGGGCCTGTCACCACTGACTCAGGTTGGGTGTGTAGTTTGTGCTTACCACAGGCTTGCTTGTCAACATTGATGTTGGCAATGAATTGGTTGGACGTGGTGAGCATGTGTAAAGTAGACCTGGTGGTGTGTCTCCCACATATGTGGCACATTGGCCTGACTGACATGACAGTGTACTCATCACAGTACAGGTTTGCATGCACAGTGTTCTTCAGCACATCCAGATGTACATGCCACTGGCAACCTCTCAATAACCACAGAGTCACGTCTTGTGTTTAGGTGAATTTATTGGCACATAAGTGGGGATGGTGCTCAGGATTGGGAGTGTTGTCAGTTGGCTTTAGAATCCAAAGTTCACAGATAACAAGTTAGGAGTGTTGGTAGATGAAATGTCTAGAGTACAGTCCACAGTCGTTAAGCACATTGTTCCAACTCAGACCCTCCATGTCATGTGGGGAGTACGATGTCGTACAACAAGGTGAACGGTTTGCACACAAAGGTCACTGTCCAGAACAGGTGTTGGTTTCCTGGGGGATGTGCATGGGCATCTTCGTCTCACTTGTTCCTCACCGGACGACCCCTCTTCTTCTTCTCAGGGGGAGCCTCACCTGCAGGCTGCTGCTGTGCACGGAGGCCTCCACCAGACCCCCCCTCACTCTCTGTGGCGGTGGCAGATGTTGTTGCCCGAGATGTAGTCGTCGCACAGGGAGGTGGGCTCAAGTTGGTGCTGATCTGGCGGAGGCAGGTCAACATTTCCCGGTGCACCACTGCTATATCTTCCATGGTATCCCACTTGGACTCCATATTTGACAGGTGTGTTTCAACACGGGACATGTGGGAGTCCAAGCAGGCATGGTGGGCAGCCTGCTGTTCTTTGATGTCCGTGAGGATCCCCACTACCTGGCTGAACCCTCCGGTGCTCTCCTGGTACGCATCCATGATGCGTTCCAGGTGGGTGTCATCCTGCAGCCCCGCACCCTCAGTGGAGCCTCTGCTCGGCCTCCCACCCCTCCCACCACCCCTCGCCACACGGCCAGCACCTGTGGTGTCCCGCACAGGTGTCACAGGGGGATCTTGGATGTTGTTGCTGTTGTCAGGTGCCCTGGTGCCCTGTGACCCTGTGCCGTCTGATGGTTCGGTAGGTCTGTCCGTGTTGGCAGGGGTGGCTTGCGGTGTATCAGCAGTTGCAGGGGTGGTTGCAAGGGGGGCAGGTGAATGTTGCCGAGGGGCTGCATGAGGGCCGAGACCGGAGGGGCCAGCTTGGGTGTCGTCCGACGAGCAGTGAGACTGTGCGCCACCGGAGCCAGGTGGGTCCACCGGAGCCTGGGACTGGGACTCTTCCTCGTCTGTGGTTGAGTCCACATCTGCCCCTGTGTTTGGAAGGAAGACACAATGTTAGTGATGTATTCATGGACATCAATGGTTCATACACATGACATTGGCCACTGTGGTTGGTGTTGCATGCCTGTCCATTGCATCATCCTACTTTGTCACTGACGGAGATTTCCATTAGTGTGGTGCATTCACCTGACACCCTGAGGCACTTTGGTTGTCATGTCTAGCTGTCTGCCTGCCTGGCATCTTAATTGCACACTGGACTGTACTGTGCCATTCCTACACTGGTGCTGACACATGCCTGACACAGGTGTTTCATCCCTGTCAACATTTGTGCTTTGACGCTGGCATCCTTGCAAAGGCACCTAGTTTGGGATCTCTGTTTGGGGCATGTGTAATGGCAGTTTGTGTCAGTCAATGTGCATCACATTAGTGTGTCTGCTCAACCTGGTCACAGTCCAGCATGCCCGGGTTGTCCTGATGTTCTCTTCTGTGTTGTCTGTGTCCCCAGTCCACATCCCATTTCACACAGGTGATGGTGTCACTGTTGCTAATGGAGTTGTGTCTGAGTTTTGTGGTTGCACACATGCTTTGTGATGTCAATGTCCTCCATGGTGGTATGGACTGTTCGCTGCGGCTGTCTTTCTTTACTAGAGTCGTGACCAGAGGTGTGTGTTCGGTTGCTTCAGCTGTGAGATGCATGCCTGCTCCAGTGCAGCCCATGTTAGTCCTTGTGTCCACAGTGTCCATGTCAGTGAGTGCTGTGTGGTGTGGATGATGCCTACAATACTGGACAATGTCTGCGTATCATGTGGCTGACAACGGGGGTTTGAGTGTATGTCAGCATGCTACAGTGTGAGGGATGTTGGTGGGTCCATTGTAGTCAGTCAGGTGTCCCCTGTCACTGCTGTGTCTGTGAGTTGCTGTGTGTTTGGATCTCTGTGGTATGTCTGCATTTCTGCACTTGTCAACTACAATCCGCGCCTACCCGTCCAGGCCAGAGGGGGTCCCTGGGACACTGCATCCCCCGGAAGTTGAGTGCAAAGGTACATTTGCAATAGCTGGCAGTGTGACTGTGATTGGGTTGGTCGATGCGTGTGTGTGACTAGCAGCCTACTCATACATTGTATCCATGTGTCAGCCATCTTGCCCTGCTCTTTGGTTTGGCAGTGTGTGTTCCCAGGGCTGCTGTTAGTTTTTGCTGGGAAGATGTGATTTGCAGCTGCCTCAATGGTTTTCAGTGTCATTGCAGTACCTCCTCCTCCCCCAGGGGCCAGGCAATTCACACAGAGACATGCTTCAATGTCGGTGAGTGTGGGTTGATGTTGAGGTTGTGAGTCAGTGGTGTAGTGGTGGTTGTACACAAGTAGCAACAGTCCCTGTACGTCACACAGCAGTAGCCAGTATGGTGGGTCTTGGGTGTTGTTTGCATGAAGTGTGGGTAAATGCCTTCTCCCAGGTGAGTTGTGTGGAGTTTGTGTTGAGGGGTGTGTGACAGCACATGGTGGTGGGCATGGTCAGAGCTGGCAGTGTTTCTCCCTCCATGGCCAGATGGGCCACTATTGTGTATGCTTCCCTTGCAGGGAGTGGCAGTTGACTTTCAGGATGTCAGGCATCAGGGTCCTGCATTTGGTATGTGCACATAGCCCATCAGGGCCTTGTGCTCCCCACAGCAGGACCCAGTGTCAGCCATCTTGAGGGTACATTTCCACTGCCTGTGAGGTGCGCATGGTTAGAAGTGGTGTTGTTGGTCCATTTGTGAGGGGGACTATTGGCTGTGACTACAACTCCCATCATGCTTTTGGCTACACTGACTTCCCCAACATCCCCGAGCTTCCTTCCTGTGGGTCAGGTTCCCTGTGAGGTGGTGTGACAGTGGTGGCAGACTGTGTGGCAGTGTCTGTTGGGGTTTTGTGGCACTGAGTTGCTCTGATTTTTGCTAGGTTTGTACACGTGATGACATAGTTCAATGTTGGTATGAGATAGCAGGTGTTGTGTTGCTGTGCCAGGCATATGGCTGTAGGGATGACTTTGTTTGTGTTACTGTGGCTTTGTTGACGGAAGTTGTTTTGCCTGTCCCCTTGACGGTGACATGTGTACATGGCCCCACAATCTTGAGTCTCTTATTTGTGTACTCACCAGGCTCTGGGATGTCAGTCAGACCATGTATGCTCTCCGGTGGTAAGATGGCCTGCACCTTCTCCTCCCAGGACCGGAAGTAAACGGGTTTGGCAGGAGGGCCGCTGCCGGTGTGCTTGCTGAGCTGATGGTCCTTCTCCAGCAGCTTCTTGACCCTCCTGCGCACGTCATACCACCTGTTCTGGCAGTCGTCCTTTGTGCGCAAACAAGGTGCTTGTGCGTTCACCTTGTTGACGATTCTCTCCCACATCTTGGCCTTCTGGGACATGGGGGTCTTCTGTACCAATGTGCCAAACAAATGTGGCTCTACTCTGATGATTTCATCTACCAACACTGTCAACTCACTATCTGTGAACTTTGGATTCTTCTTGGGGGGCATGGTGGTGGGGGTGGTGGTGTCGAGGGTGGTGGGTTGGTGGTGGTGGTGAGGGGGGGTGGATGGGGGAGTTGTGGTACTGGTGTTGGGGGTGTGTGGTAGTGGTGAGGGGTGAGTGGATGGGGGTTTGGGGTAGTGGGGGGTGGTGTTGGTGGTGAGGGTGGGGTGGATGGGGGGTTTGGGGTGGTGGTGGGGTGGTGGTGGTGGTGATTGGTGTGTGTGTGTGTGAGGGTGCAAGTGAGGTTTGTGGGTGTGGGTGTGTGAATGCTGTTGGTGAGATGGCAATGGTGTGTGTCAGCAGAGTTGTGTGTGTGGAGGTTCTCAGGAAATGGCAATGGCTCATGGGAGTGATTGGTGGCCTTTAAATATGTTGAGTTGTGGGTGTGTCTCTCTTAATTGATTATAATTTTTTTATATATTTCCGTTGTCAGTGCTTGTTTGGTCCTTTTTTTGTGTTTGGTCAGCTGTTGTTTGTGTGTGTGTACGAGATGTTCTTCTGACCGTGCCGGACGCTGCTGGTGAGTCGTACAGGCTTCTCCGAGCCTTTCACGCTGTTGTTATGCTGTGTTGTGTATGTCGTGTGCGACTCGGTCAATGGGCGTTCGACTCGGTCGTGGGCGTTCGTTTCGCTTGCGGGAGTTCGAGTCGGTCCCGGGCGGAGTCCGTTGGTTTGAGTGTTTGTATCGTGTGCGTGTCGGTCGTGCGGCTTGTGCTCCATGCGAGTCGTTCGTGTTTCCCGCGTCTGGCATCGTACTTTGCAACTCGTACGTCACGGGTACGTGTCGCTCGGCTCCGTTCCGGGTACGTGTCGGACGGTACTGCTCGAGGGCTTTTTCCGGCCAGAAGCCATTTTTCCGTACGGCTCGGTCGTCCGGTTCATGTTCGGCTGAGTCGGTTGGTATTCACAGGCTTTCCATCGTACTGCGCGGGTCGTACGGCGGCGAGACGTGTCGGTCGGTACTTTATCCCGGGACGTGTCGGTCGGTTCACTTTACAAACGGAATCGACCCCTTTGTAGAAAGAGACCGTCAATCCATCTATACCTGGAGCACTCCCTGCCCTCATGCCCGCTAACGCTGTCTTAATTTCGTCTGCATCTAGCGGTCTCATTAGGTATTCTCTGTATACGTCCGTCAACCGGGGGCAGTCAAAATATCGAATTTTAAATATCGACCTACACTAATATTGAGTTCTTAATATCGTAGGGACAGAATATCAAAGTCAAGAATATCGTTGACCCGAATATCGACTTGAAGGTAAGTAATATCGATTTTTTTTAATATCGAAGTAAGTAATATCGAAGTCATTAATATCGTTAGCAAAAATATAGTTGTTAATAATATAGATTTTATTTTTAGTGTTATGTATTTTATATGTATGTTTATCATTTTTTTTAACGTTTTTTCATTATTTTTAAATATATGTATTAAATGTTTAGAAAATAGTAATTTTTTTTAAAGGAAATTTTGCGTTTTAGTATCAGAGCGGGTTGTGGGTTTATAGGGGAATAGGGTGGGAAGTAATTTAATTATAATTAATTAATTAATATGTTTTTATTTATTGTTATTCATTGTTAATTTATTGTTAATTAATTATTAATTGGTAATTAATTTATACTAGTTGGTTAATTTATAATTATATTAATTATAATTAATGTATTATTAATTTTTATTTATTGTTATTGTTAATTAATTTATTGTAAATTAATTATTAATTGGTAATTAATTTTAATTCATTGATTAATTGGTAAATAAATTAATTATGTTAATTTTAATGTGTAGCGGGTTGTGGGTTTATAGGGGAATAGGGTGGGAAGTAATTTAAATATAATTAATGAGTTAATATGTGTATATTTATTGTTATTGATTATTAATTTATTGGTAATTAATTATTAATTGGCAATTAATTTTTATTAATTGGTTAATTACAATGATATTAATGATAATTAATTTCTAATTATTTTTTATTTATTGTTATTGTTAATTAATTTATTGTTAATTAATTATTAATTGGTAATGAATTTTTATTAATTGATTAATTGATAATTAAATTAATTGTTATTTTTTTATGTGTAGCGGGTTGTGTGTTTATAGGGGAATAGGGTGTGAAGTAATTTAATGTTATTTAAGTAAATATTAATTTTATTTAATAGGTATTTATTAATAATTATTTAATTAAATAATTATTAATATGTTATTTATTTAAAAAAGAATAATTTATAAATATGTTAATTTAACCCCTACGCGATCCTACATTTTCCGTACTGTTGCACTCACTGGAGTGGGAATAGTAATTTTTACCCCTACGCTATCCAACACTTTCCCTACTGTTGCACTCACTGGAGTTGGAATAGTAATTTTTAACCCCCTCCCCGCTATCCAACACTTTCCCTACTGTTTCACTTGCTGGTGTGGGAATAGTAATTTCCCCCCCCCACCTGCTATCCAACACTTTCCCTACTGTTGCACTCACTGGAGTGGAAATAGTAATTTTTACCCCTACGCTATCCAACACTTTCCCTACTGTTGCACTCACTGGAGTGGGAATAGTAATTTTTACCCCTACGCTATCCAACACTTTCCCTACTGTTGCACTCACTGGAGTGGGAATAGTCATTTTTAACCCCCCCGCTATCCAACACTTTCCCTACTGTTGCACTCACTGGAGTGGGAATAGTAATTTTTACCCCTATGCTATCCAACACTTTCCCTACTGTTGCACTCACTGGAGTGGGAATAGTAATTTTAACCCCTACGCTATCCAACACTTTCCCTACTGTTGCACTCACTGGAGTGGGAATAGTAATTTTTACCCCTCCGCTATCCAACACTTTCCCTACTGTTGCACTCACTGGAGTGGGATTAGTAATTTTACCCCCCCCGCTATCCAACACTTTCCCTACTGTTGCACTCACTGGAGTGGGAATAGTAATTTTTACCCCTACGCTATCCAACACTTTCCCTACTGTTGCACTCACTGGAGTGGGAATAGTAATTTTTACCCCTACACTATCCATCACTTTCCCTACTGTTGCACTCACTGGAGTGGGAATAGTAATTTTTACCCCTACACTATCCATCACTTTCCCTACTGTTGCACTCACTGGAGTGGGAATAGTAATTTTAACCCCTACGCTATCCAACACTTTCCCTACTGTTGCACTCACTGGAGTGGGAATAGTAATTTTTACCCCTACGCTATCCATCACTTTCACTACTGTTGCACTCACTGGAGTGGGAATAGTAATTTTAACTCCTACGCTATCCAACACTTTCCCTACTGTTGCACTCACTGGAGTGGGAATAGTATTTTTTACCCCTACGCTATCCAACACTTTCCCTACTGTTGCACTCACTGGAGTGGGAATACTAATTTTAACCCCTACGCTATCCAACACTTTCCCTACTGTTGCACTCACTGGAGTGGGAATAGTAATTTGATTTCCTCCGCTATCTAATATTTTGTATTTTTTTAGCTAATGTACTGTATAATTATTTAAAAAAAGATTTTAAATAATTTTTTTTTTATTTGTTACATATATTTATTTAATTTTTATTTATATTATTGTTTTATGTGTATAGATGTATTTATAATTTATAAAAAATAAATTATACAATTTATAAGTTATTAAAATAAATATTAAAACATATTAATAAGTAAGTATATATGGGGCCCATTACGATACCCGGCGTAAATAATTCCGCCAGGCATGGAAGCGGCAAAAATCCGCCCGCACACACCGCCTGAACACCGACCACGCCATTACGATTACACAAACCGAATACCGCCATCGGCGAAAAAGCACACAAAATACCGCCCGCCAACGTCCGAGTCGGAGTTAAACCGCCCGCCACGGACGGAAACACGCACGACAACACAAAACCGCCCGCCCTCACGGCCGACACACCGCACGTGAAATTACGATCGCACCGACATGAGCGCGGAAAAACCACAAATATACCGCCCGCCAGCGCAAACAACGCCGATGAGAATCGACACGGCAGAAGCCATGGCGCCAACGTACCTGCACAGAAACCATCCGCACACAAAACCAATAGCACACAACATGGCCAACAAGTCCACACAGCAAGGCACGCACAAATACACAAGCACAGTACACATCCCGAAAACACCCCCCGGACAAACAAAAAATACAAAGGCCAGAACCCCAGACACAACACACCTGAAAACAACAGACCATGAGGACACACCCACATAGGTGAGTACAAAAGCAGCACTCCCACAGACCACAACCCCTTGCTACATTGCAAACCAGAGAGGAGAGGAGAGGACACAGTGACACAGCAAGGACAGCAGCACACCACAGAAACGCACACATCACAACCACCACCACCACCACCACCAAACACCGGCACCACAAACCCCCTGCACATTACACAACACACACCGCATCCAGCACCACAAACATCATGGCACCACAAAGAATGCCCAAGTTCACGCCCATGGAGCTGACGGTCATGGTCGACGAGATCATCAAGGTGTACCCACAAATCTATGGGAACATGGTCCAGCACACACCACTAGCCACCAGAAACAGAATGTGGAACCGGATCGTAGACCAGGTCAATGCAGTCGGGACCCTGCCCAGGAACAGAGTCGAGATTAACAAACGTTGGAATGACGTAAAGAGCCTGGTCAAGAAGAAGGAGGGCAAAAACAGAGAGCTGGCTGCCGTCACTGGCGGAGGGAATCCCGCGCTCTTTAAGACCTTCAAAGCGTGGGAGGAGAAGGTGCGAGTCGTAATCCATCCGGAGATCCTCGCCGGATTAGCAGGGGCAGTGGAGGCTGGTAAGTACAAACTAATGTATACCAGCACACCGCTATGTACTCACATGCACTACCACCATGCCACAGCTCCCAGGGACAAACACCCCCATGTCCAGCACACAATACACAACACATCACACACACATGCAACAGACACTACCACACACAGCCCAAACCGAACAACTGTAAGATGCGTGGGGACATGTGTACACTAAGCCAGCCACGTAACCACCAACAGGTCCCCAAATATGCCAGAAGCGCCACAACGAGCACCCACCACACCCATGTGTCCGACACAGCTGCACTAACCGACAAGTAACAGGTAAGTGGCAGGAACACAAAGTGCAGTGGGTGGGACGGTGGACAGCCCAAGTACAACACACACCAGGCCCCAGTCCCACAGCACAGCAAGGAGGAGCATCCCCCACACCCCACAGCCACGTGTCAGCCACCGCAGTGCACAACGACAGCCGAAAGGCAGACATCACGGTCCACAGCAATAGGTGTCAGTGGGTGTCCAGCCACCCCCACGACCCACAACACCCCCCACCCCCACAGACCTGCAACATGGAGCACCCCCGCTTAGAGCCATGTGGCATCCAGTACAGTGCACGCACGAACAACTTGCAGGTGGGAAACTGGACAGGGCTGGATAACTGGAGGCATGAGGACCATAACACGACCAACACATGGGACATGTCACGTAGCAGACGAACACGCAGCACCGCCCACCGTCACGAACAAGTGAACAATGTGCACACGGACATGAACAACAGACTCACACCCCACATGACCCATCACAGACATAGCAACACCCAAGGAGCCACGTCTGCATGCACAAGCCACACTGAATATAGTCCCACACGGCAGCCACTGTGCAACTCATCACACACAACCGAAACACCATTGAAGTCCTGTCCATGTAGCCCCTACTGCCTGTCAACCACACACCCCACAACTACGCCTATGTAAGACAAACAACACTAGACGCAACAGAGCGGAACAACATAAATGCACACGAACACCACTGAACCCATCAAACACACAGACACACCATGCACAAACAACATACCATCCATCCCATCCGTCAGCCCCAGTCTCATGAAAGGCATGTCATCTGCACAGCTGCCACACATACAGCAGTCACGCTAAGATACATGCCCATGACCAACCATGTGCCAGAAGTCAATGAAGTGCACGACACACTGTGAGCAACAACACACAACATGGGCCACACCCCCCGAGCACTGCAGTGATGCACATGGCACAGGGCAGCACGCACACCAAGGAGATGGGACAACTGCAATACGTTGGCTGGCACACAACCATCACTCACTCATAACGATGCGTCCAATGCCATGTCCAGTAATCACAACAGACAGCAAATATGCAGGCCATGTCAAGCATGCACACACCTCAAACCATGCACTGTCATGCTGCCACAACACATGTCACGTTCGGCACCCATGGCTCACAGCATGTACCCCAAAAGCATATTCCCTCCCAAATGCGAATCTGGGGCATGGCCCCCATGTTGCCATATGCGTTCCTAAGAGTTCCATTTGAACCCCAAAAGCATATTCCCTCCCAAATGCGAATCTGGGGCATGGCCCCCATGTTGCCATATGCGTTCCTAAGCGTTCCATTTGAACCCCAAAAGCATATTCCCTCCCAAATGCGAATCTGGGGCATGGCCCCCATGTTGCCATATGCGCTCCTAAGCGTTCCATTTGAACCCCAAAAGCATATCCCCTCCCAAATGCGAATCTGGGGCATAGCCCCCATGTTGCCATATGCGTTCCTAAGCGTTCCATTTGAACCCCAAAAGCATATTCCCTCCCAAATGCGAATCTGGGGCATGGCCCCCATGTTGCCATATGCATTCCTAAGCGTTCCATTTGAACCCCAAAAGCATATCCCCTCCCAAATGCGAATCTGGGGCATAGCCCCCATGTTGCCATATGCGTTCCTAAGCGTTCCATTTGAACCCCAAAAGCAAAGTACAAACTAGACCCAGGATGGGCCAGGAGCCCGCATACACCAGAGTCACAATAAGTAGGGGCACAGCAACACACCCATCAGCATGGCCAATCCGTCCCATGCCACATGTGCACAGCACACAGTCCCATTGCCAAGCACACACAACTACAGATGCTACAGCCACACACACGCCTCCGGGAAACCCATGTACGAGATTGCACGAACTGTCAATGTCAGACGACAAATACATACTTCGCCAGGTGCAACACAATAACAAATCTCATTCTCTCCACAGGTGACGAACTGCTGGATGCTGGGGATGGAGCCAGCAGCCAGCACAGCCAGCCTACAAGCCCCCAACGAGGACACACGGATCTGGAGGATCTGTCCTCCTCTTCGGACACGGACAACCAAGCAGGCCCATCTGGTGTGGCAGGGCCCAGCCGCTCCCCAGGACCCCTCCTACCCACCAACCCATCATCCAGGGCTGCTGAACATTCCCAGCCCCCTGCTGCCACTGTCGTTGCGGCCACACCCACGGTCATTGTGGCCACTACCACTGCCGCAACCGCCACCATCGCCGCACCGACCACCACCGCCGCCACCACCGCCACGTCTTCGCTGGCACCAGCCCCAGCGCAGGTGGTGGCCCGGATGACTGGATCCACCCTGGGAGCCACAGCGAGGACCGTGGTGAGCAATGTGGCTAGTGGGCAGGCCGGTGGCAGCAGGACTGGTAGGAGGAGCAGGGTCAGGGAAACGCCAGCCTCCCCTGGGAGCCATGCCCTGCCTCACATGGCCAGAGTCCTTGGGGCCTATGAAGAGGCCCAAGGACAATGGGTCCGGTCTGCTTCAGACACGCGTGAGGTGCTGGGGGTGCTGAGGTCCATGGACGCCCGTATGGGCCAAATCGTGGACCTCATGGGACAGCTGGTGGTGGCGGTGAGGTCACAGCCAGGGACAGCAGCTCCCCTCCGCCACCACCTGCCGGGGCGCAGGGTGGAGCAGCAGTGTCCAGTTCCCCTGCGTCCACAGCCAGTGATCACACCTCAACCACCAGCATGTCGCAAGCAGGCACCCCCCTCGCAAACGTGGAAGGAGCCGTCCGAAGAGGAAACAGATCTCCCGGGAGGACTTCGCACGCTCCAGACGCAAGTGAGGCAGCCAGCCAGCCTTCCGCCAGCCTTCCTTGACCAGCCACTGCATTGACTTGGACTACGATCCCACTCCACACAGCCATCTGGATGGCATGTGTGTGTTGGACTATGGACATAGAACCAGTGGGTACACCCTGATCATCACGCAGCCATGACCGACAGCTCATTGTCACTGCACGCACCACTTTTGTCATCACCTTACACACAATCACATGTCACAGTTAGTAATAAATGCACCTTTTTCACTAACTGCTGTTTGTGCCCTGTGTTTTAATTGTACGGAATACAACGGCCACCTTGGGCGGAAAGGCACCTGATGCGTGGCATGGCAATGGAACCGGAGGGCCTGTAGGGACCTAGGGGTGGGAGACAGAACAGGAGCACATTCAATGAGTGTGTCACACACCCATCACACAGTACATGTCAACAACTACAAGCAATGTACACACATCGCACAGAGCAATAGGGCACAATGCCACAGCCACCAACAGTGGCATACTACCCTGGCCATGGAGCGTTGACACACAGCACGCAGTGAACAAACGGCCACCCTGACACAGCACACACACACCTGCACAGATACAGCCACATCAGCCGTCGTACATGGACACTCACCGTCAAGTGAAGTAGCGGGCGATGAGCTGCTGCCGCACATTACCAGCTTCCTCCTCTCCGCTGTCCTCCTCACTCGAGCTGTCCTGGTCTGCGGGCTGGGGCCCTGGTTGATCTCCGTCATCCACGATGAGGGGGATCTGCTTCCGAATGGCCAGATTGTGCAGCATGCAGCTCGCCACCACTATCTGGCACACCTTCTGTGGGGAGTACGCCAACGCACCCCCGGTGCGGTCCAGGCACCTGAACCTGGACTTGAGGAGGCCAAAGGTACGCTCGACCACACGTCTGGTCCTCCCATGTGCCTCATTGTAGCGATCGTCTGCTGGGGTGCGAGGATTCCTCAATGGACTGAGCAGCCATGCCCCATTCGGATACGCAGAGTCACCTGGGTGTGAGGGACACAGAGAACCGTTGCTAATCCAACTGGACAGGGGACAGCATCGCACAGCCAGCACGCTACACCACTCCACATACTCACCGACAATACAGGCACGATCCTGTTGCATATTGGACATCAGTCGTGGCAAGATGCTGTTGCGCATTATGTGTGCGTCATGGGCCGAGCCTGGGAACTTTGCACACACGTGGGTGATCACCATGTCCGCAAGGCACACCACTTGCACATTCAGGGAGTGCGTGTGCTTCCTGTTGCGGTACAGGTGCTCAGTGGCCTGTGGTGGAACAAGGCCGACATGTGTGCAGTCAATGGCTCCAACGACGTGTGGGATTCTGCCAAGGGCATAGAATGCACCCTTCACTGCCGCCAATTCACGAGCCCTGGGGAAGCGGATGTACCTGTTCCGGTACAGCATCATGGCTGCCAGTACATCCCTCAGCACCTTGCTGAACATGGGCTGGGACATCCCTCCTCCAATGCCCACTGTGTGCTGGAATGACCCAGTGGCGAAGAAATGCATGGCGGCCATCACCTTAGCCGTGGGGGTGACAGCAGTCGGATACACCCTGCGGGGACGGAGATGGGGTTCTAACATGGCACACAGTCGATGCAGGGTTGGCCTGTCCAGCCGAAACTTCCTAATAACCTCTGTATCATCCATGTCCGCCAGCAATTGGTATGGGCGGTCAATGTTCGGTCTCCGCCTAGGGACAATGGCAGAGGACACATGTCAATGCAACACGACACATAGCAATTTCGCATACACATCACTGACATGACTGAGCAAGCACATGAGCCACAGCCCAGCTGTCAAGCTGGGACGGCACGGCCACAATACACTTACACAGGTCTCCCAACAATGGCAATGGCTAGTGATACAAACCACTGCCATGTGCATGCACATGGGGATCTAGGCCCCAATGACTTGCGGGGCGTGCTGATGGGGACTGACTGCATATCCGTCAAGCGGCAACGCCACGGCAACATGAATGTCTGCTGAGCATGGAACTGCTTCCGCGGCTGGATGAGTATGGCACACCACGACGACGATGTGGGCACAGGCTGAGCGGCCAAAACAAGTGGGACCTGTGGCACGAGGGGATATGAGACAGTAGTAGGTGTCAGCACTGCACCCTATGTACAGCACTGTACGGATCACACCTCCCGAAACATTGACAGGTGTCCACATTGACAGCCCCATGCCAAGACGGCTGTGTGCTTGCAGTCACACGTCACAGGTGAGAGGTTACATTGCACGTGCCAGGTGGCAGTCGTACATAGTGGGAGCTGGCATGTGTGTGCATGTGTCTCCTGTTCAGGATCCACCAGATGGGCGCTGACTCTGTACTGACCATTGGACACAGCATGTTCCATGGAAGGCTTGTGTGTGTGGGATGGTGGCACTGGATGTGCCTCCGTTGGGTGGGGGGCCATGCACAGGGCGGGTACGTCGATGATTGCGCATTGTTGGTCACGGTGGGTGCACCCACTAAGATGTGTTGCCCTGTGTTCAATTCCTATGTCCGCATGATGATGGACTGTAGATGTGGGCAGACTACACATTGGTCGATGTGCTGTCTATATGCATGTGCCTTCACACCAGGCACAGCTGCCCCTGCACATGTGACCCCTGCTGGACTCGCTGCTGGGTTTTTGGAGCTGATGCACCTTCTGCGCGTGGGGCGGGCAGCTCTCCTCACTTCCCTCATTGCGCATGTCATGACTTTGCCGCAGGTGACATGGATCATGGAGGGCCCACATGTACGCGTGGGTAGGCTACCCATGATTGTACACTGGTCGCCACCCCCAGTCAGTGTTTCGAATGGGAAGGTTGTCGTGCTGGTGGTATGTTCGATGTGGCGGATGGGCGGGCCTAGGTGCGGGCTTACATTCCGGACATGGGGGGGTAGTTGTATTGGCGACTAGTTGCAGTACACACGGGACACGTCTCTTCCTTTCCACATCTGGGTCATCCCTTGTACTAACTGACAGTGATACAGTCATCTTCGCCCCAGCCCTCATGTCCTCCCCTCGCTCCCCCAATATGCATGCTCACCTGCGAGGCTAGCGCTTGCACAGGCAGCCCCAAGCTCGCACCAGAGAGGGCAAGGAGTGTATGTGTGGGTCCAGTTGCACGAGTGGGCTGTCTCAGGGTATGATGTGTTGCGGGACGCCGTCCACCTGCGTGGTGCCCCAAATGGAGACCCGGCCTGCATGGACTATGCATCACAGTCTTCGCCTTCCGGATCCGCCATCTGCGACACCCAGTGGCTGTGGCTGCCCTTGCGGCCAGGCCACGTCCGTCTGTGACTGATGGCCCACACATTCACTCTTTGGCCTCTCTGGGGAGGGCTCGGGGGTGGTGGCGCACGCGCTTGCACTTAGTCGCAATGGCATGTGGCGTGGTTGGTATGATGGGCAATGGATGGGATGGTGCGAGCCACCTCCCGTGACGTCAGTGCTGCTCGTGCTGTGGTGCGTCCCCCCTACACTTCCATTTGACTTGTGCCATGCTAGACGTTGAGGTTCTATTGCCTGCGTGATATGACCAGGAGGAGCGCGAGGAGACCTCTCACACACCATGCTCCACTGCCATCCCGTGCCCTGTATCGCCTGTGCGGATTGACTATGTTGGGGTTACACCTGGTCGACTGGGGCTGTGTGTGCCTTGTCAAGGGGCATGGCGGACGCACAACAGGATCCAGCTTGTCCACAGAGGGTGGGCTGAGGTGCGCCTGGTACCGCTTTGTACGTGTGCCCGGCTGCTGTGCACACACGTGTTCACTCCCCCGACAGGTGTCCTCTCACAATGCCCAGGGAAGCGGTGGTGTACTGTTCATGACCCCTCCCAACACGGCGTGCTCCAACTTGGCATGTGCGCATCTACCCGTCGCACCCACCCACCTGAGCACTGCGTCCATACGACTTCACACGACACATGTGTGTCTTCCACAGTAGTGCTACTCATTTGCGTTGACATCCAATACCAGTGGACTACATGGTCATGTCACGACTGGCGTGTACTTCACATACTCTCATCCTCTCTCATTCGTACTTGTGAAATGAGTCAGCGGAGACAGTTTTGGTTTCAAACATTATATTGAGTCTTCTGTCCTCTGTGATGCAGTATAGTGGACACTACTGGCAGCGGAATACATGTTGAGGATATACTGAGCATGATTGCAAATGGGATAGGGTGTGGGGTTACATGTGATTGGCTGTTGCATGTGGGATGTGGGCTTCAGAGTGACATCTGCTTGGCCAAGGCTGTGCTAATGTACATTTACGTATAGCTGCGGAGCTGCGGACTTTGACACAGACGGTATACATGTAGCCTACCAGACCGCTTGGCATCATGGGCACAGTCCATCTCAGTTCCATGTGACAGGTTTGCTGCGGTTGTTCCTCATGCACGCGTGCATGTGAGATGACATCAGGGCATGTGCTTGCGTGCATGCAGCGGCGTGCCACTTGTTGTTGCACTGTGGTGGTTACTGGACATGTCACAGTCACTGGGGTAGTGTTGTTGTTGTATGCACTTGTCGTCCATGCAAAGGTCCTGGTATGGGATTCCCGGGGCGGGGGTGGGAGGGGTGCAGCACCCACAGACTCCAGGCGACCTATTCATGTCCACTGAGCGGTGTGTGTGTCCATGGGCGCTGGATCCATGTCGTGTCCTGGTTGTTCGTGCAGTTCCGTCCATGTGGGTGCGATACACAGAGCCCATGCCACTGCCTCCCACGATGCATGCGGTGTTCCTGGATGTGATGGGGAACAGTGTGCATGTCCCGGTCATATCCGATGTCATGGCGATGTCGTTGATGGTGTGGTTACAGTTGCCGGTCGTTTGGTATGGCTGTTGTGGTGGTGACTGGCCAGTCCGTGCGGAAGCTAAGCATGGGTGCGGGGTTGGACATCATAGGTCACTCGGGGAACCTGCGTTGTGGTCCGACGTATTTACAGGTTGTCAGGTATGCGATGCCGTCCAGCAGGGCTTCCATGTCATTGGTGGTGTACATGTTTGCCAGCCAATGAAGCGGATGGTGGCTGTCAAGGTGTTGTTCGTAAGTTGTCCCTTGGAGGACCATGATGGGGCATGCTGGGTGACATTCGATGTAGCTGTTATCGATGATCCGTCGTGTGGAGGCACAGTGGTCCCATTTCAGTGCGGGTGCGATGTTGGCCACATACGCCATGCCCCCATAGGCAGAGCAGGCCCTGTCGTGTTCGTCCAGAGGGAGGAGTAGTGGTAGCAGGTCCGCCTTCAGACATGCCGGGTTGGAGAGGCATATCTCGACGGGATGCTGGTAGGGACACCTCCGACAGTAGAAGACGGGCATGACGCAGCTGAACAATGTGATGCGGTAAGTCAGTCGGTAACTTACGTTCAGCAGGGACAGGAGATCGCATCCCAATGTATGAAACAGGTTGGTTTTGTACAGCTTGAGCTGTTCGGCGTAGTTGGGTAGGTGTGTTGCGGTTGCCATTTCGCAGCGGTGCGTTGTGGTGGCGTGCTCCGGCTGTGTGTGCAGTCTGCAATGTGCACGCTCCGAGGTTGCTGTGAGCTCTGTGTAGTCGTAGGGAGACAGGACTTGTGTTCTGTTGGCTTGTTTGGAGGACACGGGCCCTCTTCCCACATGCTTCTCAGACAGTTCAAGGTCAGTGCTGTGTGACTCCTTCCAATTAACTTGCATGTGGCCGACATGGGGGAGTGTTTTCTTCTTTCTTCCCCGTCCGTTGTGTGCTTCTGTGATATGCGCTATCTGCCCTGTGGTCGGTCTCCTCGGCATGCCTGTGTTGGTCTATTCTTGGACAATGGATGTATTCACCGGCTTCTGTCGTAGGGCTGTGGTTTCGGAGTTGGAATGGAAGGTCATTCAGTGCTGTCTGCTCTCCCTTGTGTGGGCGGCAGGCTGCCTTTCCGCTCTGCGTTGGGCCTTGTGTGTGAATGTTATTCTTGGGCCACCTATTGTCGGTCCCCGGGCTCTTTGGTGTTCCGTTTTATATGTCTTGTTCATATGTGCAGGGTGGTATGGGTGTTTCTGTGTGGTACTGGCGTTCCTCTTCCCGAAGGGGCCCTGCTTCTCCTAGTTGGTGTTGCCGCCGCTCTGTGCTACGCCATGTTTGTTACACTGGGGTGTGTCCTGCTGTTGCGTGTCTTCACTGACATGTGTGCGTCGGTTGTGTGGCGTTGGGTGTTGTCCGTGAATTGGGCGTTGAGGACATGTCTGTGGCCGGCCTGTCACGTGTCATGTGCGTTCGGGGTGGGGCTGATGTGTGTGCTGCTTGGTTGTGTCCCTGTGTCTGTGTGCGACGCATGCATGGCGCTGCGGTTGGCCTCTGCGTTGTGCGCATGTGTGGCGGCGTCATCGGCGCTTTGGGGCCGTGACGGGGTGGTTGGTTACTAGTCCCAGGTGGTGTGTACACATGTGTTCCGCGATGTTACGATTTGGCCTGTGTGTCATATGTGGATGCAATGGTGGATGTGTTGTGTACACGCGCTGGTGGGGGGTTGTCCGCTTTTTCCGCCCTTGCACTGTGTGCGCTGTTTGCGTGCACTTGTTGTGTGTGTGCCTACCTGCGTCTCCGCGGTACGTTGCGTCCTTGGTGGTGCATCAGCAGAAGCATGGGGAGTGCCTGCAGTGCTGGATTCATGCTCGGGGAGCCGCTTCTTCGTTGTCCGTGCTCGGCATCCGTGTTACCGCTTCGGTTTGTCGTACGGTATCTCTTGGCCGTGGGAGCCGTTTGTTTGCGGCATCGTAATTTATGCGCCGGGCGGGACGTGTTTCGTCGGACGGTGTGTGTCAGTTAGGCTGCGCCGCTACATGTACGGGCGCACTTTGATGGCGGACGGTGTTGCTGGCTTGCCGGCGGTGTTTGGCCTACTTTTCGCATCGTAATTGGACGGGCGTGTGGACTGCTGCGTGCCGGCGGTAACTGGTGGTTTTTGCATCCGCCAGCACGGCGGTGGTGCTTCCGCCCGCCATCGTAATGTGCCCCTATATATATTATATATTATATGTATATGTTTAATGTATTTTCAAATTATATATATTACTTATAATTTTTAAGCATTTAAAAATATTTTTAACTATGTTTCTTTTAATTATATGTATTATTTACTTTATTTTACAATATTTTTTAAACTTAAATTAAAAACGATATTTTTAACAATTATATTTTTGACATCGCTATTTTTTTTCTCGATATTTTTGTACTTACTTTAATGTAGATAGGATGTCGATATTCTTGTCTTCGATATTTTTGCTGCGATATTTTGGTAGGTCGATATTGTGACCTTCGATATTTAGTCAGTGATTCCCGTCAACCACGGTAGCTTAATATACTCCAGGGAATCCTGGATTTCTGAGTCGCCTGGTACTGCCTTAGTACTGTATAGCGTTGAGTAATATTGTCTAAATCTATTGGCTATCTCAGTCGGGTCTGTGAGCGTCTCTCCTTCCTCCGAGTGTATTTCTGTCACTCCCGTCCTTTCTCTTCTGTTCTTTAATAGAGAGGCAAGAACCGTGCCTGGTCTTTCTCCCTCGCCGTAAATATGAGAAGTAGCATATTTCCCTAAGTGTTTGACTTCTGCATCTGCCGTGTCATGGTAGTCCTGTAACACTAGTTTGAGTTCCTCCTCAGCGCTGCTATCTGCTCCCACAGTGAGATCGCATTCTAGCCCTTTCAGTCGGATTTCTAAGTCTGCTAGCCGCTTTCTAAGCGCACGAAGGACCCCTGAGTGTTTGGCCATAGCAATCCCTCGTATGTACACCTTAAATGTGTCCCATACTGTCATAAATTTGTCTACCGAGCCTATGTTTATGTCAAAGAAACTGTCTATGGCTTCCGCTATCTCTGTCTTAAAGACTGTGTCAAGCAGCGAGTAAGGTGGGAACCTCCAAGTAAACGGAGGAATTCTCTTTAGTGGGCAATCTACAACTAGCTGTATCGGGGAGTGGTCTGAGTAAGTACATGGGTGAATCTCACAAGCACGGATCCGGCTGTTTAGCTCCCTTGAGGAGAGCCAATAATCGATTCTGGTGTGTAAGTCATGATATGCTGAGTAATGTGTGAACCCCCCCTGTCCATTGATCGCACTCTCCATACATCACATAAATCTAATTGCACTGTCTCGTCTAGGATAACTCTGGCAGCAGCTGAGGGTCGTCGAGCCGGGCCCCCTAATCGATCATGGGTCGGGTCCATCACACAGTTAAAATCGCCTCCCCAAAACTGAGATTGGGCCTCATATCTGCTCATTCTCTCCACCAGGTCGAGATAGAACCGTGGGTTATCATAATTTGGCCCGTATATATTCACTATAACTAAGTCCAGCCCCTTCCCATGGCACCAAGAAATGACAAATCTGCCCTCTGGATCGGTTTCCAGCGCTTCCAGTGTCATCCCCGATTTCGGGCTCACCCATGTTATAACTCCCCTTGCATGTGAAGTGAATCCTGCTGTGTGTATTTTGCCCTGTAAACACCTGTTTGTCAGCATTTTACTGTTGGTGGGCAGATTCGACTCCTGCAGGAGTGCGATATCTATCCCATGTTGATTGAGATAAGTAAATACTTTCCGCAGTTTCCTATGATCGTTGAGACCACGAACTTTCCATATCAACATTTTCACACTACTGGTATGGGGCTGCATTGTTATTAGTATGTTTCATCAAGCTAGCGTTATATACGAGAAGTGTATTGGCATCAAGCTCTCCATTGGTGTCTGATGTAGTACGCATGCATGTTTTGAGCCATCTTACAATAAAATCTGCCAATACAGTGAAACTCTGAACCCTCCCGTCCTCCCACGCTGTGCTCACCCCAACTTTGCACAGTTGAGTTCCCCCCTTTTCCAAGTATACATTAATTGGATCACATACATCTATGTCCATGAATAAACAGTTCTGGCATTCCGCCGTGTTGTGTGTCACACTCGTGGGCAGATGTTGCCTGCTCACCCTTAACTAAACTCTTATAGAATAGTCATCTGCTGTGTGCCATCTCGCTGATCTCGTACATCTGGCTGTCATATTTAATGTTATGTCTATGGTGCGTCTGTCCTGAGGGGTATGGGTTATAGGGCTAGAAGGCCGTGTTCTGAGTTCTCTAACGTACCCCCCTAATATTCAGTGAAAACCTGCGCACTCTACCCTGACAGCTCTCTAAGACCCGCCAGCTCTGCAGCTTGAGAGTCGTGTGTATGTTCCCCAACAAAGAAGTCTCAAACCTTAGCGGCCATTGTGCACAGTGTTCCACTTAATCTTGCTCATCCAGGCTTCCTCCATGTGCGCCTTCACCAGCGTTTGAGTCCTTACGTCTAACATCATTTTTTAACCAATCTTTGACGGCTTTCTGCAACATCTTGGGATCCGTGAATATCCTAGACTTTCCTTGCCTATTCACTCTGAGGCGTGCTGGGTAAAGCATTGCTTAGTCCAGGTTTTGTTCCCTCAGCTGCCTCTTTAGGGGCGCAAATTGTTTTCTCGCTTCTTGCACTCGCAGCGTGAAGTCTGGAAATAGCGAGATCGTGGAACCTTCATGCTGGAGACTTCGCATCTCTCTAGCCACCCTCAGCGCCGCATCTCGGTCCCTATAGTTCAACAATTTGGCTATTATGGGTCGTGGCGGGGCCCCGGCGGTGGTCTTGGGCCAAGTGATCGATGGGCGCGCTCCACCACAAACATTGGGGAGAAGGACTCCCAGCCCAGCAGCAACACCACTAGTTCTTCCACATATATTTCCATGTTTTCCATGTTGGTGGATTCCGGAAGGCCTGTGATTCGTATGTTGCTCCTCCGTGATCGAGCCTCCAAATCTCCTGTCTTATCCTGTAGTGTACTCAGCAGCTTCCCTATCTGTCTTTGCTCCGAGTCCATCTCTGTTTGGGCTTCCTTTACTTCCGTCACCCTCCTCTCCGTCATGTCGATCTGCTCAGCCTGCTTGTCTAGTCGCTCCGTCATACGATCCATCCGGTATGCTAATGAATATATTTTGCTATCGATGGTGGCCAGGCTCTTCTGTACGGCTGCTAGGATTGTACGTATATCTTCTTCTGCTGGCTCCGCCATTTCTATTTGCGCCGCCGCTGCTTGTTCTGGTTCCGAGTCTCTCAACCTCTGTCTCCGCTGGTTGAAGTTGATTTTAGGCTCGGTTTTGTCCACCTTGCCCATGTTCGCTGCTTCGTTTCGTGCCTAGAGGCGTGTTCGTCCGGTACGTCTGGGCGCACGCTGCCCTTGTGAGCCTCCGGCGTGGTGCCTGTTGCTTTCACTCCGCTGATTACTGCCACGCGGGTCCAGTGGGTGTCTAGCGATTCTGTGGTATCCGCCTAGTGCAGTATACCTTATTTCCCAAGTGCTGTTGCGCTGTGCGTTACGCTGTGCCAGACAGGCAGTAAAATCTCCCTTCTGTTGTGCAGTTCTAGGAGCTCAGTCGGGTGTGTCTCGAGTGTTGTCCTTGCACCCCTTATATTTCACTGCCGTACTGGCGCTTATGAGCCTTCTGATTTAGCTGCGATCTGGGGGTAGGGGATTTTCTGCTTTATTGGTCCCCTCACAGCATGTTTCGTGGTACTTGCGCTTCTCTGACTGCTTGTGGTGTCGTAAAGGCCGGTTCCTGGTATTGTTACCAGGTGTCCAGGCGCCGCTGCTGCTCCCTCTGGGTGTCTGCAGCTCAGCGCGGCCTAGGCCGTGAAGTTTAGCCGCTTCTCACTGCGCGTGCCATATGCTGCTGGCTACGCTCTCTTCCCGCAGCGCGCTCTCTCACCAGGACCGCTGCTCTTCCTGCCGTAGCACCAGCTCTCACTGCAACAGATCTCGTCTGGGTGGAGGCAGGCACACGCAGTTCCCAGTGCTGTTCTCAGCCACCTCGATGTTCCTGCGCGGCCGAAGGTGCGTACCTCCTTCCCGTCAGGCCCGGCTGTGTTTTTCGCGCCTTCTCTGTCGGCGCACCTGGCTTCTCGGGCCGCGCTGGGGTTGGGAGACTGTGCGCTCTTCTCTTGCGTTCCGTAGCTCTATGCCAGCGGTTTCCTTTCCTGCAGTCGCCCGCGGGGCTCCCCAGTCCGCGACCGCTTGTCGCAGGGAATGCTGCTTGCCTCAGGGCCTCCGCCGCGTCGGTAGGCCGGGTCCGGGCCTCATCCGGAGCACCCGGTAGCCGCTCTGCCACTCAATCACAGGGGTCAGCGAGCAGTTCGCTCAGCAATGCGTCCACTCCTCGCCACGGTTTCCTTTCCAGCAGTCGCCAGCGGGACTCCGCAGCCCGCAACCGCCCGTCGCAGGGTACGCTGCTCACCTCAGGGCTTCCGCTGTGTCAGTAGGCCGGATCCGGGCCTCCTCCGCAGCACCCGGTAGCCGCTCTGCCACACTACCACGGGGGTCAGCGAGCAGTTCTCTCAGCAGAGCATCCGCTCCTCTTCCTCAGGGCAGCATTTCGTTCTGATGCATTCAGCACAGCAGGATTTATTACGGATTTTGCGATGGCTGCTCAGAGCTCTCACTCTACGTGGCCATCTTGAGCTCAGGCAAGCTCCGCCCCCTGTACATAAAACACTTTAGACCATAATCACATAATTCCCTTTGCCACTAGGCAATTGTCATCATAATGCATAAATCATAAATCAGTTAGCCAACTAGGCAATTGTCATGAAATCACAGGTAGGGCACTCAAGTAAATACTCATATGTTGCACACGTCCTAAGCACATCATGAAAGACACACAGAGACATCAGAATCATCATACTAGTGGCAGTACTGTATCTTGGTTGTGAACGCCCACAAGTCACTAATACAAGGTATAGGGCGCCAAGACACCTGCGCCTCTATTAGGCACTATCTGGTAATGCCTGCGGATTTCACCATGATGCGGGGCCTATGTCGAGGACTTATCCCATTCTCTACAACAAGATACTGTGCCCCAAGGTATACAGGCACAAAAAGGGGGGGCACACACAATGGTGAATTTAGGTGGGGAACCCTAGCGGAGTCCCTCACTTACCATGCCGTAAAAGGCAGCCGCCCACGAATGTGTGGTGCAGCTGCCGCCAGTAAGGCAGCGTCGGAATGGCCCCCGCAAGCGGCACTGACCTCCCAGCATGTCCGGTACCTCTCTGGTGCCTCAGGGACTGCTGTTGCAGGAAAAAGGGCAGTCACCTCAGGATCGCGTGGAAGACCTCACCCGGTCACCACGCTCTTCACCCCACAGCTGCAGTCCCAAGGACAGATGCGGCCTTCCCTTTCAGGGCTTCCGGCAATGCCTCCACTTTGGCGCCACCCCCGGGGATGAGCTGATGCCATAGGCTTCTGAATTCCTGTTGATCCAGGATCTCCTTGGCAATGCGGGGGTAGCGTTGATAATGCATAGCACGGCAGCCCAGGATGGAGCCACATGATGAGGGCTGCTGCGGCGTCTGTATTCCCCATGGCTGTTCACGGTGCAGCAGCGCCTCAGGGTATAATTCTAGGGATTTTTCAGCCACACAGCTCACGGCATGAATGCTTACGAGAGCAGGAGGGATGTCTCTACCACAAAGCACTCCTCCGTCAAGTGTACTGCAAAGGCAACTCTTTACACGCTGGATGCCACCCAGGAAGTGCTCACACACACTGAGGCACCAGAAAGGGAGAACATGCCTGGTCTCCAAAATCATAAGTACTCCACACGCTTAGGTGAAGGGCCAAGAGCATATAGTAAAGTGCGCCACACATGCCTATTCTTGCAGGGGGGTGGTCCAATAAAGCGCTCACCACACGCTTCCTGTCCCAGGACAAGGGGCTTAAGCAGACCTCCTTGGCGAGCACTGGTGACACACCAGCAGGGCGCAGGCAGGCCAGCACAAGGGTCCTCAGAGAAAAGTTGCAGTCATTACTTCAGGCCAACAGGCAACAGGTCAGCCCTAAAGAGTAATGAAGTCCAATGGCGGTTCCTCATGGCAGTCCTCTGGCACAGTGCAGTCTGTACAGCCAGCAGTGTCTGGTTGCAAGTCCCACGCAGTGTCTAAAATCATGGGGTCCTGCCCCTGTATTTATACTGCAAAAGTATTTTTTCTGGGGGCACTTCAAACACTTTTCTGAAATGCACAACACCCCCATTCAATCCCAAGCTCTGGCTCTAGACACACCACAGGGGGGCGGAGACAGCTTTGTGAAAGGCAGGCACAGCCCTATTTAGGTGCAGGTGCAACTCCTCCTACTTACATATAAACCCGGTTGGCACACACTAATCAGTACATAAGCATAATTTGCATTCATATCTCTTCACTTTTCCATTGTCGTATTTCTTTAAATTCTGGAATCCACACGTCAAATGTGTAAATCTTGAACATTTATTTTGTTTTTTCACAGAGCTGAATGTCATAGTAGCCAACATGTGTTTCGTCGACAATTTCGACTTCGTCAGGGCTGCAATATTAAAGAAAATAACAATATAGACATTCTGTACATGATAAAGAGATAAAAATTAGAAGCAACTTCATTGCCTCCACCAATGTCTCAAGATGTACTCCTGTTGCATGTGTACAATGTGAACAAGAGCATGCATATAGCGTGGGTAGGCGTGCAAATTCAAAACCCAGCTAACGTTTTCTACCAGGTATCAGCGTCTCAAGTGGCATATATAAGCTTCAAAAAACAGTCATTGTGTAAGGGACCAATGACAGCAAACTGTAGTGAAAGAATATTATTTTTTACCATTCAGCATTACTCAGTAATCACAATGTCGGGGTGATAGTATAAGGCAGAACCCACATGCAGGTTAAGAGAAAAAAACAGGGGCAATACGCTTTTTTACCTCAGATTCTTTAGTAGAGTCAAATTTATCAGCACAGCCGTGCTGTGGTAATGCACTTCTTATTAGGGTATGACCTAGGTATAATAAAAAAAATCTGAACCTGGAACCAAACCATCCAGAAATTGGCATTGACATTAGGGAATACATTCGTAAATTCAATGTGGGTCAAGAAATTACTCACCCTATACTGTCGAGTTCAACACTAGTGCTGTGTATTTTATTCATATTTCCGTATCAGCACACCAAATTATAAAATCTAAAAAGTACCTAAAAAGTAATGTTAATATACGTCTCCATATACTATTCCAAGGTCCCATAACCTGTGCCTATGCTCAAGTTAAGACTTACCAGAAAGCTAAAAACTTCTACGTATCAGAAGCGAGACATAATTTATTTTCATCCGCAATTCCACTTGCTTAAATTAAGCCCTGTAAAGATATACCCAAAGGGTTCATGCCAGATAAAGGGCTGCTATGGTATATTCCATCTCCATATTTTGTAAAAAAATGTTAAGAGTAAGTTCGGAAGCTTACCGTTCTCGACCAATATCTGGACGAACTGAGGGGCATATTATCAACGGCCAGCGATAATTATCGCTGGCCGTGCTTAGCGACAGATTCCCTATCGCCGGCTATCTCTGGAATCTATCGCCCTGGTAGCGCGTTATTAACAACGCGCTTCTCCAGAGCGATAAAAATTCCAGAGATAGCGAGATTATCGCCGTTTTGCAGGGGACATCGCTGGTTTTCCAGCGATGTTCCCTGCAAAGCAGCGATAACCTTGCTGATACGACCCTGTGGTCGTATCAGCACAATCCACCCCTATGTTAGGGATGGCTAAGTCGGGATAATAGCAGACGTTAGATTTTGGCGAAAACGGCCGTTTCGCCAAAATCTAACGTCTGCTATCATCCTGTGGGCTGCCTTGTAAATATCGCGATGTGCACATCGGCGATATTTACAACGTAGCCCATCTGGGGTACGCCAGTAACGCCCACCTTGCATCTCATTAGAGATGCAGGATGGGCGTTATGGAAGAAGGGCGATAGGGCAAGGATTCACGCGATAGCGTGACCTTGCTAATACAGCGATAGAATTATCGCCGCTTTTCGTCTGAAAACAGACGCTAAAGCGGCGATAATTTCTTATCGCCGGCTTGTTAATATGCCCCAGCGAGTACTCAGCGTGAAGTGGCATTCGGCACGGGCGCCATGTTTCCATGCCGATATGTCAACAGAAAAGAAGACGGACTCACAAAAGAAGTGAGTCCGTCAAGAGAAATGTTCCTGAGACACGCCAATTTAAAATGTCCAGTGGCTCGGTATATAGAGCCATACTGGATACAATTAAAATGCCTGCATTGTAAGTCAAGTGTGTAGTAATATATGAAGTTAAATATCGTATATATTAACTTTAGAGCGTTTTAAAACCACACCCAAGAAGTCAATATTTATACATTATTTGACACAGATTAATAGAAACTTCCGAGTTAATTATACCAGATCTCCACCTCAGCGTGTGAATAACCTGAGAGTGTACTGATGAAGTGGTCAGTAAATCCGACTTCACTGTTTACAACAATTTAAGGTAGATAATGATACTAGCCATTTATCAACACCTGGGTTCATAAGAGCCAATGAATTAAAGGATCCATCTGCGTTAAAGCCTGTAACCTTGTGATAAAATTATGGTTATGACATTACCTTCCACATAATTTCTATCTTCTCAGTATTGGTATTTCTTATCCATTATGATCACTTATAGTAAATATAACAAATGTTTTACAGTGGTAGGGAAAAGTCAAAAAGCATTAAATAAAACAAATATCACACACATAGGCAATAGATAACTAGTACATAATAACTCACTTCCCCAAGAAATACTGTAACTCCCAATCAATTTTTAATCCTTTAGCTACGGATTGTAAAAGAAGGATCCACATCGCCTCTCTACGTCTGAGGATAAATTCTCTGTTACCCCCACTGGGGTATCTAGTTACATGGTCAATCCCACAGAATTTAAAGCTTTTATATTCTGTCTGTCATTCACATTGTAGAGCATGAGTTGCAATGGGATATCGTGCGTCATTAGATTTGACCGATCTCATTTGTTCACCCACTCTAACTCTGAGACACCTGATTGTGCTCCCAACATAGGTAAGTAGAAAACAAGTTTATTTAGACAATTGTCCATAAAACATTCTAAAAACTCAGTTAACAATAAGAAACATTTAAAAGAAGAACCCCTTCCTAACCACCCGACTCCCCCTACCCACTACATTTCATCATTAAAATTCTGTTTAACAGATCGTAAAAACCGAGCAATTCCAACTGCCACATCTAAAAGCGCATTTCTGACAATAGCTCCACAGCTTTCCTCCTATGGAGAGCATCATATTTGAAAAACAGAGGTCTTAAAAACTTAATTCGATTTGCAAGATAAAAGACGCAGTCCATAAGAATATGCGTAAGGGAGCATTTAACTTTCAAAGGGCAGGGGCAAAGACCACTATTATTCTGCACCCTGGTCCTAAGTGGGTGGGATGAATAGATTGGATTACATCCCACCCTAACCCTTAATATTTCATTTCTCAATCCTGGGTCTGGTAACTGCGATAAATAAGAAAAAACATTATCCTGGCCCAGTGTGGAGATCGAGAAGCTAACAGATGATTTCTTCCTTAGATACAGTAGGTCAGTTGATTCAGACACCTTAGCAACCGATTCTCTCAATTCACATTTGCCTGGAAAGGGGAACCAAGATGTAATTGTACCACTATCTAAATGAAGGTTCCTAAGTGCAATTAGTCTTGTTCTTACGGCCTTTGCCCACATCCTTTCACTACTTCGGATCTCTTCCCATCACAATTTGGAGACTTTAACCACCTCATCATCCTCCAACAATGTGTTAAAGTATCTTACAGCCCAAGTAGAAGCCGCCATGTTCAAAGAGACCAGGTTGCACTCTCTCCTTATGGCCTGAACCATGGTGCCTTGGGGGAGTGATAATAGTCTTTTAAGCACTACCCCTTCTAATCTGTCCCAATCATAAGTAGGGTCAAGGGAAAAAACCTCTCCTCCCTACAAACCTAGTGTGGGTATCTTCCCTTCATAAGCCCTTAATAATGGAATATGGGATAGCCCCCCAAATCTGCTATTGAATCTTGACAGACAACTAGCCTGCAATAGGGCCTTCTGCTTGGTGCCATCCTAATGCGTACCCCAATTCAAATTCCTCCTAAAGGTTAAACCCAAACGTTTATATTGATCAACTTGCTCCACCTCCTGTGTATCTAAATGCCAGGTGAAACTCTTTACTTTTTTTCCAAAGATCAAAATCTTGGTCTTTTCCAAATTAATATGAAGCTGGTTCTGATTGCTGTAAGTTGTCAGGGCATTTAGTTTCCTCTGCAGACCAATAGGGGTATAAACCAGTAATACCAGATTGTCTGCATAAAGCAGACAGACAATGTGCTGGTTCCCAATTTTTGGGGGAAAAAGACTTAGATTGGGAGACAAAGGTGGGAAGGTCGGCCAAAAATAAACTAAAAAGCAGGGGTGCTAACGCACCCCTGACGCAGGCCGTTGTCAATAGGGATTCTTTGTGATAATCAACCCGACTTATCTAACTCCTCCTGAGCCCAATTACCGGAGTGCAAGGATTGGAGTGCACCAAGAAGGTTTGGTGGGAGGTCCCAAGCGGAAAGTTTTCCCCACAGGATATTCCTGTCCACAGAATCAAAGGCTGTCCGGAAGTCTACGAAACAACAGCACAGCCTTTGATTTTCCTCCAGGGCCTTTCGAATAATGGCCCATAGAGCAAAACAGTGGTCCATAGTAGAGTGACCCTCACGAAAGCCCCCCTGTTCTAATGGAATTCTCTTAGTTTCAATGGCCCAATCTTCAAGTTTAGCTAAAATAATCTTGGAAAAGATATTTAATGAGATATCGAAGAGGCTAATAAGCCTACAGTGTATGGGGTCTGTACCACTCCCTTTTTTAAAAATAGGTTTCACTATGGAGCCTCTATAGGAAAAAGGGTAAAGGCCGGACATAGCAATCCAACTAAACAAGGAGGAGTAAACCGTGGCCCACCAGACACTATTCGTTTTAATTATTACTGCTGGGATGTTATCGGGGCCAGCGGCTCGGGAGAGTTTTACTCTCTTGATAACGGCCTTTACTTCCTTTACTGAAAACCATGTAATGGGAAGATTTTGCCCAAAAATGTTATGAGGTCCATCAGAGCCAGAGGGTCCCCTGTATAGGTCTATCAAGTAAGTAGCCCATTGAACTTCCGGAATTGTACAAACAAGTGTACCCCTATTTTGACCATTAAACTCATTGACCTTTGCCCAAAATTTTTGCTGATCCTTAAAAAGGATAATTTCCTGCATCTCATCCCACTTACTATGGTAAAAGGTGGCTTTTTTCGTCTGCACAAGAGATTTATATTGACGTTTAAGTTTAACCAGCTCCTGGGAGGCTAAGGGGTCGAGATGACGCCTAACGTTCCTAGCTCTCTGTCTCACCAATCGTTTCAACTTTTGACAATCAGAGTCGAACCAGCCCCCAAATCTCTTGGAACGTGATTCTGCCCGCACGCCCTTTTCACATATATTTACTGAAATGCAACACAAAACTCGTTGAACAATATTATTGTACCACACAATAACATCATTATCATAGATAGGGTGAATATCAATCTTCTCCTCTAATTGAAGGGTGGCTAGCTGTTGGAGATGCATGGAATCTAATCGTGTTGAAAGCCTACGCGGATAGGTCATTTCTAAAGGCAAAACCCTCTCAGGGGACACTGGCTCAAACAGGTCGAGAACTGCTGTAGTTGCCCAGTGGTCACTGCCCTCATATTTTGCCACCTCAAAACTCTTAAAAAGGTAAAAATGCCAAAGAGACGTGAATATATAATCAATAGGGCCCAAAGATCCCAACATAGATCTTACCACATATGCAAAAAATGATATATACCACAAACTTTGTGTCACAGGTGATATTCTGGGAAATATCAAGCGTCCGCCCTTCCCCAATATCTAATGTCTTTGTTTTGTCCGTAGCCCATCTGCACATCCCGCAATGTATCCATTTGAAAAAACCAAGTGCCCATTTTGACAGCCAGTTTTCATTCTGTCTGCATTTAGGATAACTCGGGCTCAATAGGTTTTTAAATGTCAGACCCCTATGTCCAGTCTGTCTGAAATATGGCCTTTCAAGAGTCTATCCCCTGATAAGAGATGCCAATGTTTTTGTAGGTACTTTCTAAACCTAAACAAAAGTCTACTAAAGTCAGTCACCAACCGTACTTTGTGTGAACCCACCTGTTCCTGTTGTCTCGTAGTTAAAGTTTGTGCCCTACTGGTTTTAGCACTCCGTCTCCTGGCAGCATCAACCACCTGGTTACTGTAGCCCCTTTGTAAGAATCTTAATTCAATTTCATTATGTACCTTTTCACATTCCTTCTCATCGCTGCAGTTAAGTTTAGCCCTTATCATTTCCCCAAATGGGATAGCATTTATTTAGTAGTTAGGATGGGCACTAGATGCATGTAACACCGAGTTACAAGAAGTTGGCTTTCGAAAAAGTCTGCTATATATTTTGTTATTTTCAATATACAGTTTGAGATCAAGGAATGTAATTCTTTCAGGGTTATGTTGATATGTACATTTGATATTGTACTCATTATTGTTAAGATATGAGCAAAAATCATTAAGTTGTTCAACGCTGCCTGTCCAGATCATTAGACAGTCATCTATATTGCGACCCCAATAAAATATATCCTCATTCCATAGGGTCCCCCGTGAGCCCCAGATCAGCTCCTCCTCCAGGCTCCCTATGAAGAGGCAGGCATACGAGGGAGCAAATCTGGAACCCATCGCGGTCCCCTGTAGTTGTCGATATCACTTATCTTTGAATAAAAAAACATTGTTTTTTTAAGATTAACTCTGTCATTTCCAACATTTCAGTGTGTTCCCAGAGACTCGCTGATCTTTTATTCAATGTCTGTTGCATGGCTGGAAGTCCATGATCATGTCCAATACTCGTGTAAAGAGATATAACATCCAGGGTGACCAGAGTCATACCTGGTTTCCAATCTATATCTTCAAAGAGGTTTAGAATATGTTTCGTGTCCTGTACATATGAGGACAGGTTCTTCACTAGGGGCTGGAGGAACACGTCTACATATTCCGAAATACGTTCCGTAGGACCTCCAATACCTGAAACTATTGGTCTCCTGGGGGAAGGTAAGTTCTTATGTACCTTAGGGAGAGTGTATATGCAGGGGGACCTTGGAGGATCAATTTGCAAAAGCCTATATTCATCCTCATTGAGTAAGCAGCCATCATGCCACTTCTTTTAAGTTCTTTTTGATTTTAGAAGTTAGTTCAAAAGTAGGGTTCCCCACCACCTTCTCATAGCAAGTTGTATAATTTACTTGTGATAATATTTCTGACTCATAATCACACCTATTCATAACTACAATATTGCCCCCTTTGTCGGCCTCCTTGAGAATGACCTCTTCATTATCCTGGAGTTTTTAGGGCTATCCTGTCACCTGGGCTTAGGTTATCTATTGTTTTCCCTAGTCAGCCATTCTATCTCGATCCATCTTTAGTATTATCGTGAATATATTGTGTGTCACAAGGAGCAGCCAATCCCAGACTAAATTAAATCAACAAAAAGGGGTGAAGGACCGGGATATCACTTAGCGCAGTATGTCAAAATTAGAAATAATCAGAGTGGTGCTCATTTGGGTAGAATGTTCACCCCACATCCAAAATTCGAAACCCCTTACAGGGTCCTATACATTTACATCCCACCACTCCAAATGCAGCCAAGGTCTATTCAGCCCAGTGCTGAGCCACCCAGGAAAGGCAGTAACCAGCTCAACCCCCCCTTGTGACTGTCTAGAGTGAATGCACATCCTCTTCTCCTGTCAGTCTAAACCAGACGGTGAATACACAACCGGGCCGGGCACAAAGAGTCATAAGCACACAGAAATGCCCACTTCTAAAAGAGGCATTTCTAAAATAGTAATAACAAATCCGCTTTCACCAATAAGCAGGATTTATTTCTACTATTCCAAACATGGCCACGCTACCCCTCTCATATCAGAAATTACCACTGAAGCACATATCAGGGAATTCCCAATGCAAACCTATGAAAGGGCAGCCTCACAGCAGTGAGAAACCAAATAGGCTGTTTGTCAATACCAGAACATGCCACACAGCTAAGGCACATGTCCTACCTTTTACCTACACAGCACCCCTGCCCATAGGGCTACCTAGGGCCTACCTTAGGGGTGACCTATATGTAGTCAAAGTGGAATTTTAGACGTGGCAACCACTTTAAGCGCCAAATCACCGTGGCAGTAAACTGCACGCGCAGGCCCAGCAGCGGCAGATGCCTGAGACAGGTTTGAAATGCTACTTCTGTGGCTGGCGCAGGCAGCGCTAAAGGCCCACTAGTAGGATTTAATTTACAGGCCCTGGGTATGTAGGATACCACTGTACAAGGGACTTATAGGTAAATGAAATATGTCAGACAGGTGTGGACCAATCTTACCAAGTTTACAAGGGAGAGCACATGCACTTTAGCACTGATCAGCAGTGATAAAGTGCCCAGAGTCATACAACCAATGAAAACAGGTCAGAAAAAAATACAGGAGGAAGGCAAAAAGTTTGGGGATAATCCTGCAAAAAGAGCCTGTTCCAACATGTATTTTTAGGTAAATGTACACAATTATGGTCAGTTCCATGATGCGGTGCTGTTCTTATCTTGGTTGATTTATTTACATCATCATTGTCCCTTGTGTATAGGCTCTAGTATTGACCCGGGTTATATCAGTGCAATCCTTTCCTACAATGCTGCATCTGTTTTTATTTTAGATGGGGAATAAGGTGCTCAAGCCAGGATAGGTAGCCATGTTCTCTTTGTATTCCGTGCCTCCTACTTGCTTGCCATTTGCTCGCCCCCTTTTTACGTGCGTCATAGGTGCCTATTTTGGCTTTGTTCTCCATGCCCTCTGCTTGCCAACCCATGTGCTCATCCACCATTTTCTGATACTGTGTGTGATCATTGATTATTAACCATTTTATCCTAATTTCACAGACATCTGCTGAAAACAGTGTATGTTATGCCGTTGCACACAGATATTTTTCTCTTTTTTTCATATATATTTTCTGCTATTATGTTGCACTTGTTGACTGGTTGTAATTGTATGTAGTACATAGTTATTATTTTTAATTATTGTAATAAATGTTTCCCTGGTCCCCTATAAGTCCCTGGAAGGACACCTAGGGGCTTATTACGATGGGGTCGGAAAGCCTTCGACCTTCGGTCGAAGGCTTTCCGACCGGCATCATCAGCTTCAATTCCGACCGGTCATTCCGACTGGCTTCCGATTGCCTCAAGGAGCCCATCGGCCAGTCGGAGGCCGGCCCGTAATCCCAAAGGGCAGCATTTCCGCCCTTGGGATAACGATCCATGGTTTCTGGCAGGGTTTCCATGCAGGCCATGTTTACCACATGGTGGACTTATAATGAATAATAACTATCTCATATATCATGAGTATTGAATCAGAAATAAATAGCTTATTTATGATGAAGCAACTGTTATGGTAACTGGTGAGCTTAGCCTACACAATCAACAGGCTTACTTTTCCGCCACTTTGCAGCTGGAGAACATAATGAAAGTCTCGTGTAACAGCACGGAAAACAGCTTGAGCAAAAGGTATGCGCGCCAGCCACAATATGCACTTCACTGGATCCGCAACATAAACCAGGTAACAGCAGGCACAGAACAGCCTTCCACATGACAGATGAACTGTAGATAAAATGGATGTTAATGATCTTTCCTCTGGAAGAGTTGCAATGAGGAACCAGCAGAAGCTGGGCGTTCTCAATAAAGTGCACTACAATGGAGGTTGTAACTGTGAGTGCCTCAGGGACTTTACAAATCTCGTCGCCAAAATGGGGTAATGTTCTCAGCATAAAGAAACACTCCAAACATAGTTGAGCGAGAGAGTAATTTAATGTCACCCAAGCATTCTGCTTTCCGCTGGCCAAGCTGCCAACTGTCCTTTATTAGAACATAGTTCACCTAACACTAGCACAGTACTGACCAATGTGAGAAGTGAAGAGACAAAGGGCATACGTCACATATGGAGTTACACAAAGAACATGGGGGCATATTAGCAAGAAGAGGCGATAATCATCGCTAACCCTGCTTAGCGTGATTTTTTTTATCGCCGGCTATCGCTGGAATATATCGCCACGCTAACGCTGTATTAGCAACGATTAGCGCTATGGCGATGAATATTCCAGCGATAGCGAGGAAATGGGCCAACATCGCTGAAAAACCAGCGATGTTGCATGGAGAAGGGAGAACACCTTGCTGATACGACCCTGTGGTCGTATCAGCATAATCCACCCCCATGTTAGGTATGGCTAACACCTGCTAATTGCAGGTGTTAAATAAATGGCGATGACCCCGGTTAGCGCGACTTTTCACGTCGCTAACTGGGGCCATGGCCACCTTGCTAATAGGCGATAGGCCTGTTAGCGGGTGTTTCCCAGGTTTGTTCGTCGGGAACGCCCACTTTGCATGTCATTAGCGATAAATATCGCTGACATGCAAAGCGGTAAAAAACGGGCGCTAATGCCCGCAAACTGTCTCTAACTGCTGTTAGAGACAGTTTGCTGATAGGGCGATATGAATATCGCCGCTTTAGCGGCAAAAAGTGCCGCTAAAGCGGCGATAGTGCCCTTGCTAATATGCCCCATGGATAGAGAAAAGACAAAGGGGCATATTATCAAGAATGGCGTTAAAAATTATCGCCGGTTTAGCAGCAGAAAACTGCTGCTAAAGCGGCGTTAATGGGCTTGATAATATGCCCTTGAGAATTCCAATAGAAGTCCATGTTCTGGTGTGAACATGGGCTTCTATTGGAATTCTCCAGGGCATATTATCAAGCCCATTATCGCCGCTTTAGCAGCAGTTTTCTGCCGCTAAACCGGCGATAATTTTAACGCCGTTCTTGATAATATGCCCCAAACTTGTATTTACCACATATATAGCTCAGAGGCAGACCCAATATATCAGACCAATTTGCCAGTGGCGGGCTTAGCAGCACCACTGCTTTAATGAGCAACAATGCCCATTCCCCTTCTGTGAAATCCACTGAAAATAATTTCCTTTAAAACGTAATTAATCAGCAATATTTTCTAAACTTTCACATTTTTGACTAGTTCTGTTAAACTGAGAGGAAATGAAAAATATTGGGGCATATTAGCAAGACCGGCGATAAAATTATCGCCGTTTTAGCGGCAGGAAACTGCAGCTAAAACGGCGATAATGGGCTTGCTAATATGCGTTATAGAATTCCAATAGAAGCCCAGGTTAGATGTGCAGGACATCTAACCTGGGCTTCTATTGAATTCTATAACGCATATTAGCAAGCCCATTATCGCCGTTTTAGCGGCAGTTTTCTGCCGCTAAAACGGCGATAATTTTATCGCCGGTCTTGCTAATATGCCCCTATATTGCTAAATGTAGAAACATGCAACAACGTGTCTTTCCATGAGTATCTACGTACATACCCTATGGTATTAATTACTTTCCCTGTAAATGTGAAGGTCAACGGGTTTGTGATGATTGATTTGAGATGCAATGGAAATTCATTTGATGCAGCTTTGCATCTCTTGAGAAGGCGAAAGGCAGTCTATTGACAGCACCAAGGTCAAGCCGACATTTATTTAGAAAATATTGACAAGCCCTGAGACTTAAGCTAAGGTGTTTTTTAAGACGAATGGGATATTTATACACTAGGATGCATGCAGGCAGAATATGTACCAGGCTTTTGTGCTGTGTATAGATAAATGTACAGCGTTTGTTACTTTATTTTGCTATAAAATGATATATGTAGCAAACAAATTGAAGTTCGTGTGACACAGCAAAAAGTGTAGCAGCCTAACTGCTGTGAAGATGGTTAAGGGCGTTATCTAGAGTTTAAATATGAAAAAGAGGAAGCAAATCCTCTACTCCCAAGGAACTGGGCTATACAAGCCATCACTATAAAAACTGTTCCTGAGGCAATTATTTACAAAAACATAACAGGTGGGTAGGCATAAAAATTCCTACTGGCAAGAAATGAAAGGTGAAAGAATTTGCAAAAATTATTCAAATGTAATGATTCGATTAATCATATTTAAAAATCCTCATATGACAATCTCAACAGGTGACAAGGTGCTACAGGTGGCGGCGCAGTGCAAGTGAAGTCAAGTGAAATAATGTGAATAAATATGTAGAGTGCATATAACAGAGGGATACAAGCTCAACCAATAGGACAAAATGACAATATACGAGAATAGAAAATCATGTCATAGCATAGTTTTTGGTCCTTTCAACAAATGAACACGTAGTTGAGACGTATTGTTCAAATTTACGACCATATAAGACAGAATTTTGGTAGGGTCTTCCTCAGGATAAATGGAGCAACACGAGGCGTGTGACAAGAAAAAACTCCTCAATTAACAGGAGTAACGAACAACCCGCACATATGGAGTTTTGCCCCCACTAAAAGGAAAGCAGAAAGGTTTCACGCATCCCCCGTTACTCCTTTTAACAGAGGAGTTTCTATTTGCAGCTTTAGGAACACCGCCGAACAGTACGCACATTTTGTGGTTTGACCCCACGGTGAGAAAAGCAGAAATGCTTCTCGCTTCCTCTGTTCAGTCGCGGCTCGCATGACTCGCGGGTGGGGGGTTTCGGCGGGTCGCGCGGGGGTTCGTGCGGGGTGGGGTTAACATTTTGTTTTTAAAACTTACCATACCAGGTCCCGCGCCGCCTCCACTCCTGGCCTGGTCCCGTTTCCTGGAACAGGAAGCATGCATCCTCCCTCCCCTCCCCTAAGCCAATCACAACGTGCACTGCGTTGTCATTGGTGTGGACAGCGCTCAGCTGGGTGCCTGCAGGAAGGCCATTTTCTCTATGTAGGCTGCATGCAGCCTACATAGAGAAAATGTAGAGTGCGCATGACTGGTTTGGTCAGCCCCAGAGGGCCGATCAAACAGTCAGGGCCCACAACAGTGGGCAAGCCACTCCTCCCTGACCCGCCAACCCGCCCGTCCCCAACCAAGCATACCCTGCCTTCTGCTTTCTCGCAGCGCGAGAAGCAGAAACATAAAATGGTATTTAAAATACCATTTTATGTTTCTGCTTCTGCACTGCGAGAAAGCAGTGGGGCAACGCTCCTCCACCCTAATGGAGGAGCCACCCCTGCCTCTGTTACTCCTGCTTATTCTTTCACCTTGCATTTCTAGCCAGTAGGAATTTTTATGCCTACCCACCTGATATGTTTTTGTAAATAATTGCCTTATCTAGCGTTTGGCAGACAGGATACCTCACCACTAAATTACAGAGTCTCCTGTCTGGCATACCACAGGTTTGCCTGCTCTATTTAGAATTGGGCGAACCATCATATTCCTGATGACTGAGCATTCGCTAACTTGCCAGTGGAAACCTCAGATTGAGAGCCCAATGGATATAAGCAAAAGACACACAGATGATGAACGGAATGCAGAGTAAATCAAACATTCACCCCCAGTCAAAAGATCTGGGTTAAATCCATCGTTCATTCACTCACCATGCCACCCCAGTTTAGACCCAGCCATATGCAAATCAGTCTTGACCTGTGCCTCATGGGAACAGTCCAGCCCGAACTGCCAAGACAGGTCCTCCCTGGACCGGAAACAAGCATACTGGGACCAGTTTCGGGGTGTCACCCCTCATCAGCCAGGCTAGCTTGAATCCAGTGGCACAGTGAGCCCGGGACCCATGTCTGGGCATACCCGCGCACTTAGAGTGAGAACGCAAAAGATACACAGAAGATGGACGGAATGCAGAGCAAATCAAACATTCAACCCCAGTCAAAAGATCTGGATTAAATCCATTGTTCTTTTGCTCACCATGCCACCCCAGTTTAGACCCAGCCATATGCAAATAAGTCTTGACCCTGTGCCTCATGGGAATAGTCCAGCCCGAACTGCTAAGCCAGGTCTTCCCTGGACTGGAAACAAGCATCCTGGGACCAGTTTCGAGGCGTCACCCCTCATCAGCCAGGCTAGCTTGAATCCAGTGGCACAGTGAGCCCGGGACCCATGTCTGGGCATACCCGCGCACTTAGAGTGAGAACGCAAAAGATACACAGAAGATGGACGGAATGCAGAGCAAATCAAACATTCAACCCCAGTCAAAAGATCTGGATTAAATCCATTGTTCTTTTGCTCACCATGCCACCCCAGTTTAGACCCAGCCATATGCAAATAAGTCTTGACCCTGTGCCTCATGGGAATAGTCCAGCCCGAACTGCTAAGCCAGGTCTTCCCTGGACTGGAAACAAGCATCCTGGGACCAGTTTCGAGGCATCACCCCTCATCAGCCAGGCCGATGGATATAAGGCCAACAGTCTAAGTACCTCCTACCGTTCCCCCTGTTTACAGTGGGTGTTCCCTTTTTTCCCAGGACCAACTAGGAAAGTATGGAGGTCCCAAAAAGAAAAATATAGACCCCCACTCAATGGAAAAAACTCCCAGTGTGTCAAGGGCATTTGTTTTTTTATTCTACAAAAGCATCATGCTTTGAGAGTTTGTGTTTATAAAACAAGAACTTTTGTTGTGTGGGCGCATTCAACATAGCACTCCCAGAGCCCCCACAGTGCCTTCAGTAGAGTTTCTGTGGTGGTTGCACTTCTGAGGACAGGCAGGTTATAGTCCACATGCTGTAGTCCATGAGGGCAGATCTGCTGCCCTGGCAGAAATGAGTATAGCCCACAGTGTCTAAATAAGTCCCATGTATAATCCCAGCTATAATCTGAGGGTTACAATTTCAGATACTGGCCAACCCAACTCAGCATTTCATCCTTCTGAGGTCAGTAAATAGAGTCCAATAAATTGGCACTTGTTGCACTTGGGCAGTGGTTAATTTGTAAAAAAAAAAAAAAAAGAAGTCAGGAAGCAGCTTTGACCAGACAATTTCTCCTGTTGGCGCTGCCTAACAAAGAACCAACAAACCCCAGAAGTGGGGAAGGGGTGTGGTGTAATGACAAGAGCTGCCGACTTCGGAGCTGGGGAATCAGGTTTGAGTCTCGTGTCGGTTAGCATCCTGTGATTCTGTATGAGTCACTTAATCTCCGTGTGCCTACCAAAAATGAATGTGTCCTTAATGATGCTCAAGCGCTAGTTTTGATGATTGAGTACGGGTGCCGAGCACCGGAAACCACTGGCTCAAATTAAGCACTGCACTGCGGTTAGGCCAAGTTTATACTTTGCTGGCACAGTGGGGATCTTTGCCCTTTGAGAATGTGAACTTCTTCTAAGGCAAGGTTTATTGCCCGCCCATCAAAGTGTGACACCCAGCAGCAGGTAATCGAGGCTGGACATTGCCAGTTGTAAATGATGCTACTGGAGGGGGAGGGAAAGGGTGATTTCAGACTCCTAGTAGGGGCTGGTGCTGAAGGATAAGGGCTAAGAGCACAGATCAGTGCCATTGGTTGAGCTCCAACAGTGGGACAGTGACCACAATGGGATTAGAGCAATTGGGGATTTACTGCATGAGGGTTCAGGGCTCTAAATACTGGACATTGCTGGGTTGAGTTACTTAGAGCTGTGGGCAGCATGCAGAAATGTGGGCGTTCTAAACAGGAGGCTATATATTTAAATATATATATATACAAATATATATATTTGCAAGGACGTTGTTAGCTTCTGATTTCGCTTGTACAAACCAGTGAAAGTCAGCAGTTATAGATACTTTAGCTAACTGTAACTTATTCACTCGCAATGCACTGCATATGACCTCACATATTACATCACTCATGATGGTCAGTGACATGTCTGATGGTCAGTGACATCTCTGATGATATCTCAAATTACATCACTGATGACATCACTGATGTCATCATCAACAGAATCACTCACACGCCAACACAGCCTCTCATACGTCCACTCACACACACGCACAACCACTCACATACCCATTCACAGACCCATACAAGTACTTACACAATCACTCACTTATCCATAGAACCACTCACACACACGCTCACTCATTCAGAGAGCCTGATCATAAGAGTCACTCACCCATACAGCTACTCACATAGCCACACACTCAACCATACAGCTACTGACACAATCAGTTATTCACCTACACATCCACTCACACACCCACTCACTCACTCACCCATATCGCCACTTAACAGAGCCACTCAATCAGTGATACTACCACTCACACACTCACTCACAAACCCACACAACCACTTACATACCCATTTATGCATCCATACAACCACTCACACATCCACTCACTCACACATCCAACCGATCCCACAATCAGTGTTCCAAACAGCCACTCACACACCAACTCACTTAACCAAACACTCACTCAAACCGCCACTCACTCACCCATACAGCCACTTACACACCAGTCACTCACTCATACAAACATTCAGACAGCCACTCTCTCACCATACAGACACTGACATGCCCACTCACCCACCCATAGAGCAACTCACACAGCCACTCACTCACCCACCCATACAGCCATAGACACACCCACTCCCTCACCAATACATCCACTAAGCCACCTACACAGCTACTCAGACATCAATGTATAGACTAATACAGTCACTCACACAGCCACTCACACACAGATACTCATGTATATATCTCGTGTGTATATATATATATATATTCACTGAAAAAACCATAGGTTTCAGGGACGTTATAGTTAGTTGGACATTTCACTCGTACAAAACCAGTGAAATTCGGCCGTAATATTTTGTTCAGCTAACTATAACTCTCTCCCCCGCAATGCACTGCTGATGACGTAATATATTACATCATTCATGACATGGTCAGTGACATCACTGATGACATCGCTGATGACATCTCAAATGACATCACTGATGACATCATCCACATTATAATTTGATGCACCTCCTCATACCCTAATATAACCTTTGATACACCCACTCCAAAATACAGACTACCATTTTCGAAACCATAGACACACCAATACCAGTTACTACATACCCACTCACTGATTCCTAGGTCTACACACACATCCACTCATTCACCCATACATTCACTCACACATGCAGTCACTCATCAATACAGCACTATCATATGCACTCATACAACTATACAGACACTCACACATCGCCACTCATCCATAGAGTTGCTCACACACCTAGTCAGTCATGCAAAGAATCAATCACACTCCCATTTACTCAACTATACAGTTATACACACACCACCTCACTTATTCATACAGCTACTAACACATACTTACTCTCTTATACAATCACTGATACAAGCACACACTCAACCATACAGCCCCTCTCTCAATCACTCACTCTCACATACAGTCATTTATATACTCCAACACTCACATATACTGCCTTTCACATATGTAGTTACTCACAAATGTACCACTGAGACATCCATTCACTCACCAAAACACCCATACACACACTAACCCACCCATACAGCCCCTCACAGATGCACTCTTGAACCCATACACCCATTGAATCACCCACTCACACATCTATGCACAGAGTCACACACCCCCCACCCACCCACACAGACACTTAGGCACCCATACAGATACTCAGACAACCAATCAATAACCCATATAGACACTTATGTAGCTACTCACCAACCCATGCAGCTGCCTACACACCAAATGACAGACTGATACAGACCTTCACACAGTTTAGTCACTAACCCATGCATTCAGTAAGACACGTTTAATCACTCACTTATACAGCCAGTCATGCACCTACTAAATCCTCCATTCAGACACTTATACACCCACTCATTCTTCAATACACCTTGGCATATATATATATATAAAACATATTTAAACTTTACAGAAACACACAGTCACTGGATGATGTCATCAGTGATGTCATTTGAGATGTCATCAGTGATGTCATCAGTGATGTCACTGACCATGTCATGAATGATGTAATATGTGACGTCATCAGCAGTGCATTGCGGGGCGCGAGCTATAGTTAGCTGAACTAACTATAACAGCCAAATTTCACTGGTTTTGTACGAGTGAAATGTTCAACTAACTATAACGTCCCTGAAACCTATGGTTTTTTCAGTGAATTTCAAAGGTTTTTTAAATGCTAATTTCTAACTATAACGTCCCTGAAACCTATGTTTTTTTCAGTGAATTTCAAAGGTTTTTTAAATGTTAATTTCTAACTATAACGACCCTGAAACCTATGGTTTTTTCAGTGAATTTCAAAGGTTTTTTTAAATGTTAATTTCTAGCTATAACGACCCTGAAACCTATGGTTTTTTCAGTGAATTTCAAAGGTTTTTTAAATGCTAATTTCTAACTCTGCCTACATAGGTAGGACATATGAAGAAAGAGGAAGAAAGGCGCAGAAAGAAGCAACAGAAATGCAAAAAGAGGCAACAGCAGTCCAGAAAGACAAAGAAAGGTGCAGAAAGAAGCAAGAGATATGCAGAAAGAACCAACAGAGGTGCAGAAAGAGGCCTTGTTGCAAAGTCATCCTGTGCCCCCAACTTTTTGCTGACGGGTACTGGTGATAACTGACTCTGACTAACCAGGCCTAGAGCCAGTGCTATGCTAAAAGACACTTAGAATACAGTAAAAACACCTACATACACTAGGGTACACTCTGGGTTGGGGTACCCCTGTGATTGGCATGACCTCCCCTGTAAGGCCCTAGTACATAATAGGGAGGGGGATTAAAACTACCTCTAAGTCAGAGGTGCAGAAAGATGCTTCTTTATCTAGTAGTCGCGTTTGCAGAGTGGTAGAGAAAGGGTGCTGGGCCTCTGACCAGCGCTCAGGAATTCCGCTGCGTAGGACTTACAGGAGGTACCAGGAGGGCTTCTTGGCCCCCAAAGTCCCTCAGGAGTAAAGCGGACTTTATCCCCCATCCCGTAGTCTGCCAGGAGACGCGTTTGCAGAGTGGTGGAGAAAGGAGGGCGTGGCCTCCGAAGACGTCTTAGCAATCCTACTGTTTGGGACTTACTGGAGGCAACAAGAGGGGTAGTTGGCCCCCAAGGACATCCTTGGGGGCCAACTACCCCTCCTATTACCTCCAGTAAGTACCACACAGCAGGATTGCTAAGTTCTCATAACAGGTCACGCCCCCTTTGCCCTCCACTCTGCAAACACGCTCCCTGGCATGCTCTTGGGTGGGGATTGAAGTCCCCTTCACTGTTGGGGGTCCTTAGGGGACAACTAGCCTACCTCTTACCTCCAGTAAGCCCCACACAGTGGGATAGCTGAGAGGTGGACACAGGGCATGCCCCCTTTCTCCACCACTCTGCAAACGCACCTCCTGGCGTGCTCTTGGTTGGAGGATGAAGTCCCCTTTCCTCATGAGGGTCCCTGGGGGCCAACTAGCCCTCCTGTTACCTCTAGTAAGCCCCACACAGCTGGATTGCTGAGAGTGGTCAGAGGCCATGCCCCTTTTTCACACCACTCTGCAAACGCACCTATTGGCACACTGCTGTTTGGGGGATGAAGTCCACTTTAGTACTGAGGTCCTCAGGACACAAGAGGACCTCATTGCCCCACCAGAAGTGTGCCCCAAGGCACGTTTGCAGAGTGGTGTAAAAAGGGGCATGGCCTCGGACCACTTCTCAGCAATTCAGCTGTGTGGTGCTTACTGGAGGTACCTGGTGGGCTAGTTGGCCCCCAGGGACCCTCAGTATTCAAGGGGACTTAATCCCCCAACTTAGAACGCGCCAGGAGGCACGCTTGCAAAGTGGTGCAGGGAGGGGGCGGGGCCTCCAGCGAGATGCCAGCTTTTTAAAAAAAACAAATTGTTAGAAGGGGGCTGTTTCGCCCCCCTTCTTTCAATCTTTCTTGGGCCCTGGGGACCCCATCCCCCAGGGCCTGCCACATTTTAAAAAAATGGGAAGGGAGCTGCGCGGCCCCCCTCCCGAGTGCAATTTTGGCCCCAGGGACCCCATCCCCGGGGCATGGCCACATATACATATTCTTTTATTTTTAATGGAGGGAGGCTGCGTGGCCCCCCTCCTGAAGCCTTTACCTGCGCCGGGGACCCCATCCCCCGTGGCATTGCCTCTTTTTTTTATTTTATTTTTTTTATTCGGGAGGGGGCTGCGTAGCCCCCCTCCCAAGGCCAATTTCGGCCCTGGGGACCCCATCCCCCGGGGCATGGACACATATACATATTTTTAAATTTTTAATTGAGGGGGGCTGCGTGGCCCTCCTCCTGAGGCATTTATCTGACCCGGGGACCCCATCCCCCGGGGCATTGCCTCTTTTTTTAATTGAATTTTTATTTTATTCGGGAGGGGAGCCGCATGGCCCCCCTTCCCTGGGCAAGTTCTGGCCCAGTGGACCCCATCCCCGGGGGCCAGCCCTCAAGTTGGGGACCATGGGGGGAGCCCCAATGCCCCCACGGTCCCAGCCGGCTCCCCATCTCGTGCGGGAGCTGGCATTGCTTTTGGGCAAGGGGAGCTGCTGGCATGCAGCTCCCCTTGCCCAAAAGCAATTCTGCTTTGCTTCGTTGAACCGAGAGCAGGTTTCCTGCTCTCGCTTCAACGAAGCAAAGCAGTGTTTGCTATGGCAGGGCGGGAGCTGCCCTGCCATAGAAAACGGCAATGTCCTGGGGGTGGGCACCCCGGGACATTGCAGGAGCCGGCCCTGGGGGGTGGCAGTCCCCAGGGCCATTGATGGCTCCAGGAAGGGGGCCGCGCGGCCCCCCTCCCAACACATGCAAAGCCCCGGGAAGGTGGTGGTACCCGGGGTCTGGGGGTCCGCAACGGACCCCCGCCCTTTATTTAAAATTGCACCGGGGAGGTGGTGGTCCCTGGGGCAGTGTGGGGGGGCAGGAGCCCCCCCACACTCCTTTAATCATTTTGGAGCCCCGGGGAGGTGGCAGTCCCCGGGGCTTGGGGGGGCCCGTGAGGCCCCCCCCACCCCTATTAAATCAAAGCCCCGGGCGGTGGTGGTCTCCAGGGCAGTGTGGGGTGGGAGGAGCCCCCCACACATTTTTTTTTTAAAAGCCCCAGGGAGGTGGTGGTCCCCTGGGCTGTGGGGGCCCTCATGGGCCCCCACACCATAATTATAAATTGGCCCCGGGGCCTGGCCCACCCGGGGGCTTAAAACAAACGAAGCGCGGGAGCCCGCACTTTGGTTTTTTTAATTTTTCGGCCGGATTCGCTCACCCAGCGTGAATTCTGCTGATTTCTTTTTTTTTTAAATGCTTTTTTGGGCCCAGGGGGTCCTTGTGGGACCCCCTGAGCAGACCTAGGGGGTCAGGGTGTTTCTACCCTGCCCCCTTTTCATGTTTTTCATGTTTTTTTTACTTTTTTCTTGTGACTCGGTTACCGAGTCACAAGATGGCTGCCAACACTTCCTGGTTTGGAGTGTTGGCAGCCAATCAGAATGAAGCTCGTGCTCAGGAGGGTTCGCGAATCCTCCTCGGTGCTCAGATATCGATATTTTTATTTTTTGGAATTCTCAGCAACTACTGAACGGATTTACACCACTTAAAAAAAGCACGCTTTCTGGACCAAGACTTAACTTTTTGCCAAATTTGGTGTAATTCCGTTCAGCAGTTCTGGCTATAGCCTGTTTCAAAATTCCTATGGAAATTAACATGGAGAAAACGCGTTTTGGGACCCCCCTTTTTTCTTGGCCCCCGCTTGACGAATCACCCCAAATCTTTCAAGATAGGACCTGACCTGAGGGAACCTTTTTTTGGGAAAATTTCGTGAAGATTCGTCAAACGGTGCCAAAGATATTGGCAAAAGAAAAAACGGTTTTTATATAGAAACAAGGTCCTAACTATAACTACCTACTGGCGACTGCCAGTAGGTATATATATATATATATATATATATATATATATATATATATATATATATATATTCACTAAAAAACAAAGGTTACAGGGTTACAGGTTTCACTCGTACAAAACCAGTGAAATTCAGCCGTTATAGATAGTGAGCTAACTATAACTCGCGTCAGAAATTCAGCTGTTATAGTTAGTAGAGCTAACTATAACTCGCGCCCCCGCAATGCACTACTGATGATGTCACATATTACATCACTCATGACATGGTCAGTGACATCTAGGGCTGGGCGAAGTTGGCGTAGCACCACTACGCAGAATTTTGGAAAAAATGTGTGGAAAACGAGCGCACGTCCTGAGGGTCCGTTTGCCCGGGACAGGGGTCCCTCGTGCCTGGACAGGCTCCCCGATCTCCCCGGCCTGGCTGGGTTGAGAAGCATGTACTGGCCCCGGGGACTGCGTTTCGGTCAGGGCCTGGGGTTTGGGTGCCCCCGTCCTGCCGCCTGCCAAGTGTCCATCTGCCCGGGACAAGGGTCCCTGGTGCAGAGCCCCCGAGCCCTGCGTGGGCAGGTGGGAGCCCTACCGTGAAGGCTCTGCTCGGGGCGGGCAGATGGGAGTCCTTTCAACCCCGGCTATCTGGTCGCACGCAATGCTTTCCAATGGGGCGACCAGATGGCCGGGCTGCCCTGGAAGTCCCGATGAGGGCTCATTTGCCTCCCGGATCCCAGCCAGGGCTCCAGGAGGTCGGGCACGTTCGCGCCAAGGGTCCCCTGAGCCTCGCGGTGCGCACGGATTCCCAGAAACGGGGTAGCCTTCCTCCAGATTACTAGGGGCAGGGTATGCCGGGACACCCCTCCCGGGCTGGCAGTTCTCTGCCGGGGACCAGATGGGCTATGCCCGGACAACACCTCCCGAGGCATCCGGGGCTCCCTCCTCTGGCCCACGGTGTGGCAAGGTGCCCGGGACGGGCTCCATGGGTCCCGGGCAGTCCTCCCCTGGGCGCCCGGGCCTGAGAGCTCCGGTGGTCCTCCCCGTGCCTGAGGCCCAGCCGGGGTCCCCGAGCCTCCCGGGACGCGGAGCCCCCGAGCCCTGCATGGGCAGGTGGGAGCCCTACCGCGAAGGCTCTGCTCGGGGCGGGCAGATGGGAGTCCTTTCAACCCCGGCCATCTGGTCGCACGCAATGCTTTCCAATGGGGCAACCAGATGGCCGGGCTGCCCTGGAAGTTCCGATGAGGGCTCATTTGCCTCCCGGATCCCAAACAGGGCTCCAGGAGGTCGGGCACGTTCGCGCCCAGGGTCCCCTGAGCCTCGCGGTGCGCACGGATTCCCAGAAAGCGGGGTAGCCTTCCTCCGGATTACTAGGGGCAGGGTATGCCGGGACACCCCTCCCGGGCTGGCGGTTCTCTGCCGGGGACCAGATGGGCTATGCCCGGACAACACCTCCCGAGGCATCCGGGGCTCCCTCCTCCGGCCCACGGTGTGGCAAGGTGCCCGGGACGGGCTCCATGGGTCCCGGGCAGTCCTCCCCCGGGCGCCCGGGCCCGAGAGCTCCGGTGGTCCTCCCCGTGCCTGAGGCCCAGCCGGGGTCCCCGAGCCCCCCGGGACGCAGAGCCCCCGAGCCCTGCGTGGGCAGGTGGGAGCCCTACCACGAAGGCTCTGCTAGGGGCGGGAAGATGGGAGTCGTTTCGACCCCGGCCATCTGGTCGCACGCAATGCTTTCCAATGGGGCGACCAGATGGCCGGGCTGCCCTGGAAGTCCCGATGAGGGCTCATTTGCCTCCCGGATCCCAGCCAGGGCTCCAGGAGGTCAGGCACGTTCGCGCCCAGGGTCCCCTGAGCCTTGCGGTGCGCACGGATTCCCAGAAAGCGGGGTAGCCTTCCTCCGGATTACTAGGGGCAGGGTATGCCGGGACACCCCTCCCGGGCTGGCGGTTCTCTGCCGGGGACCAGATGGGCTATGCCCGGACTACACCTCCCTAGGCATCCGGGGCTCCCTCCTCCCTCCTCCGGCCCACGGTGTGGCAAGGTGCCCGGGACGGGCTCCATGGGTCCCGGGCAGTCCTCCCCCGGGCGCCCGGGCCCGAGAGCTCCGGTGGTCCTCCCCATTCATGAGGCCCAGCCGGGGTCCCCGAGCCCCCGGGAAGTGAAGCCCCAGAGCCCTGCGTGGGCAGGCGGGAGCCCTACCGCGAAGGCTCAGGGGTGGGCAGATGGGCGTCCTTTCGGTCCCGGCAATCTGGTCGCTCCTATCCCCTCGGCCATCTGGTCGCACGCAATTCTTTCCAATGGGGCGACCAGATGGCCGGGCCGGCCTGGAAGTCCGGATGAGGGCTCATTTGCCTCCCCAATCCCAGCCAGGGCTCCAGGAGGTCGGGCGCGTCCGTGCCTAGGGTCCCCTCAGTCTCGCGATGCACACGGGTTACCAGAAAGGGGGGTAGCCTTCCTCCGGATTACTAGGGACAGGGCACGCCGGAACCCCTCTCGGCCTAGCGGTCCTCAGCCAACAGCTGGACAGGCCAGGATGCTGCCCCAGCCTGGGGTCCATCCCCGGGCCAGCCGTGTGGCAGGATGCACGGGACGGGGTCCCGTGGGCCCGGGGAGCCTCCCCCTGCTCGTCTGGGTTCAGGGGCTCCCAGGGGCCCTGGAGAGGGCGGCCTCCCCACCCTGGGCTCTGTCCTCGGTCCTGCCGCGTGGCAGGGTGACCGGGACGGGGTCTTGCGGGCCTGGGGAGGCTGCCCCTTTGCTCCAGGAGCCCCGGCTGGGTCCAGGGGCCCCACCGGGCCCCGGGTCAGGTGCTCCAGCCCTGGGCCCCGTCCCCCGGCCTGCTGTCCTGCCAAAGGCCTGGGACGGGGTTCCGTCATGCCCGGGGAGCCTCCCCCTGCTTGGCTGGGTTCAGGGGCACCCAGGGGCCCCGGGGAGGGCGGCCTCCCCACCCCGGGCTCCGTCCTTGGTCCTTCCGTGTGGCAGGGTGCCCGGGACGGGGTCCCGCGGGCCCGGGGAGGCTTCCCCTGCGCCTTTGGGCCCGGGAGCCCTGGCTGGGTCCAGGGGCCCCTCCGGGGCCCGGGTCGGGTGCTCCAGCCCTGGGCCCCGTCCCCTGGCCTGCCGCTATGCCAAAGGTCCGAGACGGGCTTCTGTCGTGCCCGGGGAGCCCCCCCTCGCTTGGCTGGGTTCAGGAGCTCCGTCCAGGGCCCGTGAGGGCCCAGGGAAGGGTGGCCTCCCCACCCTGGGCTCCGTCCTCAGTCCTGCCGCGTGGCAGGGTGCCCGGGACGGGGTCCCGTGGTCCCGGGGAGGCTTCCCCTGCGCCTCTAGGCCCGGGAGCCCCGGCTGGGTCCAGGGGCCACTCCGGGTCCCGGGTCGGGTGCTCCAGCCCTGGGCCCCGTCCCCCGGCCTGCCGCTATGCCAAAGGTCTGAGACGGGGTTCCGTCGTGCCCGGGGAGCCCCCCTCGCTTGGCTGGGTTCAGGAGCTCCGTCCGGGGCCCCTGAGGGCCCGGGGGAGGGCGGCCTCCCCACCCCAGGCTCCGTCCTCGGTCCTGCCGCGTGGCAGGGTGCCCGGGACGGGGTCCCGTGGTCCCGGGGAGGCTTCCCCTGTGCCTCTGGGCCTGGGAGCCCCAGCTGGGTCCAGGGGCCCCTCCGGGCCCCGGGTCGGGTGCTCCAGCCCTGGGCCCCGTCCCCCGGCCTGCCGCTATGCCAAAGGTCCGTGACGGGCTTCTGTCGTGCCCGGGGAGCCCCCCCTCGCTTGGCTGGGCTCAGGAGCTCCGTCCGGGGCCCGTGAGGGCCCAGGGAAGGGTGGCCTTCCCACCCCGGGCTCCGTCCTCGGTCCTGCCGCGTGGCAGGGTGCCCGGGACGGGGTCCCGTGGTCCCAGGGAGGCTTCCCCTGCGCCTCTGGGCCCGGGAGCCACGGCTGGGTCCAGGGGCCACTCCGGGCCCCGGGTCGGGTGCTCCAGCCCTGGGCCCCGTCCCCCGGCCTGCCGCTATGCCAAAGGTCTGAGACGGGGTTCCGTCGTGCCCGGGGAGCCCCCCTCGCTTGGCTGGGTTCAGGAGCTCCGTCCGGGGCCCCTGAGGGCCCGGGGGAGGGCGGCCTCCCCACCCCAGGCTCCGTCCTCGGTCCTGCCGCGTGCCAGGGTGCCCGGGACAGGGTCCTGCGGGCCCGGGGATGCTTCCCCTGCGCCTCTGGGCCCGGGAACCCCGGCTGGGTCCAGGGGCCCCTCCGGGCCCCGGGTCGGGTGCTCCAGCCCTGGGCCCTGTCTCCCGGCCTGCCTCTATGCCAAGGGCCCGGGACGGGGGTCCGTCGGTCCCGTGCAGACCTCCCCCGCTTCGCCTGCTTGTCGAGGTGTCTGCGGGCCCCGGGTCGGAGGGCCCGTCGGCTCCCCCCCTCGTAGCCCCCATGGCTGGGGCCCAGCTGGGGCCCTGGGCCTCTGGTCCCCCATGCCCCGGCACCCACTCACTCTTTCGTTGGGGCACAGAGCGACCAGATGGCTTCCCTTTCGTGCCCGGCCATCTGTTCGCACCTTTCCCCTCGGCCATCTGGTCGCACCTATCCCCTCGGCCATCTGGTCGCACCCAATGCTTTCCTATGGGGTGACCAGATGGCCGGGCTTCCCTGGAAGTCCCGATGAGGGCTCATTTGCCTCCCCGATCCCAGCGAGGGCTCCAGGAGGTCGGGTACTTTTGCGCCGTGGGTCCCCTCTGTCACCTCGTATGCACGGATTACACGAAAGGGGGGTCATTTTCCTCCGGATTACTTGGGAGAGCTCCGTGAGGTCTGGCGATTCTGAAACAGGGGAAGGCAGCACCCGGGCCCACCCGCCGGGGCCCCCAGGGGCCCGGGTACGCACCTGCCTCTCAGCCCCTTCCCGATGGTCCTTTTTCTCCGAGTTTGCTCAGTCAGACCTTCGTGAGGTCCGGGGATGCTGAGACGGGGGAAGGCAGCACCCGGGCCTGCCCGCCGGGGCCCCCAGGGGCCCAGGAACGCACCTGCCTCTCAGCCCCTTCCCGATGGTCCTTTTTCTCCGAGTTTGCTCAGTCAGACCTCCGGGAGGTCCGGGGATGCTGAGTCGGGGGAAGGCAGCACCCGGCCCCACCAGCCGGGGCCCCCAGGGGCCCGGGTACGCACCTGCCTCTCAGCCCCTTCCCGATGGTCCTTTTTCTCCGAGTTTGCTCAGTCAGACCTCCGTGAGGTCCGGGGATGCTGAGACAGGGGAAGGCAGCACCAGGGCCCGCCCGCCGGGGCCCCCAGGGGCCCGGGTATGCACCTGCCTCTCAGCCCCTTCCCGATGGTCCTTCTTCTCTGAGTTTGCTCAGTCAGACCTCCGTGAGGTCCGGGGATGCTGAGACGGGGGAAGCCAGCACCCGGGCCCGCCTGCCGGGGCCCCTAGGGGCCCGGGTACGCACCTGCCTCTCAGCCCCTTCCCGATGGTCCTTTTTCTCCGAGTTTGCTCAGTCAGACCTCCGTGAGGTCCGGGGATGCTGAGACGGGGGAAGGCAGCACCCGGGCCGGCTGCCGGGGCCCCCAGGGGCCCGGGTACGCACCTGCCTCTCAGACCCTTCCCGATGGTCCTTTTTCTCCGAGTTAGCTCAGTCAGACCTCCATGAGGTCCGGGGATGCTGAGACGGGGGAAGACAGCACCCGGGCCTGCCCGCCGGGGCCCCCAGGGGCCCGGGTATGCACCTGCCTCTCAGCCCCTTCCTGATGGTCCTTTTTCTCTGAGTTTGCTCAGTCAGACCTCCGTGAGGTCCGGCGATGCTGAGATGGGGGAAGGCAGCACCCGGGCCCAGCCGCCGGGGCCCGCAGTGGCCCGGGTACGCACCTGCCTCTCAGCCCCTTCCCGATGGTCCTTTTTCTCCGAGTTTGCTCAGTCAGACCTCCGTGAGGTCCGGCGATGCTGATACAGGGGAAGGAAGCGCCCGGGCCCACCCGCCGGGGCCCCCAGGGGCCCGGGTATGCACCTGCCTCTCAGCCCCTTCCCGATGGTCCTTTTTCTCTGAGTTTG